>CM053269.1:13841571-14403138 GCA_028583415.1 Protea cynaroides
CAATCTTTGCTTTAGTGCTCCATCCTGGATATGGGGAATTCCGATAAAAAGCAAAGCGCCGCCCCCCGGAACGCTTTGCTTGATTTGATCCACTTGATCAAGTCATAGGTTTTGCAGTTTGTCAAGCTCTCGACCATATTTTTTTCCCCTTCTTCTTCTTCCTTTTTTGTTTTGGTGCAAAAATCTAAATTTCACCCTTTTAGATACTTTTTCAGGTTAGGGTTGAAGCGCTAAAGCCCTTTTATATAGGGTGGTCTACGATCCGCTTTTCTTTCTTGGACCAAGCAACGATCCCGCCACTGCTCTATTCCCGACTCGAAATCCATAAAAGAGAGAAAAGATGAATGTGCTCGTTAAAGGTAGAAGCCGTAGTTGGGACGTGCCTTCCCTATTCCAAGATGAAAGCCTAGTTAGTTGCTCCCTCAAAGCCCCCTTCTGGTGGCGACAATAAATGACTCACTCACGACTTTCATTACAAATCACATTCCTTTTAAATACTACAGGAAATCTCTCTTTCGAATAAGCCTTGTCGGCAGGCATGAACTAGTTAGGTGTCGACCAGAACCCCCTACACTCTCTCTTAGGCGCCAGAGGAGTTTGCGCAGAGCCCGGTTTACAACCGGCCTGAGCGCATTCGCTTCGCTCCTCGTCCTCCGGGTCTGGAAGAGCGGGGGTGGGGGCGGCGGCCTGTCCGCGCAGAGCCCCTCGGGCCAAGGCGCCCGGGGCTCGCGCTTCACAAATCCAAATTTTGAGCCATAGAGCGCGAACCAACATCCGGACCTGCTATTTAGGAAAGGGAGTTGCTTCTTCCAAGGCATGATTCAATTGACTACCCTCGCAATCCAGGAGCCGGAAACCAACTAGACCGTTTTGTTGTCTTTGTTTCATAGTCTATCCATCCTTGCTTCTAAGGCTTCCTCGATCCTGTTCGTGCCCCTTCCCCACCAACTCAATCTCACTGAAATAGGTTTCACATGGTTCGTATCAACTTGTCGGACCGCTACTCGAACCTGGAGCGATGGGTGGGGAAGGAAGATGAGGGTTAACTTCAATGGAGAAAGAAAGCACTCGATGATCAGTTCTCTACCGGGACAAAGAAGATGATCACTAGCAGAGATAGCAATTCTGTAGGCGTACGTCTACTAAAAAAGTAAATTACTTCAGGCCAGGTCTATGGCGGGCATACTGATAATGCCTTCATAGCACGCGGATAAAAAGCAGCTGGTGGTCGGGAGGGCTCTTCACATACTTGGAGTACGAGAGCAAGATGTGTGTTGCAGGTTGTTTGCAGAAAGGCTCACTGGACAAGCGGAAGACTGGTTTCAGCGAGGTTTGGAACCGCGCCTACTGCGAGAGGGACGCCTCGCGAGCCGGGCTTGACGAGATGAGGCCTTTTGGCGAAGCCAAGTCAATTTCGGGCCACCAAACCCTGCAACTGATGAGAAGGGCAATTGGAGTAAAGGGAAGCGGGGAAACTTTGTAATAGCATTAGAAAACAACCCATTGAGAGAGAGTCAATTGAAAGACGACCGACCGACGCCTCACCTGCACAGGTACCTACGTAGTGTAGTGTCGGTCGCACATTCAACATAGCGTTCGGACTCATGTGCCTTCCAGAACCTGGGGAGTTCCGATCAGCTCGACCACCTGGAGAGAGTGATCGTAGAGCAGCTCGACCGTTCCATTATCATTATATTGAATATTGACAATTCCAAAAAGTTGTTCATACTATGAGATGAGCATAGTATGATGGCAGTCAGGCAAGTATGCCCTCATCGTCTAGCGGTTTAGGACATCTCTCTTTCAAGGAGGCAGCGGGGATTCGACTTCCCCTAAAAGTATCTTTAGGGAAAAATTCTGCAAAACAAATATTTACTATTTGAAATAACAAACAATATATAATAATGTCAAAAACTCCCAGAATGCCTCTGTTCTATACTATACTATACTACTTCGTATGAATGGGGAATTACGTAGCTCTTTGATCTGCAGCGAAGGCATAGTTTTCTTTTTTTTTCTCTCAAATACAAATCAAAAAACTCATTAGCGCCAACCGTGAGGGAATGCTAGACGTTTGGTAATTTCTCCTCCGACCAGGATAAAGATCCCATTGAAGCGGCTAATCCGAGAATGAATACCACACAGAAGAGTCAAGACCGGGCTCCCTAATGGAATGTTTAACCGATCCATTCCGGATCGATCGAATTGGTACGGAAGTTGTAACATGGGAAAACCACAGAAAACACGACTTATTTGAAGCCACATGGCTGACTCTGAGTGGACTATTAAGCCTGATAAAGGTCGAACAAATTGCGTAGATAATCAAAGCAGCTATCGTACTCTGAAACAGAGAGAGGATCGAGAAACCTTCACCCAAAGTGCTCCCCTTTGAGACCTCAAAAAATGGACAAATTCCTTTTCTTATTCTTAGGAACACATACAAGATTCGTCACTACGAATAGTCATCGACTCCCGGGAAAGGGTAGAAGAATATCTCCTTCGTAAAGGATTTCTCCATAATGGCCATGAACGCTTGCTCCTGGAGTGGCCAAATAGGACTTAGCTGATCTTATTACTATATTGTATATTGCTATTATTATTAAATTGATTATTTATATTTTATATGAGAAAAAAAAGAAGAAATCACAATTTTTGCGCAGATACAGGCAGAGCTTGCCCGGGCAGAGGCCGATCGTGCTCGGTTGCAGAGGGAGTTAGAGGAGAAGCGTAGGAAGATGTTATATTTTGTGGTCTTGGGGATGATGATGATCCCCCACCCCAGGTGGGGCGGAGGGCTGAGGGACCCTTTCTTTTTATGTGTGTTTTGATGCCGCACATGGTGGATTCACAATCCACTGCCTTAATCCACTTGGCTACATCCGCCCCCCTACTCTTTCTAAAAGATTCAATATTTAATTTAGTTTTTATTACCTTCATTTGAAATTCATTTCAAATAAAATGAAAATCTTAGACATAAAATCCTAATCCTAGAATCGTATACAAAAAAGAATTTGTATAATGACTTTAAGAAAAAGAAAGAGTAATAAATAGGAGAAATTCGCTGTGACACGTTCACTAAAAAAAATCCTTTTGTGGCTAATCATTTATTAGCAAAAATTGAGAAACTCAACACGAAAGCAGAAAAAGAGATAATAGCAACTTGGTCATACCAGTTATTTGGAGGTTACGCAGTACTTGATCAAATGTGAAGATAGTTTAAAATACTCCATTCAAATTCAATGATTTTTCTTTGAAAGTTTATTGAGCTTTGCTAGGCATGGAACGAACAACCACGATCCGATCCCCAATCGCGTATTCTTCGTTCTATGGTGGGACCACTCGCAAGGCCCACTTCGTCCACCAAAGAAGAGAGAAATCTCTGCCCACCACCCCATCGAGAAGACAAACCCATATCGGCAGGCGGATCCAAGAATCGTAAATGAGGCTCCGAAGGAGTGTCGCGAGAAGGTTTGGAACCGTCGGGAGCAGACTACCAATAGCAGGGAAGGTTGTACAGGCCGCCTGCTCCTTCGGAGCCTCATTGAGTCCTTCCCGTTGCTACCCTGAAGCGGCGTTAGATGGAGATGGGGACCATCAGAAGAAGTAAATAAAATACAGGCCAGCAAGAGGAAAGGTGCTGATGTCGAGCGGAATTGAGAGTAAGAATTTCATCACTTGTTTACACATCCTTCTTGACCGGAGATTTCGTTCGGCTTTAGGTGATTGCGCTCTTCGAGGTGAAATCCTTATTGATTCGAGGCTCTTCGGTTACTTTAAATCATTGATCGGATAGGAGAACTAGCCCCTAGGAGCGAGGGGGCTAACAGCTAAGAGCGGTTAGACCTGGGAGTTTGGTACCAATGGGCTAGCACGAGAGAGCACATGTACGGATAAGAGAGTTGACCGGCTGATACAGTATCATTAGCCCTTAACTAGGGGTTTAAAGCCCCTTTCTCAGGGGTAGACTACCGGGGGATGCGGTAAAAGAACTTTCCTTTTCCAGATGCCTCTTCCTCTTCCTATGAGTGAGGAGTTCTAGGAGCGAGGAAACCAGCCTTGACGGTCTCTTTACAGACCCTTGCTGTTGAATGCACTAGATCTTTGAACTCGCCCAATCAAAAATTCTTCAATTCTCAAATGAGAATAGAAAGAATAATACTTTCCTATAATATCTTAATTGAATTATATGTATTGATCAATAATTTCAGCAGCTTATGCCCGGAGAGATTCCAGAGTGGGACCCCCTCTCTACGCTACCGGTATCGGCCCTCACATACCGAAGAAGCCCCCTTATAGTTGTTAAAGCACGCTCTTGGGGAATTCACCCACTTCCCCATCTCCTTTCCTAACGCACGAAAACACACATTGAAAGGGAAGCGAAAAGGCCCACGCATCTTTTATAAATATAACATTTTTATGTTCGACAGAAAAAGTTCGCCTCGATGTAGAGTTCGAACGTAATGAAATTTGTTTTCCATCAGAAGTCTAGAAACCAAAAACTAAAGAGGAAAACTCACCTTTGCACATATTGGGCCATGATTCAAAAGAAAGTCGCCCCCCTCTCCATCGTTCCCCCCCCCCCGGGAATTCACACGAAAGGGAACGAGGCGATTAAGATCCTGAAAGTTGTTTTCCATCAGCCCTCCTCCCTTTGCCATACCCCAGCACGCCCCCCCCCCTTGTTGGGCAAAAAACCCCTTCTGAGAATCTTTTTGACCATCTTCCAACGCAATCTTAGTCTTTCTTGATGTAACTGAACTCCATCTTTCTTCGATTTGAAAAGCTTTTAGGCGCTCTTCCCAGGTCTTTAGTTCCTCCCGGGCCTCCTTTAACAACCTGTCTTTCTCTCGAAGCTCCTTGCGTGCGAGAAACTTCTATGCCAGCCGAGGACAATCTCTCAAATACACATGTTGATGTTGACCCATTTTTCTTTTCTTTGCTGATTCCTCTCAATGAAATTTGCCATGTTGCACTAAGTTACTTACGGATGTATGCATGCAGTCCGGGCCAAACAAAGGCTAAGAGAAAAAAAAAAAGAGAGGTATGACTGGCATAACATCTACGATTGGATTGAAAAAAGCGTAAGCCTCGGGCAATTTGGCAAAGAAAAAACTACTCAAATGTCTTTTCTGTTTTTACCTAGGATCAGCTTTGCTGTATCTTCCCTTCTCCTTTTGTCTTTTGATGTAAATAGTGTGAAATGAATGAACAAAAGGGCTTTTGTTTTTTATGTATAGCAGTGACCGTACCTGAAGAAACATTCTTCAAGTTGCCTACGTATCCCTGGATGGTTCAGGGAATCAGGTCTTACGTAGTTCAGGGTACAATGGTAACCTTTAAACATGATATTTCTTGAGTTGGTCCATATTCGTCAAATAACGCAACTCTTCCCCATCAAGATCCACCAATCTGACGGCTTTTCCGGGAAGAATTTCTGTGATGGTAAAGGGGCCACTCCAATTAGGCTTGAACTTGCCCCGTGGATCATGAAGGGGTGCCCTCTGTTCTTTCAACACTAGGTCTCCAACTTGCAACTGTCGAGGGTGAACCTTTTTGTTAAATTCTCTTGCTACACTGAGTTGATATTTTTTAGTATGGTCTAGAGCACGCATTCTTTTTTCATCAACTCTTTCGGAGCCTCATATCTTCTCCTGAGCCATTCTGCTTCAAGGATCTGGCTTTCCATGAGGACCCTTAAGGAAGGTACCTCCAATTCGACTGGAATGACTGCTTCCATCCCGTAAACCAAAGAATATGGCGTTGCCCCAGTAGAGGTTCGAATGGAAGTTCGGGTAACCGGCCGTAGCAACAATTGTAGCTCCCGTTCGCTTAGCCACCCGTCTAGCTTTTAGATCGGGAAGAAAAGCAAGCAGCTATGAGATTACTTGCTCTGAGATACGACGTCAGTAGCTACGAGAATCGCGAACCTGGTTCCAGAGCAACTAGAAAGAGATTCAATAACCAGAAAGAATTCAGTTCAGATGTAGGATACCTATCCAGATGTTTTCGCAACTCAATCATGTATGATGGAATCATCAAAGATTTGATCTTTTTGAACTCTGTCTGTAACTCACTAGAGGCGGGGATGGAGCGACAGAAGTTTTGAGAATCCAAGAAAAGGTCACGGCGAGACGAGCCGTTTATCATTACGATAGGTGTCAAGTGGAAGTGCAGTGATGTATGCGAAGGAACAGGAGAGGGCTAGAAGCTACTCATTCGTATTGGGAACCACCACAGAAAGCGTCACAACACCCGAAACTACCCACTCCTATGAGAATGATGAGAAAAATATCTTTGTCCATACTAGAAAAAATATCTCCTAAAGAACTGTATAATCAATGGGTTTATACCAATGAAGAAAAAAAGAAGAACTTGAGTAAGAAAATTTTAAATCGAATTAAAGCCCTAGACAAAGGGTCAATTAGGATTGGCTCTGGTTCGTTTAGAAAATGCGGTTCGGACTAGAAACAGAAGATCTGGTAAAGTGTGAGTCCGACGAACTGGGCTCTAATAATAATAATTCATAAAAGAGATTATTGTATACTGACTAGGGGCCTGCACTGATTGAGACTCAGAAGAAAAGAAGCTTTCAGTGAAGGATCGAAGCTTGACTGAGCAAAGAAGTCAAGGAACGAAGTTCTCTTATAGCCCCGTTGAATAGGAGGGCGAAGGCTTTTTGAAAAAGTCACCTAGGAAGACCCACGGGGAAAATTCAAGCCAAACTACGAAGGTCCCTATTTTTTGGTAAAAAAGGTATTTTCTGGAGACGTGCTTATTCTTACCTATATGGATGGATATGAACTTCCTGAGCCAGTAAACTCCACTCCATGATGGTCAAAAAACTATGCTTGAATATTTTAATAGTTTCGAGATGTACCGATCAATCTTGAAATGAAGAGAGGCCATTTTTGGTGTTCCCATGTTGATAAAGGAACACCAAAAATGTTCCTTTTTTGGCTATCGAAATTCCAGAATTAGGTGTAAGATGAATCACTGTTCGCGGTTTATAAGCGTTTTATCTCGAATTGATGGAGACACATAACGATGGCCTAGGCTTCTTTCGGTGCTGGAGACACATAACGATGCTCCAGCAAGTCTGACCGGCTCCGCTCCCCCAATTTTGGTCATAACGATAGATCTGACCGACTTATGTGTCTCCAGGCCTTAAGCCGGTCAAAGACACATAAGTTGGTGGAGCTGACCGGTCAAAGACACATAAGTCATTGTGCGGGAGGAGGCACCCCTTCTCCCGAAGTCATTGGGGGAGCGCAACCTTATCTTTATAACTTTGCATTTTATCTGATATTTTGGTTGTAATTTTGGTTACTAGGGGCTAAGCCTTTGGCCTTACCTTTCCTAGACTAAAACTATAATATTTAGTCTTCTACTGGGGCATTTTAAGCCATTCTTTGTGACAAGGACGATAGATCACAAGAGTACGCGCGCTAGCTAGCTCAGTGTCAGTAAAAGGGAAGAAAACAAACATGGTCACTCCTTTTAGGAACATGGCTCATTCAGTCCAGGATCATGGGATCCTTTTCTATCAGATAGGAAGGGCTGTTGCACAAAATGTACTTCTAAGTAATTGCCCCATAAATCCTATATCTATCTATATGAAGAAGAAATCATGTAAGGAAGGGTATTCTTATTTGTACAAATGGTACTTCGAACTTGGTCCGGACCAGACATGAAGAAGAAAATTCATCACGTAAGCTGGTCTACTATATGCAGTCCTAAAGCAGAAGGTGGATTAGGATCACGTAATCTCGAAGATTGTAATATTTCAGCTATATGAAGACATGTGTGGGCCCTTCAGGCAGCAAATCCTTGTGGGCTACGTGGGGCTCAAATTTTCTTAAAAAAAAGAAATTTCTGGTCTTTGAAGATCCCGTCTGATGCTTCTTGGTCTTGGAGTATCGTGATGATGGCTCATAGTTGGATCTCACTATGAAACATTCGAATCGACCGGACCCTTATATATTTTAGAAAAAGAGTCAAAATCATTGCCACGTCCGAAGTGTCGCTTCGGGAAACATGGGTATTGAAAATCTTAAAAACCCGTGGGTTCCCAATTTTGAAGGAATTCCTGCCAAGATGATGGATCCTGCCATAGGTGCCTCTACATGAGCTTCGGGTGACCTAGCAGCCGTTTCCAGCCATTGTTCCCCTCCCAAGGGCAGGTTCTTACGCGTTACTCACCCGTCCGCCACTGGAAACACCACTTCCCGTCCGACTTGCATGTGTTAAGCATGCCGCCAACGTTCATCCTGAGCCAGGATCGAACAAAATGGAAAATTGGCTATGGAGATTCCGCGCGGTCAGAGATTCATACAGACACAAAGGGGTTCGACAGGAAAGTCGTTTCGATCAAGATCAGGCCCATCACTCCTTCTTGACTTCGATGATTTGCCTGCAAGAGGATCATCGAAGGTTGGAGAAAGAGATAGAAAACTGAATTTATGGAGGAAATCGGGTTTTAAATTTCCAGAAACCGCACGATTATATAGCCAAAGGGAATACGCCGCGCCTAAAATCATCCCAAGCGCTGCTAATGTGGCTACTAAGCTATTTCTTTGGAGAGAAGAGGCTCCTGGAAAGATCAAAGAAAGAACTTCATCTTCCTCTGTAAAGAATTCTTCTAATAATTCCGAACCCAATCTTTTCAAAAAAGCGCGTACAGTACTTTTGTGTTTACCACTTTTGAAGTCGAAAATTTGCCCATAAAGAAATTCATGCCAACCCCCACTAATTCGAAGGTTTGAAAGGAATTTTTGTTACTGGTGATGTGACTCATCACACAGAAAACCATGCCTTTCGAACCGAACGCAACGCCCGTCTTCCAAATCAAGAAAAATGGGCTGGAATCGCTAGAGAGAGATTTGTATACCTTTCGTCAGGACGAATGAGTGGCTGTGAAGCATGCTCCGGAGGAGATTGACCCTTCCCCGAGTCAGTCCAGTCAGAAAGGGGCCCTAGATCTCCTTTTTGAAACGCTTCTCAGTGAACCAGCCCTAGAAGAAATTCTTAGAATCCTTTTTTTGAATCCTAGTCCTACCCTAAAAAAAATCAACGAGTCACACACTAAGCATAGAAATTCTACCAAATGGTCAATCGAATTTTTATTCATTCGAAGAACTTAATGGGCGGGATATTTCAGTAGCTGAGGCTGTCTCAGAGGGCAGAAGTAGATGAGGCTGTCTCATCTGGTCAATCTCATCCCGCACAAGAAGGATTTTTATCTGAGCCCGTCTTTATTCCTACGATTCGGCAGAGGACTTGGGACCTCCCTCTGCGAATGCGACTGTATCCGCGTCGTCTGTTCGTGTGTCTGCTTATGCGTATGAAACGGCTTCATATTTGGTCTCAGGTGAGGGATCCTTCTCGCTGGAAAGCCACCTATTGCTACTCTAGGGCGAGTGGATCTCATCTCCAATGAAAGCAATCAGATAGAAGTCGGAGCGGAGAACTGCACTGACGTCCAAACATCAAAAGAATAGCCTGGGGATTCGTCCCAAGTGATACAGTGAATATCGAACCATCTACAACTCGGAGAGCATTAATCCCAATAACCCTGAAATTGCGATCAACTACCTTTCCCACAAGGCATCCACCATGGTAGTCGAGGAATATTTTGAAGTTTCTAGATCAAACATAGTAAGTGTAAGATAGAAGATAGGACCTTCCTTAACAAGATGGCTCAGAGCAAGCAAAGTCTTACATTATCTACTATTATATTTGATAGCGCAGAGGGCACGCTGTAGTTTTTCAGCTTGGTTCTGGCGCGTGCCTGACTCTCCGTTGGGCGAAAGGTCTAGGAGTGCCAATCAACCGAGCCACCAGGTTTGAGAATAAGGTGGGATCCCTGGATGTAGTGGCTGGTGAATCACTGATCAAAGAGCAGATTTTGGAGAGATTCTTCATCGATCTAGTGGCCGGTGAATCACTGATCAAAGAGCGAGCAGCCGATGCTGGGCGCGTTAGCACGCCCGTTTATAGTTGGGGCGTTAGCGCTTTTCTTTCTGCTAGAGCGGCGCGGTAGCGCAGTAGTTTGATTGCTAAAGGCTCATTACAGTAAAAAAAAACGGGAATGCCCCATAAGAAACTGAGAGTGAGAGCCAAATGAATCGAAAGGTTCGTGTTTGGTTTGGGAAGAGATCGTGGAAGTTTTGAGAAGATAAGGTTTTTTCCTCCCAGCATAGGAGGATAATGTGGGTTTCGATTAAATTCTAATAACTCAAAAGAGAAGAATTCCAAGCTCCTCCAGTTCGATTATTATTCTTGACTTGACTTATTATTATAAAAACTACTCACTATCCAAATGAAAGACGATCGATTATCTACCCAAGAAGATAGAGAGTCCCACATACGAGAAAAGGTCACAAATGGAGTTGAACCAAGTAACATTGCAAAGGCATAATGATAGTAGGGTCGGGATATCCCCGCCCTCCGAACCGGACGTGAAGGTCTCCCCTCATCCGGCTCTCTGTAGGGGAATCTCCACTCCGAACAATTGTCCCTAGGGATAATCACGGATATTTTAAGGATCACAGATCTTTTTTACCAAAACCGAAACGCTCAAATTATTCATTAGATTATTCATTAGAGCTAGACTGCTCTGGTAGCTCAAAGCCCACCGGTACTGTCGACCCTACGATTGCTGCAGGATTTTCTTCATAAACGAAGCTCGCAGGATCTAAAGTTGAGTCTCGCTACAAGTCGAGCTTGAAATGGAAAGTTTAATGGATAAAGATTGGAGATTCCATTCTTTCTGGTACAGAAGTTTCTATAAAAATGGGAAATGCCCTACGACTGGGAAATGCCCTACCTTTGAGTGCGGTTTGAACCATTGCACATGGCGAATGAAGGAAGACGGCACACTTGCCTTTTGCAGACCTCTTTCGTCACCCAACAACTTTCATTCCTGTTGAAGCATCCCCTCGTCTTAGGCAAACCGAAACGATTCATTTGCAGTTGACCACTATGATCTTTCACGAATAATTGATCATATTACATACATTACTGGGCGGATAGCGGGAATCGAACCCACGTCTTCTCCTTGGCATGGACTTCCGTGACTTGTTCGAGCTGGCCACAGCGGCCGCTCGATAGGAACGAATCCTTCGAGAAGAACGGGACAGAAAGAATTCTTCGAAGGGGCTTTGAATTCTTGACGAAGAAGGAAGGCTAGCTATATGCTTAACACATGCAAGTCGAACGCTGTTTTCTTGGAAACGATTTCAGATTCGGTAAGTGGCTCCATTGGGGGGGCTAAAGAAAGGTGGGGAAGGGCAAGCGAGCAAGAAACGACCCAATTCACGTAAAGGGAACGCGAAAGCCGTTGCGCCAGCAGCCCGTGAACTTCTGTCAGAGGAAATAAAAAACCTTACGTGGCGGCGGGGTCGTCACGAGCAATAAGCGTCGACAACATCCTTCTCCTACACACTAGGCAGTCCATTGCTAAGGACTCGGTGCTCAACCGTGCCCATATGCTAGTTGAAACCAATCTTACCGCTCCGTGGGTGAGACAACTCTCTCTAAGGAACTCGGCAAAATAGCCCTGTAACTTCGGGAGAAGGGGTGCCTCCTCACAAAGGGGGTCGCAGTGACCAGGCCAGATCGTCCAGATGTGGTGTCAAATCACTTCGATGAGGGATCTCTATGCCACCTGTCCTTATACTGGGCATACTCTGTTGCTAAGCTCACAGTAGGTCAGAGAGGCAGCTTGCTCGCTTCCTTTCATGGAAATAGGCTCTTTATTTCCCTCTTCCCTTCTTCAGCCAAAAAAGCCTTGTTATTCGTTATCGCTTCTTCTTTCTCTTCAGATTTGGAATCAATCTCTCTAGACCCAGCTTGAAGATCTAAGTTTTGGTTCCCTGGGATCAAATATTCCCACCGTCTACGTTGCCAATTGACGATGTGCTTCACCTTGCTTTTCTCTAGAATTGAGAATCTCTCCTCAATGTTCCTCTCCTCTGATTACAAGCAAGATTGAACAATCAGGATCCATTTACTTACGATACTTGGCGAATCTACTCTTGGTAGAATTAACCATAGATATTTTCTTTTTTTGGTATATTTGCATCAGGCTTAGCCCCTAGTAAGAAGGTGTTCCCGAAAGGGGAGGAAACCTGTCTAAGATCGACCTCGAAGTTTCAAAATTGGGGATTTAGTGCTCAACAAGATCCTAGGAAGACCCACGGGGAAAATTCAAGCCAAACTACGAAGGTCCCTATTTTTTTGGTAAAAAAGGTATTTTCTGGAGACGCGCTTATTCTTACCTATATGGATGGATATGAACTTCCTGAGCCAGTAAACATAAGTAAGACTTTCCAGAGATCCTCCTAAAAGTATTAACCCAAACCTTCCCCACCCCCTTACTCAACAATTGGCCTTGGTTTTAGTATTCTAAACTATTCCGAAGTTTCTACCAGAAAGAATATAGGAACTTGTTATGAGTGGATTTATTGGATTGGTTCATCAATAGACTTCGGGGTGGTAGAACGAACAAGGTAGCTTATGCTTTGTTATCAATGTTATTTGCTACGCTTTAGCATTGGCTTCTTAGCTGAAATATTGAATGCTTACGGAGCTTGCTGCTTTGTAACCTAAGCGGTATAGCTGAGTTCCCAGATATCGATTAACTGCTTGCCAACCTATCCCATCACCGAGGGATTGACCAGTTGACCAGGCAGGAAGACCGAGTCTCATTGAGAAAGGAGAGACCGATAGAGTGGAACAGACAGCTGACAGCTCGCGATTGAGAGACTTTCCAGTTGACAGAGGAGCGATTGCAAGAGATAGGGGAAAAAAGACAGATGGCGCACAGATTGACTTATTGCTGCCTATCGACCTCTGCTGCTGCCTTTGACTAAGGAAGGGAAGAGAACAGATTGAGTCAGGACACGATCGATTGAGACAGAAGGGAAGCGGTGGATAGGGATCCCGTAAAAACTTCTTTCGAGGAATGGGCTAGACCGGGTCATTTCTCAAGAACAATAGCGAGACAGTGCCAAAAGTCTTTGATGGTCGAAACCCGCAACCCTCAAGCTACTAATCCGACCTGGTCCCGTCCCATACATTAAGGGAAACCCTTTTTTTGAGCTGACGCTTGATAAGGACAGGTAGCTATAAAGGTTATGACCGCACTGAAAATCACTTGAAAGTACTTCTGGCTTCTTCAACTACTCTTTCCCGACAACCAGAACTGGAGATGTATTCTCTGATCCACTGGCTTAGCTTAGCTTAGATAAAACTCCTTCTGTTTCGGTCTCATACGCAGAAAGGATTAGGGGGGCATGAATTGAGACTTGCCCCGCCCGCGGGGGGGGGCCCCGGCGCGGGCTTGCGGAAAACGAGGTGGCTCATCCCGCTCAACCGCTTACCGCTCGAGAGCGGGATGAGCCACCTCGTTTTCCACAAGAGATCGGGGGACAGGTTCCCCCCAGCCTCCCCCAGGGGGGGCGAGTCTCAATTCGTGCCCCCCTAATCCTTTCTGCGTATGAGACCGAAACAGAAGGAGTTTTATCTAAGCTAAGCCGGTGGATCAGAGAATACATCTCCAGTTCTGGTTGTCGGGAAAGAGTAGTTGAAGAAGCCAGAAGTACTTTCAAGTGTCAATCAGTGCGGTCATAACCTTTAGAGCTACCTACACTCATGTTTCTCTCTTTTTCAACAAGTGCTTTCTCAAGAACCTGACTTGGCCAAAAACGCTCCCTACAATCCTACTGAAGCTTTTATCGATTTCTTTAGTGAGAAACGGGACGAGCTGGACAATGGGGACAATAAGAAGGACGAGCTGGGCCGCCAAAAAGAGTTTGACTTGGCAGGAAGAGACAGAAAAGAAATCGAATTTTTGGGTAGAGTGGAGCAAGATATCAGAAAGTATCGCTCCGACTCTATCTTTTCGCGCTTAGGCGCACAGCGTGCCGTTGGTAATGATTCTACTACGGTGCCACAAATTCGCAAGCTGATCCTACGTTATCAAAAAATCTGTTACGTTAGTAATTTAGAACCCTGCGGAGTATTTGTCGGGCAAGCACTCCTTTCGGTCTTTGACATAAAGAAAGAAGGTTGTAATAACGAAACGGATGAGAGGTGGCTAAGGACAAGGGTACGACTACTCAAATTAACTGGAGTAGTCAGCCTATTACAACCTTCTATAAAAGCACTAACTATCTATTACACTAACTGTTTCCAGTCTATTAACTTTGATTGGGAATCACTCAATTCGAGATCGATTCTACTGGGGCATTTTGGGCACTCAGCCTAAATAAAAAAGGCAAAGTCCGGTACGATGCGCGTTTGCAACGGCTTTGGCTGAGGCATATCCTCATGCAAAAGGTTGGAAGATCTGGCCAAAGAAGGTGGACCTAGAAGCTTGACACTCCTCCTATTCGACCCGCCAGAACAAGCGGAAAAACTACAGCGCGCGCTAGCGCGCATTTGGGCTCCGTAAAGCGCCATCGTTACCTTCCTCGCGAAACTGTCTACAGCCGTCACACAATCAGAGGGATAAGATAAGATAGTGACAGTCAAGTCAGAAACAAAAAGAAAACATTTTCTTACTTACTTACGGAAAGCGAGAACCCCTTTCTTTATCTTTATTTGGTGTAACTACTTGAGCCGGATGAGAGGAAACCTTCACGTCCGATTTTGAAGGGGGGGATCCTACCGGAACCTAGCTCTCTAAAAGTTGTTATTGACCAGTATCCGGCTTCGATCGGTAAACTTTCATTATACAGTTTTGTGACTCCAGCTAGCTAAAGAAAAGGCAAAAAAACTCGGATATTCGATAAGTCGAGTACAGTCGAGAGAAAGACACCCCGAAGTGTTCAAGGAGGTGGGGCGAAGGCTCGAATCTTTAGTATTCTCTTATTTATCACCTGTGTCTACTATTTAGGCAGAATGCCGTCACCGCTCCCCTATCATTGTGTGCGGTTCTCCGGGCAGCGCCCCCCCTACTCGTGTGTGTGGGGCCCAGACTCCTACTCGCATTCGTTCTTGCGGGGAAGCGCTTGTTTGTGCTTGCCTGCCTCCCATCCATAATCAGTAGGACACCACCCGGTTGTTGAGCTTCGGACCGCAAAGCGTTTTTCCAGAACACCCGCTCCTGTAGAGATTTCTCGATTTCGAAATGTATCGAATCCTTGGGTAGTAAAAAAAAGCGGGATACTGTATTTCCAGGATTGGATTTCATATTCGAATGAACCCCGTAATCGTAAGAAAGTAGGTTTTTTAGCTATGGGCCTAGCAAAAGAAAAATTGGGCTCTCTTTGAAAGATAACTAGAAGACTAGAAAGACCTGACTCAGGTGCTAGAAGAGCCAACCAAGGGCTAAAGGACATGGCGGGAAGGAAGGAGCCACTAGATAAGCTAGGCGGGCACAGGTGGACTAGACCTCAAACCATTAGATGCACTTGAGCTCAGAACGAAGATAGAGCATTTGCGGCGGGAGAATGCTAAAACAAGGGCGTCAAGTAACGGATTCTAGCCAATTGAAAGGATCTTCTGATCAATCCAGCAATCGTTTCGATTCCATTAGTAATGAGGATTCGGAATATCACACATTGATCAATCAAAGAGAGATTCAACAACTAAAAGAAAGATCGATTCTTTGGGATCCTTCCTTTCTACAAACGGAACGAACGGGCCAACAACATGGCTCAGGCAGCTTTGGGCATAAAGATATCCGAAGGGGTCTACGAAAGGATTGTAAAGATCCAAAAGAGGGTCTTGCCCTCGGTCCAGGATCGAAGCATTACCCTGGAGCCGTTCGAAGTGTTCGGGATCAAAAACGGGGAGATGGACTGGAGGACCCCTATCATTAATTTCCTCAATACAAACAGTTAACGAAATGGGAACAGGCACAGTCCTTTTCTCAATGGGATTGGTTTGAGTGGCAGAGGCTTTCTCAGAGGCACTATCTTTTAGAAGAGGATCAGTGTTTCGATTTGAGACTGGGACATCTTCTCCCTCGCACTGAAGTGAGCTGCCCCACGGAAAACTTCTAATGAATCACGGACTTTCTTAAACATTCGAAAAAATTTGATTGATTGATACGAGTTTCTTTTTCTGTTACGATGGATCGACGAAAGACTGGCCCAATAGCTGCTTCAGCGGCTGCAATAGCTACACTGTGGATGGCAAGGCCGAAGTGAAATAGTGATTCTGACTATCCCTTTGTTGTGGTTTTTTTTAGATCTCAAGTGATACTTGTTAATAACTTGAGTTTGCGATAATTTGTAAAAAACATATCCTTGTAAAAAACATATCCTTGTGACAAGGATGATAGATCACAAGAAATCCGCAAATTCTTTTTCTATCGTCCGAATAGGCGATACGTAGGCGAGATAATGGATGAGTCTTTGGCCTTATGGGGGAGCGGAGCTGGTCAGATCTATCGTTATGACCAAAAGATCATGGGGTGCCTCCTCCCGCACAATAAGCCGGTCATGCTTATTGTGCGGGAGCTACGATTCAAAGACACAGTTATTGGCCTAGATTCATGCTCCACCAACTTATGTGTCTTTGACCGGCTCCCCCAATTTTGGCAATTCGATCGGTGCTGGAGACACATAACGATGCTCCAGCAAGTCTTTAATACTGGAGTGAATCAGAAGCCTAGGCTCGAAAGAAGGAGAGAGAAGAGGCATCTGACCCATAAGCGTCACGCACGAAAGCCTTGCCAACTACGTCTACGCGTCACGCACGAAAGCCTTTCCAACTACGTCTACTAGCTAGCCTAACAAGAGAAGTACTGGCCAATGGAAGTACTTAGATAGCCTACCGAGCCTATCAATAATAGAGAGGCGGGTAGAGAGCCAGCTAAGCCATATTTACCGAGTGGGACTCGTATAGGTCCTTTTCTTGTAGGGGATCCTATTTGGGTAGGGAGGCTCCCTCCGTCAGGCCTTACTTGAATTTATATCGAGAGTGGGGCTTAAGCTGGACTTGTTGCTGAAGAGAAAACGGCATTGAGACGATCAACCTATGGAGATATAGCTTCTTACTCAACCTAAAGAGATATTGCCATCGAGACACAATGCTAAATTTGGATGGGCGTAGACCAGGCAGGCTAGAGTAAGGATTAGTTGAGTGACTAGACTTAGACTCTCTTTGATATCAATCACTAAACTAAACAAAGTAGCAAAAATCATAAGAGAAGAAATGTGAAGGAGTACGCCCGGTTCACCAGGTTCTACCACTGCAGGGCCCAATCATACTCAAAAGAAGAGTTTGATCCTGGCTCAGCGCCGAATCTCTCTACCATTTCCTTCTCTTCCACTTTGGCCAATATGAGTTCACCTGGTACTAGCAGCTTTATCGGGGAATTTCCCATCTCAGTAGGAGCTTTCCAAAGAAATAGCTTAGTAGCCACATTAGCAGCGCTTGGGCTCGTTCATCGCTCGTGAAAATCTTTCTAGATGGGTCGACACAGGGTTGTGTATTAACGGCATTGGGCTTTTCTTCAACGGCGCTCTGTCGATCAAGAACTTCATGAGATCTCTCGCCCTTCCAATGGCGTACCATACCAGCTGCTGGATATCTGGGGAGGATCGACCTCTCTTTCGTGATTACACCTTCATCACGCCTGTCTACCTGGAAGGTAGCAGTTGCATCAGTTTACCTAACAGTTTATCTTGTCGAAGAACCTAGAACCCCTGGAGCTAGTAGCGGCACTAGTGGTTTATTTTTTTATTTATTTAACCGATGAAGCATATGTTGATCCAGCAACAACCAACCCCCTTTTTATTGGAGTTTTCTGGAACATATCAATAAGCTAGGCCCATGCTGCGAGTTGTCTCATGCCATAAATAAACCCGGACACTCAAGAAATCCGTTGGACAGGCGGATTCACATCTCTTAGCCCCTTTGACATCTCTTCATCTGCAAAGAATTCTCGACGTGAAAACACAGAGACAAAGGGCTGATGAAGAATGAAAAAAAATCTTATATTATATAAGGATAGAGAGCCCCCGCCTGCGTTTTCAGATACGAGTGAGTGAGCACTTTTTCTGCTATGAATGAGTGACCTCTCCATTTTCAAGCTTGCTCTTTAAACTGGCCTATCGCTCTCCTCTATGAAAAGGTTCTTCCGTAATCACTCTCAATAAGACATCCATTCCTCTTTCAAATGAAAAGAGAACTAGACTTTTCTCTTCATCATTGAAATCCGCCATTCAATCGCAGTGCGGTGCTCTAAATAAGCTAAATCCTCTAAGGCTTCCCCTTTCCATTCACGGAATTCGACCTTACGATGAGGAGGGCAATACATAGATGGTGAGGAGGGAAATACATACACCCCATTTCGACCTCGACCTGTGTCATATCATAAAAGTCCTTATCGTGCCATATGTACTGAGTTCTCTCGGGAGACATGGTTTAAGCCCCCCAAAAGTGCCTTTCGCTCTAAGGATGACGGCCTGTAAGAGCACGGCTGAATCTTTCTCTTCATGGATGCTCCGCGTGTGATCCTTGATGCAAAAGGCTTCCCAGGCCTTCTTCGCGCTCCTCTATTCCACCTTCTTTTCAGACTCCCGGGGGAGCTGCTTTCTTTGTCTTATTTGTAGAATTGATCGATTTTCTTATTTCGTCTATGGAGAATTTTGCCTCTTTCCGTTGGTAAAAAAAAGGGGTCATGAACTAAAGGTTTTTTAAGAACAGGATGATCGACACGAAACCTTCATTCTTTTGGCCGCTGGGAACGGAGTGGAAGAAGGGAGGAGATTCTCGAACGAGGAAAAGGATCCAATGACTTCGAAAGAATTGAACGAGGAGCCGTATGAGGTGAAAATCTCATGTACGGTTCTGTAGAGTGACAGTAAGCGGGAGTTTAATTCGAGACCTATCCAGAAGGAAGTTTTCGCAACTCACGGGTGAGCGAAGCGAGGGTTGTCCGGAGCAGTGTCAGCGTCAAAAGCAGGTTTTGCGCTTAGCCGCTTCCGCCTGTCCCCGATCCCTTATTTTATCAGAGGGTTCCAACACCGTGTTGAAATCACCCCTACTATCCAAGGGCCGCTGTGACTTGACCCAAAAGTACATCAGTCCCTCCCAGAAGGGGTTGATCCGTATCATCTTGACTTGGTTATGCTTCCTCTCTTTTTTTAACAATACCGAGTCGGGTTCTTCTCCTATCCGTATAGAATAGAACATGCTGAGCAAAACTTCTTCATGTAAAACCAGGGCTTGACAGCGCCTCTGGAAAGGGACGGAATTGCCCGGTGAAGCCTGGCTTTCTATCCATCCTGTGTAAGCTCCAATCTGAATGAACTGATGAAGGATGAACCAAAAGAGTTCTACATTATGAACTTTGTATCGCGCACATCACTTAGATGGCTCTAGAAAGTCACATAGCACATAGGAGGGGTCGAGCTGGCCTACGACCACCCCTGTCGTTTTCTTCGCAGGAGTGCACATCCGCGCACTTCCGTTTTCCCTTTACGTCTAAGGGGGGTGAGATAGGCGACAGGTAGCTTCCTTCCAAGCCGATAGGCGAAGAAAAGGCAGCGAGCGGTTCTTCGCTTAGTAGAGCTACCGGCCGCCGGACGACGACCGCTTCTTGTTCTCGCCCAGCCGCTTCTTTTGATTTGATTATTCAAAAGAATCCTCGTCCTCCCATCAACAATCGTTATCCCTGCCTGTAGCACATCTCCTTCCATTGTCTTTATCATTGGTCTAAGCTGTCCGCCTGTCCGCTCTCTCTCTTGCTTGGTCGATCTCCTTCCCTGAATTGAGTACTTCTTTCGGTGGTACCTTTTGTGGCTAGCTCGTTCTCTTGGTCAAAAGCCAAAACTACTCCATCTTAGCCCACCCGATCTGATGACCCTCATCGAGCAGGAAGTAAACCAGCCTTTGAAGCCTGAACTCTTACTTCTTACCCGGATGGGAAACTGTTCGAAAGTAGCTAGTCTTGTCCTCTTAAAGGCCACTCGCAGAATAACGGCTGGCATAGAAGTCTCTCGCACGCAAGGAGATGCTGCTGCTGGATGTCACGGTTCTGAGGCGCCATGATCCTTCTCTCTGGAACAATCGAGGGCACTGACTGACTGCATCAAGCGCAGCCACCTTCCTCATCATATCGAAAGAAAGAGAGACAAAGTCTGACATTGATTCCAAGCTTTCAAAGCTTCATAGGCATAGTGATTCAATCGATCACCCGAAAGAAGGCAGCAGGCCAGATGATTAGCATTAGAGAGCGCCTGAAGGAAGGTCTAGCGAGCCTCATTGATCCAGCAAGAATGTCAGGTGAGACCTATGTTGAGTCAAATAGGCTTCCTGAAGATACTTTACCTTCTCCCTCCTGCTTGAAGCCTAACCGTCCCAAGGGGAACTGATCAGAAATCAGTTCACCCAAGCTTAGATCACCCTGATTTAACCTACCGAGGTTTTCCACAAGCTAAGCACCCGAGGGTGCAGCTTGAGGAAAACCTCGTACAGCAAGGTGTCCAAGAAAGCCACCGCTTTCTTGCGGGACAGAGTGCGACCCCCAAGCAATTGGAGGTTCTCGCTCATCTCTTGGGGGTCCATATCATCTGAAAACTATTCCTGTTCCTGTACGAAACGAGCCTTGTCTACGAGGCAGAGCGACCTCACTATATCAATGAGTGAAGGGCCCGCCGAAGCGAGGGCATTTTTTTTTTTTTTTACTATATGATATGTCTTGTTTTGACTGTATCGCACTATGTATCATTTGATAACCCAATAAATCCCCCACCTTTGGTTCAAATCTCATCTCAAATGGAGGAATTACAAGAATTTTTAGAAATAGATAGATCTCGGCAACAAGACTTCCTTCTCCGAGCTCGGGTTATGGAAGAAGGAACCGAGAAGAAGGTATCAGCAACAACTGGTTTTATTACGGGACAGCTCATGATGTTCATATCGATCTATTATGCGCCTCTGCATCTAGCATTGGGTAGACCTCATACAATAATTGTCCTAGTTCTACCGTATCTTTTGTTTCATTTCTTCTGGAACAATCACAAACACTTTTTTGATACAAATGATATAAATACTACAGTTGCTTTAGCTTTACTCACGTCAGTGGCATATTTCTACGCAGGTCTTACCAAAAAAGGATTGGGTTATTTCGGTAAATACATTCAACCAACCCCAATCCTTTTACCAATTAACATCCTAGAAGATTTCACAAAACCTTTATCACTTAGTTTTCGACTTTTCGGGTCCTTTCGCCCCTAGGAGAGTCAGGCGCGCGCCCAGCGGATGCGCTAAGGCGCTTCACTATAGATGGTCCCCTTTGGGCCCTTTGTGTTGTAGTAGGGCCGTTGCTTGTTTAGGTTGAAGCGCTAAAGCCCTTTTATATAGGCTGGTCTACGATTCGCTTTTCTTGCTGGGGCGCGCTAGCGCACTGTAGTTTTCTCGCTTGTTGCCTACGTTTGCACATTCTAATAAAAGATATTTTTAGATATCGGTAGTTGTCCGGTCGTACCCGAACAATAATATTCCAGAGGGAAATGCACCTAAGATCAAATATTTCGAGCCGGCTTCCGTGGTAAAGCATCTGTCTGTCGCTTCGCCCCTTTCGTTTTCAAATGAAGGACGCTTGGTGCAGCTTTAGCCAGTTCAAGGAAGTGTAGCAAAGTGACCCACCAAGCGGGGGGCCCCAAGGAAGGGGGCCGCAGCGCGTCAGGTTGTTTGCCGTAGCGCCTTACGTGATAGGGCGTTTGCACTATCCATTTTTAAGCCTTCATTCATTCCCATCCAATCAAAGTTTTTTTTTTATTGGATAGGTTGATTTCTTGATGAATCGGGAAATAAAAAAGATCTTTTTTTTCAATTTTATCTACTATTTCTATTTTATTTTGATAAGAATCAGCCCCAGTATCCATATTGGCCCAGGCCTTAATATTAGACTTTTTTATAAGACAAAAATGGAGAATTTCCCAATCAAAATATTTTCTATCTGGATTTTTCTCCGGGTAAAAGGAAGGGATGATGTGTCTGTCTTTTCGAATAAGATGGAGAGCAGGGCCTGAAAGGGGTAAATACAAGATACAAGTGGAGCGCCGTGGGTGACATCGAAAAATACGGGATTTTGGTGAAACTTCCAACTTTTGAAGTAGTTTCCGGGCTAAAATGAGGTTAGATCGAAAATTCCCGAGAAAACGTCAAGTCAACTGAGATGCTTGCCCCCTTCTCCATCAAAAGCAATGAGATTGTCACGGATACAGCACATTAAAAAAAATGAATTATCCAAATTTGCCTGATGTAGAGGCACATAAATAATTCTCGGGGTCGAGAGAGATTTGAGATTCCGTAAGTAACTCAGTGAGTGCTTTCTAAGAAAAGGGCTTGGCTTGGCGATGGATTTCATATCGGCATTGCCGAAGGTGGGGGATTACGGTTCGATACTGGTGGTCGTTGATCGATTCTCGAAGTATGCCACCTTCATCCCCGCAAGCACGAAGTTCAGCGGAAAAAGTCGTGTTTCGGGCGCGTCCACGTGGTCATCTTGGAAGATTCCCGCTCTCTTACTGGCAAGGCAGGTCGGTCCCGGGCGAAAACTATGACTCGTTCGAGTACAGAACAGGTTGAAGCAACGTGTAGAATTCGACCAAAATCTCCGGCTAGCGTCACCTTGACCCGAAATCTCCCCCGTGTAAGTCAGACTTCTACTGAAAGCTTTCGAATCAACTCAACTATACTATTCAACAACTGAACTTATGATACTTCTTCCGCGATTCAATGAATAGTTTCATCGGGACTTCTCTTTTCTTCTTTCAAATTCTTCTCTTCTCTTCTTGCTTATCACCGACTTTTCGAGCGTAGTCTGTAGTAGGGAGGGCCATTCTCGCAGGAAGTAGCATACTCATGTTGCCTGCTTTCGTTCCTTTCGTCTCGAAGGCCGGTTCAGTAATAGTTCCGGGATAGGGGTTCAATGATGGAGGGCCATTGACAGGAAGGAATAGCCGTCATGCCCAACCCGGCTAAAATTTTTGAGTCTTTGTCTTTGCCGGGGAAACGGAACAAATACCGGAATTGGACGAGCTAGACTTTCTACGCGACTTTGCGACTTTCTATGAATAACGAATAGAATGTGTTCTCAGCAAACATAGGTTCGAAGAACTTAATGGGCGGGCTATTTCAGTAGCTGAGGCTGTCTCAGAGGGCAGAATTAGATGAGGCTGTCTCATCTGGTCAATCTCATCCCGGTGCTCGATCTAGCAATCTTGGACAATTGTTTTTCTTTTGTTCTCTTCTTTCTAAAAAAGAAAGAAGAGAACAAAAGAAAAAACTGAGTATTTTCTAACTCTGACGGAGTAAGATAGACTTCTTCCAGCTGCCGGGGGAGGATGGACTACGTTACCAGGCCGAAATCAAAAAAGGTGCGAAAGCCGCGGGAACATTCGGGTGCATTTATCAAAATCCTCCACTGCATCCAGGATCACAAGTGGAACGCTAAGCGGGGGTGGGGGGGCAGCGAGCTCCGCTTGAAAAAAAATCTTTTCAAGTCAGGAAGATAGGTGCTCCTTTAAGACCATTGATTGTCGCTCTTTGAACAGGCAGAGACGAACACACAATTCCAACGGCAGCAGGAGCAGGAGGTAATGAAATTTAAACCCGACACATCCACTGCACGATCCTAGTAGTAGGCACTTCTAGGCCCCTTCCCGGCTACTGGATCACTCCAGTGCTTCGGGTACTATGGACCCTCTGCCATCCATTGCAGCAGTGGCATATTTCTACGCAGGTCTTACCAAAAAAGGATTGGGTTATTTCGGTAAATACATTCAACCAACCCCAATCCTTTTACCAATTAACATCCTAGAAGATTTCACAAAACCTTTATCACTTAGTTTTTGACTTTTCGGGAATATATTGGTGGGCCCATGGTTCAAATCATTACGCGCCTACTTTCCTTTATGGCTTGTTGTACTACTCTTCCTTCTTTCCTTCCACGGCTCCCCTAGGCTTGTGTTAAGTAACCAATTAGGTTTACGACGAAACCTAGAAATCGATCACTGATCCAATTTGAGTACCTCTACGGGATAGACCTCAACAAAAAACTGAAGAGTAATGGCAGCAAGTGATTGAGTTCAGTAGACTTTCGATGAGCGGAAGTAGATGCACAATGAGATTCACCCTGGATTGACTGGGTTAGTGCTCTATATCTGATCTGTCTGTCTCCTATTGTTATGAGAAATCCCTTCCTTCCTGATTTCTATGCACTTGGAGACACCATCTGCTCGGGTCAAAATTCGTTGTCCGAACGGATAACATACCCACCAGCTATTTCCAAACACAGAAGAAGCTCAGCCCTAAGCAAGCAAGGTGGCAAGACTTCTTGGCTGAGTTCGATATGTGTATCGAGTATAAGCCAGGACAGGACGCACGAATCTAGTGGCTGATGCGTTAAGTCGGAAAGCAGAGCTTGTGAGCTTGAAGCTACAGGAGAGAACTGCTGTTAGCCAGTTTAGGAGCACCCTTTCTGATAGGATCAAGGTTGGAAGATGATTGAGCACTTCTCTCACTAAATCAGTGAGGAAGTGTGTAGCGGCGGGCCACCGCCGCCATCGCCTAAATTTCATTCTGTCCGCTTCCTTTTTTTTAAGGAAGCTCGGGCAGGTTAACTTTCTTCGGTGTTTCATTGCTAATTGTGCGGGAAAACCCAGGGATGTCTTGCAGACCCTCGCTCAAACTCAAGCCCGAAGGGCCTTTCCTTGATTGCTATCATCTTCGAGTTGGGATATTCTTCTTTTGGCGTTCTGCATTTCTCTGGTTTTTTCCATGGCCGATCAACCCGGAATATTCGGAGGACTCTTCCGACTAGACAAGAAATCTGTAATTGTCAGCAAAGTTGTTTCTTTTTTTTTTATTATTCATTTTTTATCCAAAAAATTCTGCTTACTTTATCTTTATACATAAACATAATAAATAGGTTGCCGATTCAAGACGAGAGGCTAGAGTATATTAGTAACAAGTAAATCCTTTGTATTTGTATGTAAGAAGACTCGAGAGATTGGGGGCATAAAGACCAGATGAAGAAAATGGGTCAAGTGAGGAGCTACCGACTGTACTGTAATAGCAGAAGTCCTTGAAGAGTTTAAAGATGTTATGCCACCGAAGCTGCCGAAGAGACTTCCACCTAGGAGAGAGGTGGATCATCGCATTGAGCTGGAACCAGGGGCTAAGCCACCGGCAATGGCACCTTACAGGATGGACCCACCGGAGCTAGAAGAGCTGAGGAGGCAATTGAGGGAGTTGCTGGATGCCGGATTTTTTCAGCCATTGTAGTAAAATTTGACCAGTTGACCCTTTTGCTTTTCCAGCGATACGAACGTATTTAAGTAATTGTCATGACGCGGGAGCGCGCAACCTAATTGTCGTGACGCGGGAGCGCGCAACTAGGTTGCGCGCGCCTTACTCAAATAGGGGCGGAAGGACTTGATTCTTGGTTTAGAGTTGGGCTAAGTAGCGCCTTTACGTGTGCGAAAAGAAGGTCCGGCTCCAAGTTGTTTAGGAATAGTGGCGTTGAGTTTCTCGACCCTTTGCCTTAGGATTAGTCAGTTTTATTTCTCGATGGGGGCAGGGAGGCATAAAAGAAGCATTTTCTACGGGATCCCGAAACCACCAGCCACCCCGACCTAATTCATGATGAGCCCACCAACTTCCTGGCGAGATGCCTACGGTTAAAAACCACCGACATGTCAAGATCCAAATTCGAATTGGTTCCTGGTCCTGGTCAGAGACCACTGTGTTCGCGCCGCGGTCCAACAATGGTTAGACATCGGTCATACAGAGACAAATCCTTTTTAGAGAGTCTTCCCGCGACCCAACTCTCAAGTATAGGAAATCCCTCTGGGCATGTATATTTCTAGGCTTTCACAGTTTTGGTTTGTATATTCATAATGATACCATGAGCGCTTTAGGGCGTCCCCAAGATATGTTTTCAGATACCGCTATACAATTACAACCTGTCTTTGCTCAATGGATACAAAACACCCATGCGTTAGCACCTGGTGCAACAGCCCCTGGTGCAACAACAAGCACCAGCTTGACTTGGGGGGGTGGTGATTTAGTAGCAGTAGGCGGCAAAGTAGCTTTGTTACCTCATCCGCGGTTGGAAAAGAAAAAACTTCCCTTGCTTGATTAGAAGAAAGCAACAACTTCTGGCTTCGGTCTTTCTAGATAGATCTTTGGATTAAGTAAGAAGGAAGATGAAGCTATTTCATCTGGCTTTCTAACAGCAAATTCCACTAATAAACAGGAAGGGGATTAGATTGTTCTAACCACCTGTGTTACGCGAATATCTATCTTTTTTTTCTTTAAGGGTACCCGAAAAGTGGCATCTGACTGAGGACGAGTTTATGGAATAAAGAAAGAAAGCGATAGCCGAGAGAGTCGATGTATCTTCCCTCGTTGTAAGATTACTGAAGGAACGGCTTCCATGAGTTAGGGATCGGAACCCTGAAGGAGAGGGCTGACCGTCATCTTTAGGCTAAAGACACTCGCTTCATACAACCGAAAGTAGCATGAAGTAGAGTTAGCGAACGGACCCTGTAACTAACGCAAGCTGGGATGGCTGCGAAGTTTCCTCGTGCGAGCGATGTCTTCCTCATGCGAGCGATGTCTTCCTTGCCTTCGGCAACCTTCGGGAAGCTACCTCACCTATCTATCGGCAACCTTCGGGACGCTACCTCACATTGTCTGACGACAACCTTCTCGATCAATGATTCTTATTCGACCGATAATCAGCTAGCAACATGTCGATTACACACCGGAGGTTGGTAAGAACTGAGGGACAATGCCCCCCTAACCTAAGTGGGCCTACCAGCAAAGCAACTGGTACTTGATCGGGCGGGGGGCGGTTTGGTTTCGTGCAACGCCCCCACAGCAGGAAGAGGCAGTTGTCATTTGAAAGGAAACGCCCCCACCCCAGAAGGGCGCCCTCGCTCTCTTGGCAAAACGCTTCGAAACGAAAGAAGAACGTCTCGCCAAGGCGCCCCGCCCGCCTCCTTTCTTTGCCCGCCGGCCGCCTAGGTCGTTCTTCACGTACGTCTTCCTCCCGCCTTCGTGGGCTGGCCTACCCCAACACCTGTCCACCTCCTGCTTGATCCTACGTGAAAAAAGTATATGTTGCCACTGACTTCCTTCCGAAGCCCGAACCGTGTTCGCTCTTCCCGTTCCCTATTCGCCTTCTGTTACAGTTACTGGACATAGGAGACGATATAATTAGTGTTCCGGGAGTGACGAAGGGAATAGGGCCGGTTTCCCGGTGAGTAGGATAGTGACGTAGTGGGTGAGCTTCCAAGCCCAGTTAGTTGACGCCCTTCTGCCCTCCGCTTTCCCAACACCTGTAATCGGACAAGATTATTCTTCAACTCCAAGCACCTGTGATCGACAACCCTGGACAGCCTCTCTTCCTCCCCACTTCCCTCTCTTCTCTCTCTCTTTCTCTCTCTCTCCTTCTTATTCTCCTTCTCCTTCATTCTTCTCTTTCCTTCTTCTTCTTCTCCCCTCTCTTTGGCCATGGCGGCATAGCTCCTGCAAGGCCAAGCTCGCCTGTCGCCGCTGCTGTCGAAAGCGTGAAGGGAGATGATCTTCACAACCGCAAGGAACGGCTGCTGGGAGTCAACCTTCATTGTTTCCAGGTTCACACCGCTGCTGCAAATGGACACCATGGAAAGGAAGCCATGACGATAGGGCCCCACTATAGCTAAAGGCTCCCATGTTATTTGTTGTAGGGTTCATCTTTTTGTTCACCATAGGAGGACTCACTGGGGTAGTCCTGGCTAATTCTGGGCTAGACATTGCTCTACATGATACTTATTATGCGGTTGCACATTTCCATTATGTACTTTCTATGGGAGCCATTTTTGCTTTATTTGCAGGATTTCACTATTGGGTGGGTAAAATCTTTGGTCGGACATACCCTGAAACTTTAGGTCAAATCCATTTTTGGATCACTTCTTTCGGGGTTAATCCGACCTTCTTTCCCATGCATTTCTTAGGGCTTTCGGGTATGCCACGTCGCATTCCAGATTATCCAGATGCTTACGTTGGATGGAATGGCCTTAGCAGTTTTGGCTCTTATATATCCGTAGTTGGGATTCGTCGTTTCTTCGTGGTCGTAACAATCACTTCAAGCAGTGGAAACAACAAAAGATGTGCTCCAAGTCCTTGGGCTGTTGAACAGAATCCAACCACACTGGAATGGATGGTACAAAGTCCTCCAGCTTTTCATACTTTTGGAGAACTTCCAGCTATCAAGGAGACGAAAAGCTATGTGAAGTAAAAGAAGAAAAGGTCGCCGACTGCTACTAAGAACCTAACAGAACTTTTCCAAATTTTGGGTTCTAAAACCAAGGGAGGGGTTGAGAATTCAGTCTCACCTATCGTCTAAGATAAGAGGATCAAGTTATAGAGTTTGTGGTGCTCCAAAGCCCCTAAAAGTCAGCGTTGGAAACGTCACATGTTGGTGATGTTCTTACCAATTGGTATTTCCCCTCCCTTGTTGGGGCGTATGATTACCTTTTGACCTTTAGGGGGTTGTGAGGCGCTGTCAAGCATCAGCGTCTTCGACCGCTCGAGCCAACCTTCCTCAATAATTAGGTGTTCCACGGGGGAAGTTCAAGCCTAATTGGAGTGGCCCCTTTACCATCACAGAAATTCTTCCCGAAAAAGCCGTCAGATTGGTGGATCTTGATGGGGTGCCCTCTGTTCTTTCAGCACTAGGTCTCCAACTTGCAGCTGTCGGGGGTGAATCTTTTCGTTAAATGCTCTAGCTACCCTGAGTTGATATTTTTTAGTATGGTCTAGAGCACGCATTCTTTTTTCATCAACTCTTTCGGAGCCTCGTATCTTCTCCTGAGCCATTCTACTTCAGGGATCTGGCTTTCCATGAGGACCCTTAAGGAAGGTACCTCCAATTCGACTGGAAGGACTGCTTCCATCCCATAAACCAAAGAATATGGCGTTTCCCCAGTAGAGGTTCGAATGGAAGTTTTGTAAGCCCACAGTCGATTGATCAAAGCTAAATGCTTTAGGCATCTTCTGAGCATGTTCAGCTTCCAAAATTCCTAGAGTCCTACGGCATTCTCACAGAAACAAAACATGGCTAGTAGATAACTATTTGGTTATTGTTTTTAGCGATCAATTCTTCCGCGGGCTTGGAAAGGTGTCTTTCTCAATTCCAGAAGTTGAGGAGCCTATGTAGAAGAAGCTGTAGAAGAGAGCCATGTTCCGCCTATGACGTGATGGTTCCATTAGGCAGAAATTCCCAATCAGTCCTCTCTTTTCCAGTGGTAAATCTGATATTATGGTACCGGTATAGACCGAAAGAAGCACTAACTGTCTTTCTTGTAGTCGTAGTTAAGGTTGTAATTCGCGGTCTATAACCTTAACTTATATGTAGTAGTCAGCCTATTACAACCTTTGAAGATCTCGTTTGCCCGAATTAACTGGAGTACAAGAAATACAGTTCCTAGCGCCTAGGCTTCTGATTCTAAGCTAGCGCGCGTACTTTTTCGGGCAAACGCGCATCCTTTTTTGAAGTTGCGTAGAAATTTGAGATCTGTCATTACGTGCGACTATCTCCACTATAGAAAGAAAGAAGAAAAGAAAAAGCAAATCCACTAGTAAATACTAGAAACAGATCTGTTTTTGTACAACCCTAAACAATTGGTTTCCATTAATAACTGAACCCCAAACTTCTCGAACAGTTGGTAAGAAAGTCTCATGCGAGGTCCAGAAGTCAAAAAACTGTAAGGGCATTGTATTATTGTAAGTTCTCTGTTCCGAACATTTCCTGGAAGTAGACAACAAGTTTTAAATCTTAATGCAGGCAAACTTGAGCCTTAAAGGCAATGACAAAAGACCTATCCCTTTTTCTTTTTTCTTTGTTGGGGCGTTCCGCCTACATAAAAAGGGCCATTCCGCCCGTTTCATTCATATTTGATGGTCGGCCCTTGAGCTCGAGTTGGCTAGTAGCTTCTGCCCCCTAAAAGTCGGCATTGGAAACATCACATGTTGGTGATGTTCTTACAAAAAGATATTTCCCCTCCCGGGCGTATTATTACCCGATAGGGGGTTGTGAGGCGCTGCCAAGCATCAGCGTCTTCGACCCTGCCTCACCCACCGCCTGGACATAGATAATCTTCCATTTTTCATTAGATGATACTATATGCACACAAAGTGTATTGGGAAAAAAGAATCCTTTTCTTTACAGTTTTCTTTTTCTCTATTGAGTTCCGCTTCATGCTCTAAAAATTCAGAAAGACTTGTCGAAAATCGCCGGTTGGGTTGGTCCGACTCCTCCGGAGCCTTACAAAAGAAAGGAAAATGCCAAAGATTTAAAATACCTTCAACACTCTACTAAGCTCTGTCTATTGAAAGATTCTCTGAAGCAGCAGCCTTGCATTGTCACTTTAGTAACCCGCCCTGCTCTTAGACTGTTAGCTTGTTGTAAGGGTAAAGCTGATCTACGACCACAAAACAAACTGATCGTACCTTACCTGGCTGTAAGTTTGAGAAGGTAGCTAGAATGAGAGGATAGGATGCTCTACGAGCAGACTAGACTGAGTTCTCTCTTTACCTAGCTTCCCCTTACTTAGCTGCAAGTTCCGGGATTGGATTGCAAAGGGAGCGGGAATGAAAAGAAGCTCAACAAAGTCAAAGCCCGTTGGACCGTTGACCTAGGAACACAGGCAATTCTTGAGGAATCTAGGGTTATTAACCTAGGATCAGCTAAGAAGCCAAGAGAAATGTTGGTTGGGGCATCCCTCTCTGAGCAAGAAACTTCCCAAATAGTTGAACTCTTAAAGGAATTTGAAGAAGTCTTCGCCTGGTCTTATAAAGATATGCCAAGAGTTGACTCAGATATTGTCCAACACCATCTTCCTTTGTACCCGGATGTAAGACCAATCAAGCAAAAGCTTCGACGTACTGAGACAGCCAAGCCAGCCAAAGAAGATGAGTAGCTTTCAATCTCTATGTAACCATACATAGGTACGGAAGAGGGGCCATCAACGTCAGTGACAACATCGGTAAGGACCCGGCTTAAACAATAATATTTTCCATGAAGTTAAGTGATATTCGATTGATTGGTCCGAGGTTCGACAAACAAGATTTGTCTAAGTCACTTTTCTTTTTGTCTAAGTCACTTCCCTTTTTCTTTGTGAGTTTCGGGAATATCCCCATTCATAGGTCCGAGATCCATTCCGGAGATTAAAAACAAAGAAAAAAAAGGTTTGTCTATTCTGTCCAAAAAAGCAGCGAATGCGCAGAGGAGCTGCTTATTCTACTTCTAAAATTGACTACTAAAGGTTCATTAAGAATCATAACGCTACCAGTCAACTGGTGGAATACATCGCATCAACCTGGGAGCATTAGCCGATCTGGTACATCAATACATGTTCCAATGCTCATTCCAATCTTGTCCAACTTTGCTAACTCCCCCTTCTCAACCCGTATTTTGTTCGTTCTGGAAACACGTCTTCCTATTCCATCTTTTCCCGAATCTCCTTTAACGGAAGAACTAAAAAAGCGTCATCGGAGAAAAAACTCCGAATATCCTTGACACCGAATAAATGATCAACATTACTGCAACTAGAAATGTCACTATCACTCCAACTATGAATGTTTTTATCCATATCATTTATAACGGGGTCTTCACTTCATCCGTTGCTTGTTCGCTATGGAGTTGCTTGGTTCTTTTGGTACATGAACAAATGCTTTGCAACCAAACACTCTCAAGTGTTCGTATGAGACATCTTTACCGGTCCACACTCTCTCGGGCTAAGGGCTAAACGGTGAGAAAGAATCCCTGTCTCCATCTCTCCTCCATGATCTCCAATTGTTGAAGTAACAAGGCAGAGGATCCCTTTCGCTTTATTTCAGTTTAGGTCGGGAATTTTATTCGGCAATGGTTATAACATCCCTACCACATGCGGTTTATTGATCTCATCCTGGCGTCGAGCTATTTTTCCGCAGGACCTCCCCTACAGTATCGTCACCGCAGTAGGATCGACAATCGAGGACTGCTAGATCGAGCTAATCAACAAAAGCATGGGTACCGTAAGCCGTGCCCAGATAGGTATCACAAGACAGAGGTATTCCACTGAATAGGTAGCAGGCGAAGGCAGGAAGAAAGAAAATAAAGAATCAATCTATTTTATGGATGAGACATTATGCAAATCTTTTCAATATTTCTATACTAATAACTAATAGGCTCCGGGTCTCTCTTATCTTCCTCGCGAACCACCGCCCGATTGATTGTTGCCCCTACTAGAGTAAGGCTAGATTATATCCAGGAAAAGAAGTATCCTGAAGAGGCCACTAAATAAGAGAGGTGCTTCCTGAGAAGATATGCAACACAATTCATTCTCCTCGAAGGTATCCTGTACAAGAGATCCTACGACGTATCTTTGTTTCGTGCGTTCCCGGGAGGAATTCGATCTCTTCAATCTCTTTCAGAGCCTAAATAACTGTGGCCAGAGAGTCAAATAGGTCATCGATATCGGAAGATCAGGCCCATCACTCCTTCTTGACTTCGATGATTTTCCTGCAGGAGGATCATCGAAGGTTGGAGAAAGAGATAGAAAACTGACGATAGAAATACTTATAGAGAGGGAGCTAGCTAACATCAGGGAAGGTCAGTTTTGAATTGGGTCGACTCATCCGGGAGAATATAGAATGTGCCTTTACTTCCACTTTTGGCTAACCTTTTCTTTCACTTTTACCTAGCAATCAAGACCTCGCGCTAAATGCCAACGCTGATCTACGACCACCCTGTAGTTTTCTTCGCGCTAAACGCCAACACTGATCTACGACCCCTTGAATTCTTCCTTAGCCTTAGATGTCCTTTCATAGATTCTCGAACCTCCGACAGAAAGAATCTCCATGCATCTTGTATTGCTCTCCCACAACCCCATTTTCACGGATTAGGCGAGCCTCTTATCCATTCTCATTCGATCATGACGGGGGGGCAAGTCAAAATAGAAAAACTGACATTGGGTTTAGGGATAATCAGGCTCGAACTGATGACTTCCACCACGTCAAGGAAGAATTCCCAATAGGATATACAGGCTCTCTTGAGCCGTCATTCGATCATCAATTGCTGGCTGGGAAGAGGAGTTTAGAGCCTTCCAATGAGGGAACATAGGATTGATCATCATGCGAGATAGTAGGAGTCCATCTTGGATCTGTCGATTATGTTATGGTCGGAGTCCCACTCATGGCGACCTGGTTGAGTTGGGAGAAGCAGTAGGGATTATTGCAGGTCAATCTATTGGCGAACCCGGGACTCAACTAACATTAAGAACTTTTCATACCGGCGGAGTATTTACAGGCGGTATTGCAGAACATGTACGGGCTCCAAGAACACGGTTTATCACAAGAGGACAAAGCATATTGCGGTTCAATTTCATTACATCCGTGAAATCTTTGAAGAAAGCAAAGTGCGGTTGTTGAAGGTGGGAAGGATCACAAGTGGAACGCTAAGCGGGGGTGGGGGGGCAGCGAGCTCCGCTTAAAAAAAAAGCGAAGCAAGCCTATCAAAGAAAGTCGTTGCGCGCGCGTCGAAGATCTATCTCGTGTCTGGTACTGCATGGTTCCACTCTGCAAGAACTCCAAATCATTCTCTTGAAGCTCATCCTCTTTATGATAAATGATCCGCTTGCCCTAAAATGACCTGGCCCAATAGGGAAATCCGGATTTTTAGGAATTCCTTTCGGTGAAAGAGGAATGGATTTGGATATATTATCCAAATGGTTGCCCCAACTCTCTCGTAGCGCCGATCCGAAGAGAGCTTCCACTTTCTTCTTTGAGGAGCCTGCCCAAATACCATACTCTCGTTTCGCGCAGCTGCTTGTTGCCCTTGCTCTCACATTCGAGTGTTGCCTAGGGGACTGGTCCGTGGCTTCTCGATCCCTTCCGGAGTACTCCCCTTATTTTGGGCTATCTCCGCTAGCAGCCTCGGCGGCCCAAAGTCAGGCCAAGGCTGCTCGGGATTGGCCCCCCAGCGGGAAGCGGGTGAGCGGTATGAGCCGCCCCGGCTGGAGCCGGTTCCTGAGCCGCCAGGGGCAACCATTGCCTGTATAAGGCCGCCTCGTTTTCCGCAAGAGATCGGGGGACAGGTTCCCCCGAGCTCCCCCCGGGGGGCCAGCCTCACTCAGGGTCTGGTAGGGTCGATTGGCCATCGACCCCCCATGTGACCCCCTGTGGGTTTTGGTCAATTTTCTTCCTTTCAGTCCATTCTTCATGTTAGGGGTCCTATGGCTTACTCCTACAGTCCATTCTACACACATTCTATGGTCTAAAACCATGAATCATTCACCTATATAGCTTTTATGAATTCCCCCATGGTTTTCTATGAAAACCTAACCATGGGTTGATGGTTTGGGACTCTCCGAGATCATACTCTCTTCATTACCTAACCTAAGGTCTGTAGAAACTCATGGAATTAGTATCCATACCTGAGAAGAATACTCCTTCTCTGAAATTCTTCTCCTTTTTGCTTTTCTCTTTTCCTTGCTTCTCTTCTTCTTCTCATCCTTCTCTTCTCTTTCTCTCAATTCAATTAGGATTGTAAAAGGAGTAAAAGAGGCTTAGGGACGTCCTATTTATAGAGTAGAAACTCTTAAAATAAGTCCCATTGAGATTTGGAAAGAGTCCAACTGAAATTAGGAAACTTTCCTAATTTCAGTTTCTGGCGGCAACTGGGGGTCGATGATCCCGTCGACCCCTAGTTCTTAAAGTATCCGACCCCCTCTGCAAAACTGGGGGTCTGACTTTTTGTCTTGGGGGGTCCGACCCTCCCTTATTGGGTATGCGACCCTCCCCTTAATTTAAGTATTTTTGGGTCGATTTGATACCTGGGATCACGATCTCCTTCATGCCCTTGGTTTATTGGCTCGACCATGATGGGTAAACCTGATTCAAGGTGGTAAGACCGGTTTAGTTTGATACGGGTCTTACAACTCCCCCCTACTTATAAAAATTTCATCCTCAAAATTGTACGTACCTTCTGAATCAAATAAGTGAGGGTATTGCTTTCGCATAGCATTCTCTTCTTCCCATGTAATTTCTTCCATGTCTCTACTTCTCCAGGTGACCTTAACATAATAGATATCTCGGTTGCGTAGTCGTTGAACCTTTTGACTGGTGATTTCAGTTGGTGTTACTTTAAATGTCAAATCATCAGTTAATTTCGGTAAATCTACTGTCAGGACGTGCGTTGGATCCTTGACATACTTCTTCAATAGGGAGATATGAAATACGTCATGCACACTTGACATAGATGGTGGTAGTGCTAACTGATAAGCCACTTTTCCACGCTTAGCTAAAATCTCATATGGCCCGACATATCTTGGACTTAGTTTCCCTTTCTGTCCGAACCGTTTCAATCCTCGCATAGGCGATACTTTCAAGCATACTTTATCACCCACGGCGAACTCAAGATCTCTATGTCGAGTATCTGCATATTGCTTCTGACGGTTCTGGGTTATTCTCACTCTTTCCTTGATAATGTCGACCACTCGACAAGTCTCTTCAACAAATTCTGGCCCAACAATACGGCGTTCTCCAACTTCATTCCAAAACAACGGAGTTCGACACTTTCTGCCATATAGTGCTTCGTAGGGTGACATCTGTATAGTAGCCTGGTAGCTATTGTTATAAGCGAACTCGATCAGTGGTAACTTTTCATCCCATGATCCTTTGAAATCAATTACATGCTTGTAGCATATCTTCTAGAATCTGAATTGTATGCTCTGACTGTCTATCTGTCTGTGGATGGAATGCAGTACTAAACTTCAATGTGGTACCCATAGCCTTTTGCAGTCCTTCCTAAAACTTGGAAGTAAATCGTGGATCTCTATCGGACACAATGCTCTCTGGTACACCGTGTAATCGAACAATATTATCCACATACAGCTTTGCTAACCTTTCCAGTGTATACTGAGGTCGTATCGATATAAAGCAAGCTGTCTTAGTCAGACGGTCTACAATCACCCGAACTACGTCAACTACTCAAGGAGTCAGTGGTAATCCCGTGACGAAGTCCATAGTGATGTCCCATTTCCATGCTGGTTCCGGTAATGGCTGTAACAGTCCTGTGGGTCATTGTCGTTCAGCCTTTAATTTCTGACAATTTAGGCATTGAGACATGAACTTAGCTACATCTGCTTTCATCCCTCTCCACCAATATAGTTTCTTTAGATCATGATACATTTTTGTACTTCCAAGATGTATCGAATAGATGGTGGTATGGGCTTCTTTCATCAGTCGGAGTCTAATGTCTACACTTTCTGTTTTGGGAACACATATTCTTCCTTTATACTTCAGTACCTTTTCTTCGTCCAAGGTGAACTCAGGGTTAGTCCTACCTTTTTCGATGTCTTCATGCACCGTTCTCAGATAAGGGTCTGATTTGATAGTTGTCTTCACTTCATCAATTATATTCGGTATAATCTTCAATGCAGCGAACATATTTGAATTCTGATGAATAAACCCTTGGTCGGATGATCCACCCGTTGTATCTATCACATACTACTCATTACCGTGATTGAATACCATTCCGGTAGTACACATTGCTGCAGTTGTGCTAACCTCCCCCTGAGATTTTATCATTGCCTTCCTGCTCAACGCATCCGCTACTACATTAGCTTTCCCCAGATGATACTGGATATCACAATCATAGTCTTTCAATAGTTCTAGCCATCTCCTTTGTCTCATATTCAACTTTGTATAGGTAATGTTTCCATATCTTGACAGCATGTACGACTGCTGCTAACTCCAAATCATGAGTGGGATAGTTTTTCTCATGCGTCTTCAACTGTCTTGAGGCATAACCAATTACTTGTTCTCCTTGCATAAGCACACATCCTAATCCCAATCCTGACGCATCAGTGTACAAGGTAAATGGCTGTCCGAGAATGGGAAAAGTCAAAATTAGAGCGGATATCAATCTGGTCTTCAATGTTTGCAAACTCTTCTCACATTTATCCGTCCACACAATCTTTTCACCTTTCTTAGTCAAACTGGTGAGAGGTACGGCAATCCTGGAATAGTCTTCCACAAATCTCCGATAATAACCCGCGAGACCCATAAAACTTTTAATTTCGGCAACGCTCTTTGGTGCTCCCCACTTTACAATAGCCTCGAACTTGCTGGGGTCCACTTTGATTTCTTCAGTGGATACTACATGGCCTAGGAAGGCGACTTCCCTTAGCCAAAACTTACACTTGGTAAATTTGGCATATACCTTTTCTTTCCTTAAACGCTGTAGGGCGGTGTTTAGGTTCTTAATATGGGTTTCTTTGTCCTTGAAATATACCAATATATCATCAATAAATACAATAATCGACGTATCCAACATATCATGGAAAACCCGGTTCATAAGCTCTATGAAAGTTGCTGGGGCGTTTGTTAATCCAAAAGACATGACCAAGAATTCATAATGTCCATATCTGGTCCTGAAAGTTGTCTTAGGAATATCACCCTCTTTAATCTTCAACTGATGATAGCCTGATCGAAGATCGATCTTAGAAAATACTTTTGCTCCTTGCAATTGATCGAACAAGTCATCGATCCGAGGTAGTGGATATCGATTCTTGATTGTCAGTTTATTCAACTCCCGATAGTCGATACATAATCGAACGCTACCGTCCTTCTTCTTTACGAACAATACTGGTGCTCCCCATGGTGATATACTAGGTCGAACATAACCCTTGTCCAGCAGTTCTTGTAGTTGTACTTTCAATTCCTTCAGTTCAGTAGGAGCCATTCTATACTATGCTTTTGATACTGGTGCGGCTTTCGGTATAAGATCTATTACAAACTCTGTGGCTCGATCGGGTGGTAATCCTGGTAGTTCCTCAGAAAAAATGTCGGGGTAGTCCCGCACGACATCAATATCTTCCATCCATGGTGCTTCCTTGGTGAGGTCGACCATTGATACTAGATACCCGACTGCCCCCTTCTCAAGGCACTTCTTAGCCTTTAGTGTTGAGAGTATGAGCTTGCGTTTATGGGGAAGTTTGGTTCCTGCAAAACTGAATTCTGCTCCTTCTTTGTCTTTAAATGTTAGCTTCTTTTCGGGCATAGTAGGTGCGCGGAATGCCGAGCTAACCAGTCCATTCCCAAGATGACGTCAAAGTCTGCCATCCCAAGTTAGATCAAGGTTACATCTAAGGTTTTCTCGCCAATGAGAACTGGACATGGCCCATAACCTTTCTCTAACTCCACTTCTAGCCCCATTGGTGACCGTACAAGTAGTGTGTAGTCCAATGTTTTGATGGTAAATTCAGCTTCTTTCCAAATGACACAGATATAAAAGAATGAGTAGCTCCCGAATCGAAGAGTACTGTGGCGGGTATGCCATTTATAGGTACGATACCCGTGATTCATTCTACTTAGTCTACATGCTCATACAATGTAATACAACTTAAAGGTTTCGGTCATACCTGTGACCACATCGGGTGATGCGGCAGCATCCTCAGATGTAACAGCATATACTCATCCTTGATGTAATTGCTTCTTGAGCTTAGGGCACTCCCTTGCCATATGTCCTGTTTGGCTGTAGTTGTAACATCTCGGACGTTCAGAATTTAGCTTTGGTTGCTGTTGAGTTACCGGGATAGTCTTGGATGCAGCAGTAAAGCCTTAAGCACGGAAGGGTTTAAATGCCTTGTTGTGACCTCCGTTATAAGCAATTCCGGCTGGCCTTTTTATGCCTCTGTTCTGTGTAAAGTAACTTTCCTTCTGGCTCGATTCTATAACTTGAGCAATTTAGACAGCTTCATTATATATCTTCTTTTCCAAACGAAGAACGTGCTCTCTGATGCTTCCTTTAAGTCTCATGACAAACCTACGGGTCTTAGTGTCTTCTTCTTGCATACTAAGTGGTGCAAAGAAAAACAACTCCTCATAACGCTGTTGATATGCATCCACGGACATCTGGCCCTGATATAAACTCAGGAACTCTTTCTCCATAGAATCTCTGAAGCTTCGGGGAAAATAGTTCTCAAAGAAAGCTTCTTTATAAATAGCCCAAGTCAATAGGGTGTGCTTGGTCAATAGATAAGCCCTAGTAGATTTCCACCAATGATGTGCATCGCCTTTTAGCATGAAGGTGGCACATAATACCTTTTCTTCTTCTGTAATAGTCATCATAAGAAAATTTCTCTCCATCTCGTCGATCCAATGTGCTGGCCATAAAGGATCAGACGGTTTACCGTTAAATTCCTTGGGCTTCATCTTCAAGAATCTTTCAACCAGTCGAGAGTGATCCATCTGATTTTGGGGGTATGCCCCAAACATAGGTTGCAGATACTGATAATTAACCTGAGCTGCTTCCAGACCTGGTACTGGAATCTGTGCAGCTGGTGGTTAAGGTGGTTCAGGTGTTTGAGGTGTTGGGTGGTTACCCACCGATCACTGGCTTGTCTAGTCTGCATGGGTGTAGCATGTGCGGCCTGGAACATAATCCGCATTGCTGCTTGCATTTGAGCCTGAGCGTACTGCATCTGTTGCAGCTGTTGTGCTAAGTTCATCACCACGGTTGCTAACTTTGGTGGTAGAGGTGGCATGTTTGTAGGATTTACCTGACCTGGATTTCCTGGTGGTGCTACCTGCGGGTTCCCTTGTGCATATATATCCTCCTGACTAGTATCCTCCACAGGTGGTGGTGGAATTGCATTTCGGCTTTGCCTGGTTACTCTACGCCCAGACATATTTTCTTCTGAGATTGGTGGTGCCTGAAAATCATCAAAATACGTGAGACAATCATTTATACTTCATGTAGGCATGCTAACCGATGTAAATTTCAAAATTTTCAGCTCATTATACGAAAACACTTTCTTTTCTATACAGGGTCGATGGTGGGTGTCGATGGTATGTCAGACCCTCAATATCCGACCCTGGGAATAACCTGTTATTCTCGAGAAGTGGGGGTCGATGCGGGGGTCGATGGGTGTCCGACCCCCAGGTGCGACCCCTGGTTCACTGTCAAGTTCCCGAGGACTGGGGGTCGATATGGGGGTCGATTAGTGTCCGACCCCCAGGTCCGACCCCTGGTTTTCTGTCAGATTCCCGAGAGCTGGGGGTCGATATGGGGGTCTATGATCCTGGTCGAATTGTCCGACCCCCAGACCAAAAATCAGACTTTTAAGATCCGATTCTAGGTTCATTTCCCATCATTTCTCCCCCCGTTTCGACTCGTATCCCACCTCTGAGTTGCTACAGTGCCACTCCGCTGTATTGATCATTTCGGTTCCGTGTTTCGACGTCCACATCACTCCTACATATATGTTTTCTCATTTTTACTTGTTTTTAGGTTTCCATTTCTAGGTTTTTGCACATTTAACTTTTATTTTTCAAATTAAAATTTTTCCAATCGTAAAAATTTGATTTTTATTGGGGGCTTTTTTTATTGGTGTCTCGAGGAATGAAAGCCCTCAAAAATTTTTAAGTTTCATCGGTTGGTTATCGAGAAACTTGGATTTTTCTCTTTTTGCCCTAATTTGTCGAAATTTTTGATTTCTCACAATTTCTTCAAATTGGATCTCATTAGTTATAATTTCCTACTGTGTGAGTGTTGTAGGATATGTTAGAACCTACGTAAGTCATCCTGCCCACGTGTATAGGTGACAAGTGAGGCTTTTGGCCAACTTACGTCGTTATAATGTCAAAATTTTGGATTTTTATCTTATTAACACATTATCTGTTTTTCTTTCTTATTTGCAGACATCATGGCTCGTACCAAAGTACCTAGAGTTCGTGATCCTCTTCGCTTCCGTTCCAACGAAGCCAAGGCATAGTATGCCCACTTTGTTGGCAAGAAGGTGGAGGGTGGTCGTATGGTGAACTTGGCTGAGTTGGCCCTGTTCAATGTAGAGAGGGCGTTTGGTGATATGGGATGGCTCCCTGTCATCGCTTACCACGCTTGCACCTGCCCGGATTTGGTGCGACAGTTTTATTGTAACCTCCAGGTGGTGGGGGATTACAATGATGTCGAGAGGAGTCACGAGTTGCGCATCACGAGTTACGTCAAAGGGCTGAACATCTCGTTTGACTATCGACAGCTGGCTGACCTACTGGGCATTTCCTATGATGGCCCCATGGTTTACTGTGCTCCTAGAGAGCACCAGTTCTACTCCACACAGATGAGGGTTGAGATCGATAATCAACTTCTACGGCCTGATCGCTGGCAGATGAGAGCATGCTATATGCGTCCAGCTCCACGGGTATTTTGCAAGATTATCCAGCATAATCTGATTCCGCAGAGTGGCCATTACAAGAGGGTTTCACAGCTGACCCAGTACCTGTTGTACAGTATTTGTACTAGACAGCCCGTCTGCCTGTCGTACATCATCATGCGTACTATGATCATTGCTACGTTGCCCAGTCACACTGGCAACCTTCCGTACGGGTGTATGATCAATATGCTGCTTAACCGCTTGGGGGTTGATTTAGTGGATGATAAGATTTAGGAGAAAACCTTCTCTTCGCCTCTAGATTGGGAGACTATTTTCAAGATGGGCCTGCGGGATGCCCAGGTCAGTGATGAGGAGAGGAACGAAATAGTGCGCCCTGACACTCGCGTTGAGATAGCTGACGCTGAGGCAGCTGCCGCCGCTGCTGGAGTTCGTGCAGAGCCTGCTGATGACGACGACCGCATGTACATGGATGTTGACTCGATACCACCACCTTCACCTTCGCATGCGGCTGGAGCTGGTACTTTATATGCGGCTGGTCCTTCTCATTCGGCTGGTCCTTCACCCACCTTCTGATATGATGGATATGTTGCATGAAATCAGAGAGGCTCAGTGCAGATCTAATCTGAGGATGGAGGAGTTACTAGACGCTCACCGTGTGAGAGTGGATGAGCTCATAGCGGTTCAACGTGCGACTGATCAGCGGGTAACCGATCTTACAGCTAGTCTCCAGACGACCCAGACTCAGATAGCCTGGTTGACTAGAGTCTACGCTAAGGATTATGATAGAGATCGTGAGGCACCGCCTCCCCCTTCACCTCCAGCTCCATGATTATACCGTTTTCTTTTTCTTATACTACAGAGTAACTGTCCGGGTTGTGGACTGTACTCTGCTTTAGCTATGTATATACGTTTGTTTCATTCATATTGTATTTAAAATTATTCCTCCTTTAATAGATACCTTATTCTCTTTTAAGTTTAGTCTCAAACATTACTTGTGCTCATATTGTATTAGTAATACTGTTTTTACTTTTATCCTATCTCAGTTCACAATTTGTCATGAATGTATACTAGTCCAGCGGACAAGGCCTGAGACGCTCTGATACCAAGTTGTCACACCCCAATTCCATACTATTTAGAATGGTGTGATGAACCGCTAACAAATCAACGGTTCAACCAGGATCTCGAGTAGGCTATATCCGTTTTATCTAAACCCCATACATCCACATTCATAATCAGAGTAAATATACAATAGCGGAAGTCTTATAATAAAATGAACTGAGAATCTACTGTGATATTAATATTTAAATAGAAAATTATTCTGTATCAACTGAGACATAAATAAATATCAAATACATGTCCTTAATAAATTCAAATAAAGAAAACTAGAAAAATATATAATCGAATACACATGAGTTGCACTCGCAAGAGTAGTCATGTGTATCCACTTCCTCTTCCACTTCCATCGCCGCCACGTTCCCATACACTGGAGCATTTATATAATCTTCAACAGTCATACCTGCTTCATCAACTAAAAATATCCGACGTCGAAAGGTTGAGCACACATCACTACTCAGTGAGAAAACAAAACAATGCAACAATATATATGCATGCAGTCAAATCATATCTTTGGTCTAGTTTATAGTTTGCACTGTGCTATAGAAAGGATAGGTAGCCGCCGCACCTCTATGCATGAATGTGGGAAAATGCCCAATGAAAACGGCACCGTCGCCCCACAAGCACCCAAAATGACACAATATACACCCCATGAAGAATGGTCATGGCTGTACCGGTTGATACCATACCAACAAATAAACCACTGCTGGCTAGGGTTGCAAACTGGGCTCGCAACTAACCAATTCTAATATCAAACTGTGTATCCAAGGCCTCACCCCAGCATCCCTCAGAACATCCATAGAGATAGAGCTAAGGCCCCCCGGTAGAGTCAGAGACTACAAGGACCGATACCAGCTCCCCTGATACTCTACGACATAATAGCTCTGCTAAGGTAATGGCGATACGACAACATCAGTGGACATGACTTGAGTAGACCATGGCACAATATACACCCCATGAAGAAAGGTCAAGGCTATACCGGTTGATACCATCCCTACCCGTACCATATACACTGGCTAAACACAAACATTCACATGCCTCTTCCTATCATCATCATCATCATCATATTATAAACAATAAAGTAAATATGCATGAACAATTAATAGAAATATTGGATGACATATTGAATGCACATACAAGCATACACGCATAGAATCAATATGCCATTGGACTCAATAAATAAAAACAATTTATTATTAACCAGTTAGTTTAGGTCTTGTTTCCTCACCTTAGCTTGTTATTATATCGTCTTCCAAGCTTTAGAATCACCTTTATATTGTTATTATATTGCTAGAAGACCTAACAAAGTCGATAGAATATAATTAGGATTAATTTTGAATTTAAAAACCTTACAGTTAACTGGGGGTCGGAGTCATGATCGACCCCTGGTGCGGCCCCCCCCCCCTATTCTGGACTTCCCAAACACTGGGGGTCGATGCTCAGGGTCTGGTAGGGTCGTTTGGCCATCGACCCCCCATGTGACCCCCTGTGGGTTTTGGTCAATTTTCTTCCTTTCAGTGCATTCTTCATGTTTGGGGTCCTATGGCTTGCTCCTACAGTCCATTCTACACACATTCTATGGTCTAAAACCATGAATCATTCACCTATATAGCTTTCATGAATTCTCCCATGGTTTTCTATGAAAACCTAACCATGGGTTGATGGTTTGGGACTCTCCGAGATCATATTCTCTTCATTACCTAACCTATGGTCTGTAGAAACTCATGGAATTAGTATCCATACCTGAGAAGAATACTCCTTCTCTGAAATTCTTCTCCTTTTTGCTTTCTTCTTTTCCTTGCTGCTTTTCTTCTTCTTCTCATCCTTCTCTTCTCTTTCTCTCAATTCAATTAGGGTTGTAAAAGGAGTGAAAGAGGCTTAGGGACGTCCTATTTATAGAGTAGAAACTCTTAAAATAAGTCTCATTGAGATTTGGAAAGAGTCCAACCGAAATTAGAAAACTTTCATAATTTCAGTTTCTGGCGGCAACTGGGGGTCGATGAGGGGGTCGATGATCCCGTCGACCCCTAGTTCTTAAAGTGTCCGACCCCCTCTGCAAAACTGGGGTCTGACTTTTTGTCTTGGGGGGTCCAACCCTCCCTTTATTGGGTATGCGACCCTCCCCTTAATTTAAGTATTTTTGGGTCGATTTGATACCTGGGATCACGATCTCCTTCACGCCCTTGGTTTATTGGCTCGACCATGATGGGTAAACCTGATTCAAGGTGGTAAGACCGGTTTAGTTTGATACGGGTCTTACAACTCCCCCCTACTTACAAAAATTTCGTCCTCGAAATTGTACGTACCTTCTGAATCAAATAAGTGAGGGTATTGCTTTCACATAGCATTCTCTTCTTCCCATGTAATTTCTTCCATGTCTCTACTTCTCCAGGTGACCTTAACATAATAGATATCTTGGTTGCGTAGTCGTTGAACCTTTCGACTGGTGATTTGAGTTGGTGTTACTTCAAATGTCAAATCATCAGTTAATTTTGGTAAATCTACTGTCAGGACGTGCGTTGGATCCTTGACATACTTCTTCAATAGGGAGATATGAAATACGTCATGCACACTTGACATAGATGGTGGTAGTGCTAACTGATAAGCCACTTTTCCATGCTTAGCTAAAATCTCATATGGCCCGACATATCTTGGACTTAGTTTCCCTTTCTGTCCGAACCGTTTCAATCCTCGCATAGGCGATACTTTCAAGCATACTTTATCACCCACGGCGAACTCAAGATCTCTGTGTCGAGTATCTCCATATTGCTTCTGACGGTTCTGGGTTATTCTCACTCTTTCCTTGATAATGTCGACCACTCGACAAGTCTCTTCAAAAAATTCTGGCCCAACAATACGGCGTTCTCCAACTTCATTCCAAAACAACAGAGTTCGACACTTTCTGCCATACAGTGCTTCGTAGGGTGACATATGTATAGTAGCCTGGTAACTATTGTTATAAGAGAACTCGATCAGTGTTAACTTTTCATCCCATGATCCTTTGAAATCAATTACATGCTCGTAGCATATCTTCTAGGATCTGAATTGTATGTTCTGACTGTCCATCTGCCTGTGGATGGAATGCAATACTAAACTTCAATGTGGTACCCATAGCCTTTTACACTCCTTCCCAAAACTTGGAAGTAAATCGTGGATCTCTATACATACAGCTTCGCTAACCTTTCCAGTGTATACTGAGGTCGTATCGGTACAAAGTGAGCTGTCTTAGTCAGACGGTCTACAATCACCCAAACTGCGTCAACTACTCGAGGAGTCAGTGGTAATCCCGTGACGAAGTCCATAGTGATGTCCCATTTCCATGCTGGTTCCGGTAATGGCTGTAACAGTCCTGCGGGTCTTTGTCGTTCAGCCTTTACTTTCTGATAATTTAGGCATTGAGACATGAACTTAGCTACATCTGCTTTCATCCCTCTCCACCAATATAGTTTTTTTAGATCATGATACATTTTTGTACTTCCAAGATGTATCGAATAGGCTTCTTTCATCAGTCGGTGTTTAATGTCTACACTTTCTGTTTTGGGTACACATATTCTTCGTTTGTACTTCAATACCTTTTCTTCGTCCAAGGTGAACTCAGGGTTAGTCCTACCTTTTTTGATGTCTTCATGCACCGTTCTCAGATAAGGGTCTGATTTGATAGTTGTCTTCACTTCATCAATTATATCCGGTGTAATCTTCAATGCAGCGAACATATTTGAAAACCGATGAATAAACCCTTGGTCGACTGATCCACCCGTTGTATCTATCACATACTGCTCATTACCGTGATTGAATACCATTCCAGTAGTACACATTGCTGCAGTTGTGGTAACCTCCCCCTGAGATTTTATCATTGCCTTCTTGCTCAATGCATCCGCTACTACATTAGCTTTCCCTAGATGATACTGGATATCACAATCATAGTCTTTCAATAGTTCTAGCCATCTCCTTTGTCTCATATTCAACTCCGTATAGGTAATGTCTCCATATCTTGACAGCATGTACGACTGCTGCTAACTCCAAATCATGAGTGGGATAGTTTTTCTCATGCGTCTTCAACTGTCTTGAGGCATAAGCAATTACTTGTTCTCCTTCCATAAGCACACATCCTAATCCCAATCCTGACGCATCAGTGTACAAAGTAAATGGCTGTCCGAGAACGGGAAAAGTCAGAATCAGAGCGGATATCAATCTGGTCTTCAATGTCTGGAAACTCTTCTCACATTTATCCGTCCACACAATCTTTTCACCTTTCTTAGTCAAACTGGTGAGAGATACGGCAATCCTGGAATAGTCTTCCATAAATCACCGATAATAACCAACGAGACCCAGAAAACTTCTAATTTTGGCAATGCACTTTGGTGCTTCCCACTTTACAATAGCCTCGAACTTGCTGGGGTCCACTTTGATTCCTTCAGCGGATACTACATGGCCTAGGAAGGCGACTTCACTTAGCCAAAACTCACACTTGGTAAATTTGGCATATACCTTTTCCTTCCTTAAACGCTGTAGGGCGGTGTTTAGGTTCTTAATATGGGTTTCTTTGTCCTTGGAATATGCCAATATATCATCAATAAATACAATAATCGATGTATCCAACATATCGTGGAAATCCCAGTTCATAAGCTCTATGAAAGTTGCTGGTGCGTTTGTTAATCCAAAAGACATGACCAAGAATTCATAATGTCCATATCTGGTCCTAAAAGCTGTCTTAGGAATATCACCCTCTTTAATCTTCAACTGATGATAGCCTGACCGAAGATCGATCTTAGAAAATACTTTTGCTCCTTGCAACTGATCGAACAAGTCATCGATCCGAGGTAGTGGATATCGATTCTTGATTATCAGTTTATTCAACTCCCGATAGTCGAAACATAACCGAACGCTACCATCCTTCTTCTTTACGAACAATACTGGTGCTCCCCATGGTGATATACTGGGTCGAACAGAACCCTTGTCCAGTAGTTCCTGTAGTTGTACTTTCAATTCCTTCAGTTCAGTAGGAGCCATTCTATACTGTGCTTTTGATACTGGTGCGGCTTCCGGTATAAGATCTATCACAAACTCTGTGGCTCGGTCGGGTGGTAATCCTGGTAGTTCCTCAGGAAAAACGTCGGGGTAGTCCCGCACGACATCAATATCTTCCATCCATGGTGCTTCCTTGGTGAGGTCGACCACTGATACTAGATACCCGACTGCCCCCTTCTCAAGGCACTTCTTAGCCTTTAGTGCTGAGAGTATGAGCTTGCATTTACGGGGAAGTTTGGTTCCCGCAAAACTGAATTCTGCTCCTTCTTTGTCTTTAAATGTTAGCTTCTTTTCGGGCATAGTAGGTTCGCGGAATGCCGAGCTAACCAGTCCATTCCCAAGATGACATCAAAGTCTGCCATCCCAAGTTGGATCAAGGTTGCATCTAAGGTTTTCTCGCCAATGAGAACTGGACATTGCCCATAACCTTTCTCTAACTCCACTTCTAGCCCCATCGGTGACCGTACAAGTAGTGTGTAGTCCAATGTTTTGATGGGTAGATTCAGCTTCTTTCCAAATGACACAGATATAAATGAATGAGTAGCTCCCTAATCGAAGAGTACTCTGGCGGGTATGCCATTTATAGATACGATACCTGTGATTTATTCTACTTAGTCTACATGCTCATACAATGTAATACAACTTAAAGGTTTCGGTCATACCTGTGACCACATCGGGTGATGCGGCAGCATCCTCAGATGTAACAGCATATACTCATCCTTGATGTAATTGCTTCTTGGGCTTAGGGCACTCCCTTGCCATATGTCCTGTTTGGCTGTAATTGTAACATCTCGGACCTTCAGAATTTGGCTTTGGTTGCTGTTGAGTTACCGGGGTAGTCTTGGATGCAGCAGTAAAGCCTTGAGCACGGAAGGGTTTAAATGTCTTGTTGTGCCCTCCGTTATAAGCTATTCCGGCTGGCCTTTTTATGCCTCTGTTCTGTGTAAAGTAACTTTCCTTCTGGCTCGATTCTATAACTCGAGCAATTTGGACAGCTTCATTATATATCTTCTTTTCCAAACCCAGAACGTGCTCTCCGATGCTTCCTTTAAGTCCCGTGACAAACCTACGGGTCTTAGTGTCTTCTTCTTGCATACTAAGTGGTGCAAAGAAAAACAGCTCCTCATAATGCTATTGATATGCATCCACGGACATCTGGCCCTGATATAAACTCAGGAACTCCTTCTCCATAGAATCTCTGAAGCTTCAGGGAAAATACTTCTCAAAGAAAACTTCTTTATAAATAGCCCACGTCAATTGGGCGTGCTTGGTCAATAGATAGGCCCTAGTAGATTACCACCAATGATGTGCATCGCCTTTTAGCATGGAGGTGGCACAAAATACCTTTTCTTCTTCTATAATAGTCATCATAAGAAAATTTCTCTCCATCTCATCGATCCAATGTGCTGGCCATAAAGGATTAGACGGTTTACCGTTAAATTCCTTGGGCTTCATCTTCAAGAATCTTTCAACCAATCGAGAGTGATCCATCTGATTTTCGGGGTATGCCCCAAACATAGGTTGCGGATACTGATAATTAACCTGAGCTGCTTCCGGACCTAGTACTGGAATTTGTGCAGCTGGTGGTTGAAGTGTTTGAGGTGCTGGGTAGTTACCCACCGGTGCTGCACTGGCTTGTCCAGTCTGCATGGGTGCAGCATGTGCGGCCTGGAACATAATCCCCATTGCTGCTTGCATTTGAGCCTGAGCGTACTGCATCTGTTGCAGCTGTTGTGCTAAGTTCATCACCATGGTTGCTAACTCCGGTGGTAGAGGTGGAAAGTTTGTAGGATTTACCTGACCTGGATTTCCTGGTGGTGCTACCTACGGGTTCCCTTGTGCATATATATCCTCTTGACTAGTTTCCTCCACAGGTGGTGGTGAGAACTACATTTCGGCTTTGCCTGGTTACTCTACGCCCAGACATATTTTCTTCTGAGATTGGTGGTGCCTAAAAATCATCAAAATACGTGAGACAATCATTTATACTTCATGTAGGCACGCTTACCGATTGTAAATTTCAAAATATTCAGCTCATTATACGAAAACACTATCTTTTCTATACAGGGTCGATGGTGGGGGTCGATGGTATGTCCGACCCTCAATATCCGACCCTGAGAATAACCTGTTATTCCCGAGAGCTGGGGGTCGATGCGGGGGTCGATGGGTGTCCGACCCCCAGGTGCGACCCCTGGTTCACTGTCAAGTTCCCGAGGACTGGGGGCCGATATGGGGGTCGATTGGTGTCCGACCCCCAGGTCCGACCCTTGATTTTCTTTCAGATTCCCGAGAGCTGGGGGTCGATATGGAGGTCGGTATGGGGGTCGATGATCCTGGTCGAATTGTCCGACCCCCAGACCAAAAATCAGACTTTTAAGATCCGATTCTAGGTTCATTTCCCATCATTTCTCCCCCCATTTTGACTCGTCTCCCACCTCTGAGTTGCTACAGTGCCACTCCGCTGTATTGATCATTTCGGTTCCATGTTTCGACGCCCACATCACTCCTACAGGTATGTTTTCTCATTTTTACTTGTTTTTAGGTTTCCATTTCTAGGTTTTTGCCCATTTAACTTTTATTTTTCAAATTAAAATTTTTTCAATCGTAAAAATTTGATTTTTATTGGGGGCTTTTGTTATTGGTGTCTCGAGGAACGAAAGCCCTCAAAAATTTTTGAGTTTCATCGGTTGGTTATCGAGAAACTTGGATTTTGCTCTTTTTGCCCTAATTTGTCGAAATTTTTGATTTCTCATAATTTCTTCAAATTGGATCCCATTAGTTAGAATTTCCTACTGTGTGAGTGTTGTAGGATATGTTAGAACCTACGTAAGTCCTCCTGCCCACGTGTATAGGTGACAAGTGAGGCTTTTGGCCAACTTACGTCGTTATAATGTCAAAATTTTGGATTTTTATCCTATTAACACATTATCTATTTTTCTTTCTTATTTGCAGACATCATGGCTCGTACCAAAGTACCTAGAGTTCGTGATCCTCTTCGCTTCCGTTCCAATGAAGTCGAGGCATAGTATGCCCACTTCGCTCGCAAGAAGGTAGAGGGTGGTCGTATGGTGAACTTGGCTGAGTTGGCCCTGTTCAATGTAGAGTGGGCATTTGGTGATATGGGATGGCTCCCTGTCATCACTTACCACGCTTGCACCTGCCCGGATTTGGTGCGACAGTTTTATTGTTACCTCCAGGTGGTGGGGGATTACAATGATGTCAAGAGGAGTCACGAGTTGCGCATCACGAGTTATGTCAAAGGACTGAACATCTCGTTTGACTATCGACAGCTGGCTGACCTACTGGGCATTTCCTATGATGGCCCCATGGTTTACTGTGCTCCTAGAGAGCACCAGTTCTACTCCACACAGATGAGGGCTGAGATCGATAATCAGCTTCTACGACCTGATCGCTGGCAGATGTGAGCATGCTATATGCGTCTAGCTCCATGGGTATTTTGCAAGATTATCCAGCATAATCTGATTCCGTAGAGTGGCCATTACAAGAGGGTTTCACAGCTGACCCAGTACCTGCTGTACAATATTTGTACTAGACAGCCCATCTACCTGTCGTACATCATCATGCATACTATGATCACTGCTACATTGCCCAGTTACACTGGCAACCTTCCGTACGGGTGTATGATCAATATGCTGCTTACCCGCCTGGGGGTTGATTTAGTGGATGAGAAGATTCAGGAGAAAACATTTTCGTCGCCTCTAGATTGGGAGGCTATTTGCAAGATGGGCCTGCAGGATGCCCAGGTCAGTGATGAGGAGAGGAACGAAATGGTGTGCCCTCACACTCGCGTCGAGATAGCTGACGCTGAGGCAGCTGCCGCCGCTGCTGGAGTTCATGCAGAGCCTGCTGATGACGTCGACCGCATGTACATGGATGTAGACTCGATACCACCACCTTCACCTACGCATGCGGCTGGAGCTGGTACTTCATATGCGGTTGGTCCTTCTCATGAGGCTGGTCCTTCTCATTCGGCTGGTCCTTCTCATGAGGCTGGTCCTTCATACCCACCTTCTGATATGATGGATATGTTGCATGAGATCAGAGAGGCTCAGCGCAGATCTGATCTGAGGATGGAGGAGTTACTAGACGCTCAGCGTGTGAGAGTGGATGAGCTCATAGCGGTTCAACGTGCGACTGATCAGTGGGTAGCCGATCTTACAGCTAGTCTCCAGACGACCCAGACTCAGATAACCTGGTTGACTAGAGTCTACGCTGAGGATTATGACAGAGATCGTGAGGCACCGCCTCCCCCTTCACCTCCAGCTTCATGATTGTACCTTTTTCTTTTTCTTATACTACAGAGTAACTGTCCGGGTTGTGGACTGTACTCTGCTTTAGCTATGTATATACATTTTCTTCTTTCACATTGTATTTAAAATTGTTCCTCCTTTAATAGATACCTTATTCTCTTTTAAGTTTGGTCTCAAACATCACTTGTGCTCATAATGTGTTAGTAATACTGTTTTTACTTTTATCCTATCTCAGTTCACAATTTGTCATGAATGTATTCTAGTCCAGTGGACAAGGCCTGAGACGCTCTGATACCAAGTTGTCACACCCCAATTCCATACTATTCAGAATGGTGTGATGAACCGCTAACAAATCAACGGTTCAACCAGGATCTCGAGTAGGCTATATCCGTTTTATCTAAACCCCATACATCCACATTCATAATCAGAGTAAATATACAATAGCGGAAGTCTTATAATAAAATGAACTGAGAATCTACTGTGATATTAATATTTAAATAGCAAATTATTCTGTATCAACTGAGACATAACTAAATATCAAATACATGTCCTTAATAAATCCAAATAAAGAAAACTAGAAAAATATATAATCGAATACACATGAGTTGCACTCGCAAGAGGAGTCATGTGTATCCACTTCTTCTTCCACTTCCATCGCCGCCACGTTCCCGTACACTGGAGCATTTATATAATCTTCAATAGTCGTACCTGCTTCATCAACTAAAAATATCCGACGTCAAAAGGGTGAGCACACATCACCGCTCAGTGAGCAAACAAAACAATGCAACAATATATATGCTTGCAGTCAAATCATATCTTTGGTCTGGTTTATAGTTTTCACTATGCTATAGAAAGGATTGGTGGTCGCCGCACCTCTATGCATGAATGTGTGGAAACGCCCAATGAAAACGGCACCGTCGCCCCACAAGCACCCAGAATGGCACAATATACACCCCATGAAGAACGGTCATGGCTGTACCAGTTGATTCCATACCAATAAATAAACCCCTACTGGCTAGGATTGCAAACTGGGCTCGCAACTAACCAGTCCTAATGCCAAACAGTGTATCCAAGGCCTCACCCCAGCATCCCTCAGAACATCCATAGAGATAGAGCTAAGGCCCCCTGATAGAGTCAGAGACTACAAGGACCGAGACCACATCCCCTGATACTCTATGACATAATAGCTCTGCTAAGGTAATGGCGATACGATGATGTCAGTGGACATGACTTGAGTAGACCATGGCACAATATACACCCCATGAAGAACGGTCATGGCTGTACCGATTGATACCATCCCTACCCGCACCATATACACTGGCCAAACACAAACATTCACATGCCTATTCCTATCATCATCATCATCATCATATTATAAACAATAAAGTAAATATGCATGAACAATTAATAGAAATATTGGATGACATGTTGAATGCACATACAAGCATACACGCGTAGAATCAATATGGCATTGGACTCAAGAAATAAAAATAGTTTATTATTAACCAGTTAGTTTAGGTCTTGTTCCCTCACCTTAGCTTGTTATTAGATCCTCTTCCAAGCTTTAGAATCACCCTTATATTGTTATTATATTGCTAGTAGACCTAACAAAGTCTATAGAATATAATTAGGATTAATTTCGAATTTAAAAACCATACTGTTAACTGGGGGTCGGAGGTAGGGTCGGAGTCATGATCGACCCCTGGTGCGACCCCCCCTATTCTGGACTTCCCGAACACTGGGGGTCGATGCTCAGGGTCTGGTAGGGTCGATTGGCCATCGACCCCCCATGTGACCCCCTGTGGGTTTTGGTTAATTTTCTTCCTTTCAGTCCATTTTTCGTGTTTGGGATCCTATGGCTTGCTCCTACAGTCCATTCTACACACATTCTATGGTCTAAAACCATGAATCATTCACCTATATAGCTTTCATGAATTCTCCCATGGTTTTCTATGAAAACCTAACCATGGGTTGATGGTTTGGGACTCTCCGAGATCATACTCTCTTCATTACCTAACCTAAGGTCTATAGAAACTCATGGAATTAGTATCCATACCTGAGAAGAATACTCCTTCTCTGAAATTCTTCTCCTTTTTGCTTTCTTCTTTTCCTTGCTTCTCTCCTTCTTCTCATCCTTCTCTTCTCTTTCTCTCAATTCAATTAGGGTTGTAAAAGGAGTGAAAGAGGCTTAGGGACGTCCTATTTATAGAGTTGAAACTCTTAAAATAAGTCCCATTGAGATTTGGAAAGAGTCCAACCGAAATTAGGAAACTTTCCTAATTTCAGTTTCTGGCGGCAACTGGGGGTCGATGAGGGGGTCGATGATCCCGTCGACCCCTAGTTCCTAAAGTGTCCGACCCCTCTGCAAAACTGTCTATGAGATGAAAAGTTAGAGATAGGCAACCCTGGAAAACCTAATAGGGATAAACAACCCTAGCAAACCTACAAATGAGAGCAGAAGGGATAAGCAACCCTGGAAAATCTAGAAATGGAAGGAGTTTAGGTTGAAATATCCCTAGATCCTATTTGATACAAATTTGGAAGGAGTTTGGGTTGATATAGTCCCCAAATCAACCACCATAGCAAAAAGCCTGAACTACGCAAAACCTGATTCTTGAAGGACAAAGGTCCCAAAGGATACGTAGGCAATTTGGGACACATCCCAAATTCGCTCTAGAGGATACAAATCTAAATGTTACAAATCCAGAGCACAATCCAATAGTACAGTTACAACACAAGTTATTCAAAGTTACTGTTACATTATGGGAGGTCTTGAAAAAAGTCACAGACCTAATGAGGTCGCTACTCAAGAAGCTTGATAGTTACAATTACATCATGGGCGGACTTGAGAAAAGTCATAGACCTGATGAGGTCGTTACTCAAGAAGCTTAACAGTTACAGTTACAGTTACATCATGAGTGGTCTTGAGAAAAGTCACAAACCTGATGAGGTCACTACTCAAGGAGCTTGACAGCTACAGTTGTATGTTTTACAGTGTGAAGGATAAAAAATAAAAAAAATAATAAAAAAAAAAAAAAAAGAAGATGGTAGTTCAAGGGAGTAATGGCAACAAAATCCAAATCAAGTGCAGAGCAATGCAAAAATGGGTTGCTTTTGTCTTCAGCCTCAATCGTTCACAATCTTGGCCGAAGAGGGGCATCTGTAAGAACCCCATTTTTGCCATCCTAGCTGAACAAAGTCCTACTGGTGTGTAGACAACAAAGGAAGAAAGGTGAGTGAAAGTTTAGATTTTTTGCTGTGAATTTGAGGCTATTTTTGTTGGACCTCATAGCAAGGTCATGGGCTACAACCTACATGGATATTTAGGTCATGGAATTACCTTCGAAATGATGCTAGGATCGTTCAATTCTGATGTCAAATGAAGAAGATATGGTCATTTTAGTCAAATGATATGTACAAGGGAGGTTTCTAAAATTATTATAAATAATCTAGGGGCTTGCATGCAAATTATCGTTGCAAGGTGCATATATTACACTATAAGAAGAAGAAGACCCAATATCACTGATTTATTACACTAGCCAACCACCTGATGCCCGTTTGATCTGCCCCATTTGAGCCATTGATGTTAATCTGATGATGTGATGTGAATTTAAATTTAATCTGAGCCCATGATTTTTGGTTGAATTATGATGTTGATGTATTTAATCTGAGCCACTAAAGTCTGATCTACTGATGTTGATATGATCTGAACTTTTGATTTAAGCTTGATATTGAATTAATTTTAACCATCGATCAAATATGATCTTGATCACATTGATGATGATCGATTACATCAAGTCTGAGTAGTCGATCAAATATGATCTTGGTCACATTGTTGATGATCGATGCATCGAATCTAGACCCTAAATCTAAAACTATTTTGATATATTCATAGACATGCTTACTGCTATGAATGGATGCTCATAGCCATGTTTAGATGATCACTGCTATATTTGGATGCACACTATTACATGATTTTTGGTTGAATTATGATGTTGATGTATATAATCTGAGCCATTAAAGTCTGATCTACTGATGTTGATATGATCTGAACTTTTGATTTATGCTTGATATTGAATTAATTTAAACCATCGATCAAATATGATCTTGATCACATTGATGATGATCGATTACATCAAGTCTGAGTAGTCGATCAAATATGATCTCGGTCACATTGTTGATGACCGATACATCGATTCTAGACCATAGATCTAAAACTATTTTGATACATTAACACACATGCTTACTGCTATGATTGGATGCTCATAGCAATGTTTGGATGATCACTGCTGTTTTGGCCCAGATCCGTCTTGCGGGTCCTCCTCGCTGACTGGACCTGCAAGACAAGGAAAGGCAAAGAAGGGAGGCGGGCTAGATGCCCTGGGTCCACTCCGATGCCTAAGTCAGGCTCTGTGAACAGTTGATGGGCTCGGTGTCGAGCCCACTAAGATATTATAGAAAATTGTGGGGTGAGGTGAGATTATCCGACCTATGTGTCAGAGCGAGAATCCCAAAGCGGTAATAAATGAGCAGTAAAAAATGTCCTCCTGGCAATCCTCGGGATTCACCCTATTTATAGTGAATAGTGCGGAATCCCTAAAATGACAATTTTACCCTTTTCGTGGATCAAGGGGCAATACCAATTTTACCCTTCTGTTAAATAGCTAATCTTGACGTGGCGCTGATGTCAAAATCCAAGGTGTCGGCGGATGTGGACCATAGATGTTTAATTCCCTAACACTTGCCTCGTTGCCCTGCCGAATCTGCAGGGTTCGGTTGAGCAAAAATAGATATGGTCCCTTCCCCTAACAAGTTGCCTCGTTGCTCTACCGAAACCGGAAGGTTTGCCTTTTCTATCCGACAGGTCTTGTCTGGGGTGTGAGCCGTTTGTAGCTTGGGATGCGGTGGTGATGGCTGAAAGAGTGCTTATCGGAGGTTGGAGCTGCTACGTCCTTTTAGGCCATGCTGGCTCTTGCGTCGGGGTTCCAAGGCATGGCCGAGGTGGGCACCGCGGTCAACTCACTGCGGTATTTTGCAGTGTATTGGGCTCGGTACCGTTGTGGGCACTGCGTGCAATATGCCTCGGTGTTCCTGGGTACGGTTCCGTGGCTGTCACGGGACTGTCACGTGATCCGAGCCAGTTTAACCGATGTGGGCATTGCGGCCAATATGCCTCGGGGTTTATTGGGACGGTTCCGCACTAGGTTTTGTTTGATGCTCCGTCAACAAACAAGGTCCACGACGGTGTTTGCTCTTTAGGGGGTGAGTTGTCTATAGCTGAATCTTCTTCAGGTGATGCCTCGATTAGGAAGTCTACCAATGCCTGGGTTTGATGGCTGTTCGTGGTTTAAATTGAAGATCGAATTCTCCTAGCTCGACGGCCCAATGAATAACTCTACCAGAAATGTCTGGCCTGGACAAGATCTTCTTCAGAGGTTGATCAGTCAGGATGGTGATGGAGTGCGCCTGGAAGTATGGGCGTAGCTTCTGCGCGGATGTGACTAATGCCAGCGCGACCTTCTCAATGAACTTGTATCTGGTTTCGGCCTCCAATAGGACTTTGCTGACATAGTAAACGGGACACTGGACACCCTCTATTTCCTTGACCAGCACCGCGCTAACCGCTTTTGAAGAAACTGCCAAGTATAACTCCAAAGTATCTCCCACTTCAGGTTTTACCAACAACGGGGGAGATGCCAGGTAATTTTTTAATTCTTCGAACGCCTGTTGGCACTCGGTCGTCCACTGGAAGGTCTTGTTGCCTTTCAGGGTTTGAAAGAATGGCAGACATTTGTCCGCAGAACGTGACATGAATCGGCTGAGCACGGCTACTCGTCCGGTGAGCTCCTGTACATGTTTGATCCGGGTGGGTGCTGGCATCTCAAGAATAGCCATAATTTTTTCTGGATTTGCCTCAATTTCCTTGGTTTGAAACCATGAATCCTAGGAATTTTCCCGAAGTGACCCCGAATGCGCATTTTGCAGGATTGAGGCGCATTCTGTGCCTTCGGAGTACACTGAATGCCTCTTATAGGTCACGAACATGATCGTTCTCGGTTAAACTTTTTACCAGCATGTCGTCAACGTACACCTCCATGTTGCGCCCAATTTGCTCGGCAAAGATCTTGTTGACCAACCTCTAATAGGTGTCTCCGGCATTTTTGAGGCCGAAGGGCATTACATCATAACAAAAAAGGCCCTGGCTGGTAACAAAGGCCGTTTTCTCTGCGTCGGCCTGGTGCATCCTGATTTGATTGTATCCGGAATAGGCATCCATAAAGCTTAACTGGGCGTGTCCGGCTGTGGCATCAATGAGCTGGTCAATCCTGGGCAGTGGAAAGCTGTCCTTAGGGCAGGCCTTGTTAAGGTCGGTGAAGTCGATGCAGATGCGCCATTTATCACCGGTCTTGGGAACCATGACCACATTGGCTAGCCATTCTGGGTAGTGCAGCTCCCTGATGAATCCGGCGTCCAGCAGCTTTCTTACTTTGGCATCAATGATTTGTTGACGGGGTGCCGCAAAGGATCTTTTTTTTTGTCGTACTGGCCGTCTAGTGGGATCCACATTGAGGCGGTGTTGTGCCACTTCCCTGGGAATTCCTGGAATGTCAGCCGCTGACCAGGCGAAGACGTCGGCATTAGCTTGTAAAAACTTCACGAGTGTGCCTCACTGCGGTTCTTTAAGGGTGGACCATATCCGCACCGTTCGGTCAGGGCTGTCCTCAGCTAGGGGGACGTGGATGAGGTCTTCTGCTGGCCCACCCCTCTGCTGCTTGGGATCGTCTCGTAAATCCTCGATTTGTACCTGCAGGGCCTTCGCAGGTTTTTTGTGATCGGTGAGTTCCGTTGAGTAACATTTACGAGAGACCAGCTGATCTGACCTGCATTCCCCTACCCCACACGGAGTCGGGAACTTGAGCACTAGATGATATGGAGATGGTACTGATCGTAGTGCGATCATGCCTGGTTTCCCTAAGAGACCGTTGTATGAGGAGGGGGCGTCAACTACCAGAAAATTCATCGTGACTCTTGACTCGCGGGGGTAAGTGCCGGCTCTTATCGGCAGCCTTATGAATCCTTTGACACTTACTAGATCCCCTGAGAAACTGATCAAGGGGTAGTCAACTGGCAGCAATCGATCAAAGGGGATTTCCATGCGCTTGAAAGCTTGCCAATAAATGATGTCTGCGGAACTGCCCGTGTCGACCATGATTTTATGCACATCGCTATTTTCAATCCGTAGGGTGATGACGATGGCATCTTCATGGGGAAGCTCTAACCCGCACAGATCTTCGTCGCTGAATGTGAGGAAATCCCCGGTGCGAGCCCACTTTCCGGGCCACTCCGTTGACTTGTGATAAGTGTATAATTTTATATTTTTTAGTCCTTTTGCATTATGATTTTTTGGGTGTTTTATACCTTATTGAGCTTAATAGAATTTATTTTATGAGTTTGGTATATTTTAGAAATCTTGTTAATTAATTAATAAAAGATGAAAATTCTAGCACTCTTAATAATAACGTTTTGAATTTCATGTAGGATTCTGACATGGAAAGAGTTCGTTTGGGCTTCCAAATGTGGTTTTAAAATCTAATCTGAAAAATTGATCCAAATCTAAACCAGAGAAGGAAGGTTTCTACACACGGAAGGTTCACTATTGGAAGGCCTTGATTGATTATTGGAAATCTTGAAGAGAATATACACAACTATGGAATCTTACAAAATTTGGTAGATTTAGGGGTGACAATTGTTTAATAATGGAATGATTTTCATCTAATCTAGGAACGAAGATTTTGTTTAATTTTTATTTCCATGTAATAAGGTTGTCAAATCTAGGCATACCAATTTTAGTCTTGTATTTTGGCTATTTAAACAATGTAAAGCCTATGTAAAGAGCATTCAAGAGTGATTGAGAAAGAAGACAATGGCTGAAGAACAACTCTCTTTCTTTTGTGTTCTTGAAGAAGTCATGTGTGGCTAACTTTCTTATCTTTGGTTAGACGGAGCTGAAGCCATCATTGTAAACTTGTGAGACTTGTTTTTATTTATTGATTTTTAATTGAATATTTGTTTTTCTTCCAATTTATGTGTATAATGATTGATGAATGGGTTGATTAGGAGTACTACTAATTGATTTATTTATTTAATCAATTGTTATTTTAGAATTGAATTGCTATCAATTGATTCTATGTCAGTGGCAATGGGGATTGATGTTAATGGACAAGTTAATGTTATATTTCTAGGAGAAATCAGATTAAAATAATTAAACCACGCTGGTGTGTGCTTAACGTTTAATTTCAATCGTCTTTCCAATTGTTATTGTTATTCCTGAATCAAATCGAGAGCCTAGTCTTGAGATTGATTTAAGAGTAAGGGTGCTATTAATAAGCTATCTTTTAATAAACCAATCTTAAGGAAAGACTAAGGATTTTAGGCCTAGTACTAATTTTCTTGATTGATTATTCAATTGGAATTGATTATCCTTTATGTCGATGAACAAGTTTATGAAGATGGTGTAAGTATCCTTTTGACCGAAGTTTTCTCTTATTGGTTTAATCTTTGATATTTGTATTACCTTGCTCTTTATTCTTGCATTTTAGATAATTAATTACTGTTCTTTTCTACTACAAACATACCCCCCCTCCATACATAGAATAGCCAATGAAGTTGTGCTAATAAGATTAATCAGAATCAGTTTTAGTACAACAATTGGTTACTTTCTGAGTCTTATTTTATTTTTATTTGGGTCAATCACGTTTATTAGAAGTGGGCAATAGAGTGGTTGTACCAGCCAAAACTCATCTACGTATTTTTTTTCTCTCTTTAGGTTAATTAAACATTTTAATCTTGATCATACAATCCTTGTGGGTTCGACTCTTACTTGCTAAAATCTACGTTTCAAAGTAAGGTAATTTAATTTGAGCGCTCGACACGCATCAAATTTTGGCGCCGTTGCCGGGGATTGTTTTGATTAAATTGATTTGTTTGGTTATTTAATTGATTTTTTTATTTTTATTTTTTATTATCTGCTTGTTCTCTTAAGTGAATGACCCGATCTTCTCATTTGGGAGAGTTGCAATTTGATCCAGAAATAGAAAGAACTCTGCACAAGCTAAGGAGAGAAAGTAGAAAGACAGCAAAAAATTCTTCATCAGGCAACAACGTAGCCATTGATTTAGCTTCTGGCAGCACTAGTAATTCAGACTTTGAAGAAATGGCAGACAACAACAACCGCACTCTTAAGGAGTTAGCGGCTCCTAATCTGAACCAACAACCACTCTGCATCGAGTATCCTAATCTTGATGTTGCCTTTGAACTTAAATCTGGTCTAATCCATCTCCTTCCTACTTTTCGTGGTCTTGTAGGTGATGACCCACACAAGCATCTAAAAGAATTCCATGTGGTATGTTCGAGCATGAAACCAACCGGAATTTCTGAGGAGCAAATCAAGTTGAGGGCGTTTCCATTCTCATTAGCGGACAATGCAAAAGATTGGCTTTATTACTTGCCATCAGGATCCATTACCACATGGAATGAGATGAGGCGGCTTTTCTTGGAAAAGTATTTTCCAGCTTCAAGGGCAGCCAATATTCGAAAGGAAATCTGCGGTATTAGGCAATATAATGGAGAAACACTTTATGAATACTGGGAGCGATTCAAGAAGCTTTGCGCCAGCTGCCCTCATCACCAAATTAGCGAGCAATTACTCATTCAATACTTCTACGAAGGGCTTTCTCATACTGATAGGGGTATGATTGACACAGCGAGTGGAGGAGCATTAGTGGATAAAACTCCAAGGGCAGCCCGTAATTTGATTGCAAATATGGCTGCTAACTCTCAACAATTTGGTGTAAGAAATGACCCTCCATCGAACAAGGTTAATGAGGTAAGCACTTCTTCTCTTGAATTAAATATTGTAGAATTGTCTTCACTTGTACGTCAATTGGTCTGTGGATAAGGTGCAACAGGTTCAAACTTGTGGAATTTGCTACATCGCGGGACACCCAACTGATATGTGTCCCACGCTTCAAGAGGAATCTACAAAGCAAGCAAATATTGTGGGTGGATTTCCAGGACAACCTCAACGTAAGTACGATCCATACTCAAATACTTACAATCCGGGATGGAGGAATCACCCAAATCTCAGCTATGGTAATCAAGATGGCCCCAATCGTCAGTATGGGTATCAACAAGGCCAACAACCTTTTCAATCCAGACAACAAGCACCTTCAAGTTCAGGTATGACCTTGGAAGATATTGTTAAAACACTTGCCAATGATTCATTACAATTTAAACAGGAAACAAGGGCAGGTATAAAGAACTTGGAGACTCAAATAAGCCAACTGGCCACTTCAATGAGTAGACTAGAGGCTCGAGGCTCGGGAAAGCTACCTTCGCAACCAGTGGTGAATCCGAAGGAAAATGCAAATGCCATAATCTTGAGAAGTGGAAAAGAAGTGGAGAATATAGAAAAGGAAAAAGAGAAAGAGACCTCAAAATCAACTCCGACATCTATTTTCTCATCTGGGGTAAACTCTAAACCTTCTATTTACTCTATTCCTATTCAACCTCCTTTTCCTAGTAGGTTTGCTCAATCTAGAAAGGAAGAAAAAGAAAAGGAGATGTTGGAGATTTTTCGAAAGGTAGAGATAAATATACCTCTTATTGAAGCAATTAAACAAGTGCCACGGTATGCTAAATTTCTTAAGGAATTGTGCACATCCAAGAGAAAATTGAAAGGAGATGAAAAGGTAAGTATGGGTGAAAATGTCTCAGCCGTTATTCAACGGAAGCTTCCCCCTAAGTGTAAAGACCCAGGTACATTCACTATCCCATGCAAAATAGGTAACACCAATTTCAATAGAGCTATGTTAGATTTAGGAGCATCAATTAATGTCATGCCTTATTCAATATATGCTTCATTAAATCTAGAACCTTTAAAAGAAACTGGTGTAACTATTCAATTAGCTGATAGATCAAATGTATATCCTGAAGGTGTGATTGAAGATGTGTTAGTTCAAGTTAATGAATTGGTATTTCCTGCTGATTTTTATGTATTAAAAATGGAGGATGATTCATCTCATAATTCTACACCTCTTTTGTTGGGTAGACCATTTTTAAAGACTGCTAAAACAAAAATAGATGTTCATGATGGTACCTTATCTATGGAATTTGATGGCGAGATAGTTCGTTTTAATATTTTTGAGGCTATGAGGTATCCTAGTGATATAAATTCTGTTTTTACTATTGATATAATTGATTCTATGGTACAGCAAGTTTTTGAATTAAATGGTGAAGATGAGTTGATGGTAGCCATTAGCAAACATTTGAATAGCATGGATTTCAATTCAGAATTTGTGTTAAATGCTGAATTAGAGAAGATGTTGATGGCATTGAAGGCCTTACCCCCAATTCCAAAAAGATATGATGTTGCTCACATTGAGTTGCCTATATCTCATACAAGGTTGTTACCTTCCATTGTGCAGGCACCTATTGTTGAGCTGAAACCACTTCCAGAGCATCTCAAATATGTCTACTTAGGAGACAATGAGACGTTACCTGTGATAATAGCAAGGGACTTGACCAAGCTACAAGAGGAGAAACTCATTCGAATTTTGAGAGACCATAAGACAGCCATTGGGTGGACAATAGCCGACATTAAGGGAATCAGCCCGGCCATGTGCATGCATCGCATACTTCTTGAGGAGGGAGCCAAACCGATTAAAGAAGCACAGCGTAGACTCAACCCTCCTATGATGGAAGTTGTGAAGAAGGTGATATTAAAGCTCCTTGATGTTGGAATTATCTATCCTATCTCTGATAGTAAGTGGGTAAGTCCGGTTCAGGTGGTACCTAAAAACACGGGCATAACTGTTGTTAAGAATCAAAATAATGAGTTAATCCCTACTAGGATACAAAATGGGTGGCGTGTTTGTATTGATTATAGGAAATTAAATGTTTCAACTCGTAAAGACCACTTTCCTCTTCCATTTATCGATCAAATGTTGGAGAGGTTAGCAAGTCGTTCGCACTATTGTTTTCTTGATGGTTACTCAGGTTACTATCAAATTGTGATTGCACCTGAAGATCAGGAGAAAACGACATTCACCTGCCCATTTGGTACCTTTTCTTACCGACGAATGCCGTTTGGTCTTTGCACCACCCCAACCACATTCCAGAGGTGTATGGTTAGCATTTTTTCTGATTATGTAGAGAACATTATAGAAGTTTTCATGGATGATTACTGTTTATGGAGACTCTTTTGATACATGCTTGGATAACCTTACACTTGTTCTTAAGAGGTGTATAGAAACTAACCTTGTTTTGAATTCTGAAAAATGTCATTTTATGGTAACACAAGGAGCAGTTTTAGGTCATGTGATATCTTTTAGAGGTATAGAAGTTGACAAAGCAAAGATAGATCTTGTTTAATCTTTACCTTACCCCACAACTGTGCGGGAAGTGCATTCCTTTCTTGGACATGCAGGCTTTTATCGGCGCTTCATCAAGGATTTCTCGAAAATTTCATTGCCCTTATGCAAGCTCTTACAAAAGGAAGTGGTGTTTGACTTTAATGATGAGTGCAAAAGAGCTTTTGACAAGCTCAAAGAACTGCTAACAACAGCCCCCGTGATTCAATCACCGAACTGGAAACTCCCATTTGAGATCATGTGTGATGCTAGCAATTATGCTATTGGGGCTGTTTTGGGTCAACGTGTTGGGAAAGTTGCTCATGCTATCTATTATGCCTCTCGAACACTAACTGAAGCACAGTGTAACTACTCCACAACGGAGAAAGAGCTATTGGCTATAGTTTTTGCTTTGGAAAAATTTAGATCTTATTTATTGGGAACTAAAGTTATTGTCTATTCTGATCATGCAGCTCTTAGGCATTTGTTGGCGAAAAAGGAATCTAAGCCAAGATTGATCAGATGGATCCTTCTTCTTCAAGAATTTGATTTGGAGATTAAGGACAAGAAGGGAGCTGAGAATTAGTTGCAGACCATCTTAGTCGGGTGGTTAAGGAGGATGATGCGATACCATTACAAGATTTCTTCCCAGATGAACAACTACTTAAGGTGACAAATGTAATACCCTGGTATGCAGATTTAGTCAATTATTTGGCTACCAAAACCTTACCACCAGAGCTACCTAGAGTACGAAGAGAGAAAATCAAGAGTGATGCTCGGTACTACATTTGGGATGACCCTTATCTTTGGAAACAATGTTCAGACCAAATGGTAAGAAGGTGCGTACCCGAAACTGAATTTGAATCCATTCTTATCTTTTGTCATTCATATGCATGTGGTGGACATTTCGGTCTTAAAAGAACAGTAAGAAAAGTGCTTGAATGTGGCTTCTTTTGGCCATCTTTATTTCATGATGCATATATATTTTGTAAGTCATGCACTCGTTCCCAATACTCAGGTAATGTGGCCCGTAGGGATCAAATGCCACAAAACCCCATACTTATTTGTGAAATTTTCGGTGTTTGGGGCATTGACTTTATGGGTCCTTTTCCTAATTCTTTTGGCAATGTTTATATTTTACTTGCTGTTGATTATGTGTCAAAGTGGGTGGAAGCAAAAGCCACCCGAACTGATGATTCTAAAGTGGTTGCAGATTTTGTCAAGTCTCAAATTTTTGTTAGATTTGGGATCCCACGGGCAATGATCAGTGATAGAGGGACTCACTTTTGTAACCGCACTGTAACAGCACTGCTTAAGAGGTATGCTGTGACCCATAAGATTTCAACTGCCTATCATCCACAAACTAATGGGCAAGCTGAGGTATCTAATAAAGAGGTGAAGTCAATTTTAGAAAAAACAGTTAATCCGAATAGGAAAGACTGGAGTACAAGACTTGACGATGCACTATGGGCTTATAGGACTGCTTATAAGACACCTATAGGGATGTCTCCATATCGGTTGGTTTATGGAAAAGCATGTCATCTACCGGTAGAATTGGAGCACAAGGCATTCTGGGCAATTAAGCAGTGTAACATGGAGACGGATAAGGTGGGGGAGCAACGAAAGTTGCAATTGCAGGAGTTAGAGGAGATTCGCAATGAAGCTTATGAGAACTCTCGGATTTATAAGGAAAAGACGAAGGCCTTTCATGATAAAATGATTTCTAAGAAGCAATTTGTTGTTGGACAAAAAGTGCTCCTTTATAATTCAAGGCTTCGATTATTTCCTGGTAAGTTGCAATCTCGTTGGATTGGTCCTTTTATTGTTATTAATCTCTTTCCACATGATGCAGTTGAGATTCAAAGTTTGGACACTCAAAAGATTTTTAAGGTCAATGGATATAGACTTAAACCTTACCATGAAGGTTTTCAAGTTAACTCGTTGGTTGAGAAAGCTATGGACTTAGAAGATCCACTTTATTCAGATTGAGAAAAGCTGCAAAGTCGAGCGAACGACGTTAAACAAAAGCGCTACTTGGGAGGCAACCCAAGAAATCAGATTTTCTTTCTTAACCCTTTCTCTTTTTATTTATTTATTTATTATTATTTTTTTTTCCCATAGATATTATGTTTGTATTTGTCTTTTTCTTTGCATTTAGTCTTACATTGGGGACAATGTAAGTTTTAAGTGTGGGGAAATTCTACGATGTGTTTTGTTTTTATTTTTACATGTTGTTAGTATATATTGGTTGTATATAGTAACTGGAAAAAAAAATTTTGACTTCAAATTTTCTTCCAAAAAAAAATAAAATAAAATAAAAATTTTTGACCAGTTACAAGTTTGGATTAATTCTCTAAAGTGACCATGTTGAAACTTTATAAATATGATTAAATTATTGAGATTCTTGAACCTTAGATTAGATATGCAATTAAATTTGAATCACCATCTGAGATAAAGTTTTATTGTTATGTGTCTTTGTATTTCACGTTTGCACCAACTTTTAGTTGTGGGGAGTAAACAGTAAATTTGAGAAATGACAATTACAAAAAAAAAAAAAAAAAAAAAAAAAAACTTGGAAAAGAAGAAATAATTGCTTCAATGTCCAAAATACCTCAAAAAAAAATTTTGAGATGATGGTTATAAGCAGTTTAATTGACTAAGTCTAATTTTGTGGCCTTTGTTACTTGAGTTATTAAGTCCTAGGGGTGTCTCTACACCTAGTGCCCTAAAGCCAACTGGTTTGGGAGTCACTGACCCAACACTTGCTACATGGGTAACTTAGAAAGCCTAAGAAAACGGACATTGCACAAGTCAATAAAAAAAAATTGAGATGATGGTTATAAGCAGTTTAATTGACTAAGTCTGATTTTGTGGTCTTTGTTACTTGAGTTATTAAGTCCTAGGGGTGTCTCTACACCTAGTGCCCTAAAGCCAACTGGTTTGGGAGTCACTGACCCAACACTTGCTACATGGGTAACTTAGAAAGCCTAAGAAAACAGACATTGCACAAGTCAATAAAAAAAATGGTGTTATTTTTCTTGAAGTATACTGTAAAGCCCCTTACTAATTGAGTTACATCACTTCACACTTCACACTATAGATGCATATTAATATGAATTTGTTGAAGATGGTGACTAAAATAAAGTTATTGTATCTTTGATAAGATTTAAGTTTCTATTGAGTTTAATTATGTTTATGAGTTATAATTGTGGAGTACTTAAGATTTTATTTAATTCTTGTAATTTGTCAAATCTAAAAATATTTTTCTTTGAATTTTGTGGGTAGATTCACTGCAAACCCTCACGAGACACAACTCGTCCACTAGGGGTAACCTAGGGGTTCAATGGCTTGTTGTACATGCTAAGTGCAATCGTGGTTCCTACGAAAGTGGAATATTTTATGATTTTTTTATTTTATTTTGCCCGAGGACGTGCAAAGGCTAAGTGTAGGGGAATTTGATAAGTGTATAATTTTATATTTTTTTAGTCCTTTTGCATTATGATTTTTAGGGTGTTTTATACCTTATTGAGCTTAATAGAATTTATTTTATGAGTTTGGTATATTTTAGGAATTTTGTTAATTAATTAATAAAAGATGAAAATTCTAACACTCTTAATAATAACGTTTTGAATTTCATGTAGGATTCTGACATGCAAAGAGTTCGTTTGGGCTTCCAAATGTGGTTTTAAAATCTAATCTGGAAAATTGATCCAAATCTAAACCAGAGAAGGAAGGTTGCTACACACGGAAGGTTCACTATTGGAAGGCCTTGATTGATTATTGGAAATCTTGAGGAGAATATACACAACTATGGAATCTTACAAAATTTGGTAGATTTGGGGGTGACAATTGTTTAATAATGGAATGATTTTCATCTAATCTAGGAATGAAGATTTTGTTTAATTTTTATTTCCATGTAATAAGGTTGTCAAATCTAGGCATACCAATTTTAGTCTTGTATTTTGGCTATTTAAACAATGTAAAGCCTATGTAAAGAGCATTCAAGAGTGATTGAGAAAGAAGACAATGGCTGAAGAACAACTCTCTTTCTTTTGTGTTCTTGAAGAAGTCATGTGTGGCTAACTTTCTTATCTTTGGTTAGACGGAGCTGAAGCCATCATTGTAAACTTGTAAGACTTGTTTTTATTTATTGATTTTTAATTGAATATTTGTTTTTCTTCCAATTTATGTGTATAATGATTGATGAATGGGTTGATTAGGAGTACTACTAATTGATTTATTTATTTAATCAATTGTTATTTTAGAATTGAATTGCTATCAATTGATTCTATGTCAGTGGCAATGGGGATTGATGTTAATGGACAAGTTAATGTTATATTTCTAGGAGAAATCAGATTAAAATAATTAAACCACGCTGGTGTGTGCTTAACGTTTAATTTCAATCGTCTTTCCAATTGTTATTGTTATTCCTGAATCAAATCGAGAGCCTAGTCTTGAGATTGATTTAAGAGTAAGGGTGCTATTAATAAGCTATCTTTTAATAGACCAATCTTAAGGAAAGACTAAGGATTTTAGGCCTAGTCCTAATTTTCTTGATTGATTATTCAATTGGAATTGATTATCCTTTATGTCGATGAACAAGTTTATGAAGATGGTGTAAGTATCCTTTTGACCGAAGTTTTCTCTTATTGGTTTAATCTTTGATATTTGTATTACCTTGCTCTTTATTCTTGCATTTTAGATAATTAATTACTGTTCTTTTCTACTGCAAACATACCCCCCCTCCATACATAGAATAGCCAATGAAGTTGTGCTAATAAGATTAATCAGAATCTGTTTTAGTACAACAATTGGTTACTTTCTGAGTCTTATTTTATTTTTATTTTTTTTCTCTCTTTAGGTTAATTAAACATTTTAATCTTGATCATACAATCCTTGTGGATTCGACTCTTACTTGCTACTATCTACGTTCCAAAGTAAGGTAATTTAATTTGAGCGCTCGACATGCATCAACTTTACACTTCTGGCATAGGCCTTTCTTGCTCTTGTTGAGGTGTTGTCGGCAGCTGGTCCGCCCGTTATTGTCAAAGTCTTTCGGCCCTGGGTGGAAGGATCGTAACTGTCGTCGTTCACCGGGGTCGACTTGGTATAATCTTTTTGGCATTCAGAGGCCGAGGTGGCCGCTACGGCCATTGAGGGTCGGTCAAAATCTCTACATTGCTCCGCGGCCGAGGTGGTTGCTGCGGCTATTAAGGGTCGACTGGCGGACGGGCTGTTTCCGTATTCCGCTGTGACTTCTGACGCTCGGGGAAAGGCTGAATTAGCTGCTGGATGGTACCGTGGTCCCGCGCGTCTGATCGTATAGACGCGCTCATAAGGTATATCCTCATTTGTGGGTGGATCAATGACGTACAGCGGAGGGGGAGGCTGGGTCTGATCTTCGCGCTTCCTAGACACCCTTGGGTCGGTCCTTTGCTTTGTTCTCCCCCTGGTCGCGAGGGAGTTGGGTACTTGATTCTCCTCATGTGTCTGTTGGGGGGTACAGTCGAGCTGCCACAGTATGACACCTATGTCCCGATGCGCTGGTGTTGGTCTTCTTTCTCTTCTCTCCTCATGCTGGATAGGTTCTTGTTCACGACGCCTCTCTCGGAGCTCGCTTGGCCTATCTCTCCTCCTCTCTCCCCTTTGGGGTTCCTCTCGTGCGTCTCTTCTTTCCTGCCGCCTTGGCCCTAACTGATGCCACTGCTCTTGCTCTGGCGTCCTCATTCGGGATGGAGGTAACTTCCCCGATCCTCAGCCGTAGGGGGCTGGTACTCTCGGGGCACTGTGATCAATGTATTTCTTGTAATAGCCTCGCTGGATAAGGTCTTCAATTTCAGCCTGCAAATTGCGGCATTCATCGGTTGTGTGGCCGATGTCGCAGTGGTATTGGCAGTACTTGTTGGGATTGCGCTTCCTCGCCTCAATGACTATCTTCTGGGGTCTCTGAAGGTACCCATCACCCGCAATGAGGGTGTACACGTCTCCAAGGGACCTGTTCAGTGGCGTGTAGTCACTGAATTTTTTCTGAAGCAAACCCCTAGCTCTTGCCTCATCTCTTCGGGATCTTTTGCTTTCTCCAGGCCGCACAAGGTCCGGCCTCTCTTCATTCCGTTTGTGTTGAATTACCTCTAGACTCTTGCTAGCTTCATAAATTTCATTGGCACTGGTGAACTTTTCGCACCTCGCCAGGAGCTCTTGCAAATCGGCTGGTTCCTTCTTAGCAATAGAGAATCTGAGCTTTGGGTCGGTGACCGCTGCTCTTAGCGTTGCGAAGTGAACTGCCTCGTCAATGTCCTTGACTTGTAATACTTCCAAGTTAAACCGAGCTATCAAGGCCCTTAGGGTTTCCCCAGATCTTTGCCGCATGTTCATCAGATGGGCACTTGTCTTCCGTTGCACCCTGCTGCCCTGGAAGTGCATCCTGAAGAGTCTACCCATGGTTTTGAATGAGTCGATCGAGCGCGGTGGGAGGTTATTGAACCACATACGTGCCGCTCCTTTAAGTGTGAGCGGGAAATCTCTACACATGATCGCATCGGGGTTAGCGTGCAAGACCATGGCTCCGATAATGTTGTTTAAATGCTCGATAGGGTCGATAGAACCATCATATGAGTCAACGGGGGGCATGCTAAATCGTTTGGGTAGAGGGACCCTCATGATAATGTCGGTCAGGGGGTTTTCCATGGAATAGTCCCTGTCTTCATCGTGGGACACTCCCGCCTTCTGCATGGTTTCAACCTTCTTGTGGAGGACCGCCAACCGGTCCGCTATCCGTGCAAGAACCCTGGGGTCCATGGGGACATTGGGCTTTTTCCGTTCCCACGGCTCCCTCCAGCAATGTTATGCGCCGTGGAACCATGAGCTCTTCTATTTCTTCGTCGATTCTGGGCACTGGCCTCGGCTGGGGACCGAGTCTGTCCCAAGCCAGAATTCTCCCATGGTGCGATGTCGAACCCATTCCGCTTAGCTCGGGGGCAGGGCGAACGTTGGCTCCTGGCTGTTCTGATCGTTCTCCACTCTGCCTTGGCCGATCTCGGGGCGGGTCATGATGGAGGTCGGCTTCCTGGTGCGGTACCGCCGGGGGAACGAGGCCAATGGGAGGTCGAGATGTGGCCTCTGCTGTAGGGGTTTGCAATCCTCGCACGAATCTAGTTAATACCGCAAGCTGCTGTGCAACAATCTCGAACTGTGCATAGGTGACGAATGCTTCTGATGTAGGTGCCGGTGCTGCTGCCCGCTTTCCGCGGTCTTGATTAAGTCTAGCCGCCGATCTGTCTCCTTCTTCCAGATTTATCCGTTGATCAAGCAATGGGGGGTTGGGGCTGACCATTTGACGCCTGGTCCATCGTGCACTCATGATCGGAGATTCTTCCCTGGCTTTATCTTGATATCGGAACACTCGTAGGGCCCCACGGTGGGCGCCAAACTGTTTCGGCCCAGATCCGTCCTACGGGTCCTCCTCGCTGACTGGACCTGCAAGACAAGGAAAGGCAAAGAAAGGAGGCGGGCTAGATGCCCCGGGTCCACTCCGATGCCAAAGTCAGGCTCTGTGAACAGTTGATGGGCTCGGTGTCGAGCCCACTAAGATATTATAGAAAATTGTGGGGTGAGGTGAGATTATCCGACCTATGTGTCAGAGCGAGAATCCCAAAGCGGTAATAAATGAGCAGTAAAAAATATCCTCCTGGCAATCCTCGGGATTCGCCCTATTTATAGTGAATAGTGTGGAATCCCTAAAATGATGATTTTACCCTTTTCGTGGATCAAGGGGCAATACCGATTTTACCCTTCTATTAAATAGCTAATCTTGACGTGGCGCTGATGTCAAAATCCAACGTGTCGACGGATGTGGACCATAGATGTTGAATTCCCTAACACTTGCCTCGTTGCCCTGCCGAATCTGCAGGGTTCGGTTGAGCAAAAATAGATATGGTCCCTTCCCCTAACAACTGCTATATTTGAATGCACACTATTACATGCTATATTTGGAATACTCTTATTGCTATATTTGGAATAGTCTCATTGCTATATTTGATGCTCACACTTTCACATGCTATATTCGAATGCTCTCTACTATGTTTAGATGCTCATTGCTATATTTGGAATGCTTTCATTGCTATATTTGGATGCTCACATTCTCACATGCCATATTTGGATTTTTCACATGCTACTATATTTGGAATTCTCGCACATGCTATATTTGGATTGCTCACATGCCATATTTGAGTCACTCACATGCTTATTGCCATAATGGAATTTTGATTTGCTACATTGAGATTTACTGTCATATTAGAATTTTGATTGTTGCTTTGATTGCTACACAATAATTAGGGCAAGATAAACCCTAGAAGAATGAATTGAACAATTAGGGCAAGATAAACCCTAAAACGGAAAGAACAATTAGGGCAAGATAAACCCTAAAATGGAAGAACAATTAAGGTAAGATAAACCATATAATGGAAAAATGAACAGTTAGGGCAAGATAAACCTTAGAATAGAAAGAATAGAAAGGGTAAGGAACCCCTTAGAAACCTTAACAAGATAAGGAATCCCTTAGAAACCTTAACAGGATAAGGAATCCCTTAGAAACCTTAACAGGGCAGAGAACCCCTTAGAAACCTTAACAGGGCAAGGAACCCCTTAGAAACCTTAACAGGGCAAGGAACCCCTTAAAAACCTTAATAGGGCAAAGAACCCCTTAGAAACCTTAACAGGACAAGAAACCCCTTAGAAACCTTAACAAGGCAAAGAACCCCTTAGAAACCTTAACAGGGCAAGGAACCCCTCAGAAACCTTGATAGGGCAAGGATACCCTTAGAAACCTTAAGTACACAAATTTCACATTTTGAACTACATTGTAGCTGATTTCTAAGGAAAACCCTAGAATACATAGGCAATTTGGGAGTCCCAAATACGGTACAAAGCCAACCACAGATTAGTCAGAATTGGGGTGTGACACCATCCATCCAGCATAAACTTTAACTTGAATAAAAAATCTAATTGAAGCACATGCATAAGCCACTTCCATAAATCTTTAATCACACAATCCATTTTGAGCTATGTTTTGGACATGATTTTTGGGATAGAATACGTAGGCAGTTTGAGATGGACGTCTCAGATTTAGTCCAAGACCGAACTAAATTATGGTTCAATTCACTCTATACTTTACATTAGATTGTTTATTTATTTATTTCAGAACATGTTTGGCTAAACCCTAGGTTAGCATAACGTAGCAACTTGGTTGAGGACATCCCCCATTGAACCTTAGTCATCTAATTGTCCAAGCATAGTCAGAATTAGAATCTAAGGCAAATTTAGGAGGTCGATCTTGATCGGACGATTTCGGTGCCTAACACCTTCCCATATATCGTACCTTGAATACTTACCCGATCTCTTACAGACCGAAGAACTTAAACATTGGGTTACAAATTAATAGAAGTCTTATTTTAGGGTAATACTACATTTTTAGAGGTCCTAGACCTTAATCTAGGTGGCTACTCCAACAAAACATGATCTTCATTGATATATTTATCCTGAGGACGATCTCCCATTGTCCTCACAGGTATCCCCACTAGTATTGTATCTGATCGCGACCCAAGATTTACATCTAAGTTTTGGGAATGATTAAAAAATACCATGGGTACTCAACTGAAATTTAGTATTGGCTTTCACCCTCAAACAAATGGATAATTTAAGAGAATAATTTAAATATTAGAAGATATGCTTAAAGCGTATGCTCTAGATTTTAAATGAAATTGGGATCCGAATCTCTCTTTGATGGAGTTTTCCTACAATAATAGCTATCAGTCTACAATCTAAATGGCTCCATATGAAGCACTATATGAAAGGAAGTGTAAAACTCCATTATATTAGAAATAAGTTGGTGAAAGAAGAATCCTTAGATCAGATATCGTCCAAGAGACCTGTGAAAATGTCATTTTGATCAGAGAAAGGATTAAAGCTGATAAATCAAGAAGAAGAGTTACGTCAATATCCATTGTAAAGACATTGAATTTGAAGTCGGTGATAAAGTCTTTCTGAAGATATCTCTTCTCAAAGGATTCAAAAGGTTTGGCATGAAAGGGAAGCTAAGTCCAAGGTACATAGGAACATATGAGATACTTAGTAAAAGTTGAGAAATAGCATATCAGCTGGCTCTACCTCCTTCCCTTACTGGCGTTCATGACGTGTTCCATGTGTTGATATTGAAGAAGTATATTACGGATTCAACACATGTCCTGAACACGGAGCCACCATTCATTAATATAAGCCTGAGATATGAAGTGGAACCACTAGAAATCCTGGATAGGAAGGTTCATCAGCTTAGAAACTGATCCATTACATATATCAAGTTACAACGGAAGAACCATCTTAAATATGAAGCATCGTGGGAGAAAGAAGAAGAGATTCATGAGAAATACCCTCCCTAGTTCCAAGAATAATGTAAGATAATTTTGGGGATGAAATTCTTTTAAGTGGAGGAATTGTAAGACCTACATCCAAAATACGGGCTAATTTGAATTTTTCCAAACAAAAGGTCCTCCTGTCGACATGGATCTAGCATCTGTATCTATATCAAAGTGTATTAAATACTAGGTCAAATCTAAAACCAGTTTATAACATGTGTGGATTACGTTTTGGATTAGAAGGTCGAACCAACCCTCGTGTAGCCATTCTGAACAAAATAAGGCCATGCAGTCGACCATGGTGGTCGATGAAATGAGCCTAATCAACCAGCTAACTATGATCGATCGTTCGATCATATAACTAAGCCAAAATATGGTATACTCATGTGGGCCTGGTTTCAACTGATGTCTAGTCACCCTTGTTCGTCCCAAACCATGTGAGAGCCATCTCTAAACACATTGGTGTGCTAATTGGCAACCCCCAAGCCCCATTGATCATTTATGTAAGACCCGCACTCTACTTATCCGATCTAACTATGTCGTGCTAGGTCTTTCCATCATAGTCAGCTTGAGCGGATCGATAATATGAAGAAACCATAGGGTTAAGTAAGTAAATTTAACCCAAAATAGTGTATTTTGGTTGAGTGGAAGCATAAAAGTATTGTGTGGATGATTTACGCAATCAAAAAGTGGGTTCAATCAAAACTTGTTTTGTGTGGTGGCACAAATGGCATTTTGTGGTTGACAGGTTCTGCGACCACACAGTCGACCACACAAACTCGGATCTGAATCTGAGATTGAAAACTTTCCAAGTTTAGGGGATCTCTTTCCAAATTGATAGAGTACTCCATATGAAAGTTTTTCCTCTATATAAAGGATGTCCCTTAGCCTCTCTCACTCTTTAGAATCAATTACAAAACTCTAAACCTAAGAGAGAAAGAGAAGGAGAAGGAGAAGGAGAAGATGGAGAAAAGAAGACCTAGAGAAGAGAAGTTGCAGAGAAGGCTGCCATTCCTCTCTGTAGAAAGGGGCAAAGGTATGGAATCTACTCCCAAAGATGTATAATGGTTAGGATTGATCTCCCAATAATGAATTGATGATCTGAACCCTAGATGTGATTGAGATCATGAGATTTCTCTATCGAATCTCAAGAGAGACCAAGGAAATGGGTCAGGGAATAAATTGTGATGGAAAAACCCATGAATAAGGCCATAGAGAGCCCTAGAAGAGATTTCCATCAATGAACCAAAGAGTAGACTAAGGAAGACCTTCGAACACAACCCAGAAGTTGCGTGGTCGCATGTATGGAAGCATGATGTGCGACCACACAGTCGACCACGCACTCTTGGGAAGTTTCCAGGGTATGTGGATGCATGTGTGGAAGCACAATATGTGACCACACAAACTCAAAATGCCTATTTTGAGGCCAAACTCGATTTTAGACTATTGTAACTTAAAACCATCGAACCCTAAGCTAAATTTATAAATTTTCTAGGTTGTTAACTAGTACAAGTGAACTTTCAAAGCTTGGAAGAGATCGATACTACGATCAAAGGTGAGAGAACATGACCTAAGCTAACTGGATCATAACAAACTATTTTTCTTTTATTTGTCCAATGCCATGATTGATACCATGATTATATGATTGTAATGTGCATCTCACATATCATCCAATATTACTGTTATTCATGTTCATGCATATTTATTTTATTATTTTACTCTATTGATTAATAATGATAGGAATAGGCATGTATTTGTGAGTGTAGTTGGTGTGTTGTGCGGGAAGGGGTATGTGATCCCTAAATCATGTTTTACATTAACATCGTCGTATCGTCATTACCTTAGTGGAACTATTACATCATAGGGCATCAAGAGAGGTGGTCTCAAACCGTGTGGTCTTTGACTTTGCCAAGGTGCCTTAGCTTTATCTCTATGGATGTATTGAGGGATGTTGGGGTGAGGCCTTGGATAAATATGGATGACATTAGGATTGGTTATTAGTAAGCCCAATTGGCAAACCCTGGACAATAGGGGCTTACGTGTTGGTATGGGTAAGGCATCAGGGAAAGTATTGGCAGTGCATAATCTGAACACTTTAGCTCTATCTCTATTCCATGGTGGGTGCATGTGGGATGTCAGTGGTGTTTGATCCATTCGACAAATTTACACTCTCGTGTATAGAGGTGCGGTGGCCACCAATCCATTCTATAGTATAGTTGCAAACTTAAAATCAAACCAAAGATAATGAATTGAATGCATGTATATGTTTGTCCATTATTTTGTTTGCTCACTAAGCCATGATGTGTGCTCATCCCTCAATGTTGAATATTTTTAGTTGATGATGCAGGTCTTACTGTTGAAGATTATATGGAAGCACCAGCATATGGACACATAGCGACAATGGATACTTAGACGGTGGAAGACGAGCACAACTCTGCGTTTGAGTGTTTCCAGTGTCTCTATTCATAAATTATTTGTATGTTTGATTAGAAGAACTTGTAATAGATTATTTAGTTATGTTTTGAGTTTACTTGGAGATAATTGGTTTACTTACTTACTTTATCATGTTCGACGCTCAGTTGATTATTAATAAAGACTTCTGCTATTATTTTATTATCTGTGATTATATTATAGAAGGTAAATCTGGTTTGAATGGTTGGCACGATCTTTACGAGATCTTGGTTTGAACCATTGATTCTTATAACGGTTCATCACACTACTGGTTAATCCAGAATTTGGGTGTGACAATTTATATACTAGCACTATGAATTTCAAGGTAGGAGTTGGACCCTAACTCCAACTAATGATCAACTCTCTAGTAAAACATCTCTGAGCCTCCCAAAAACCCTGTGTTTGAGAACGCTATATGCTCTGATGCACATTTTTTTGAGAGAGACTTGGAGAAAGCTTAAAGGAAGAAAAAGAAGAGGAAGAACCACCATTAAAGGTCTTCCCTCGAGCTTCTTGATGTAGGATTGCTAACAAGACATGAAGGTAATCATGTCTTACCCTTTTCTTACTTAAAACCCCTTTGTTGATCTGAAGAGGTAATGCCTAACCGTTGATCACGTGAAACTATATACCTTTGGCTATTAATGGCCAATACAGTAGATTTGCTTGATGATGTATAGTTTTGACAAACCGATGTAAAGGTAATGGTTTTTATAATAATATGAGACCATACTAATGAATTAATATAGGGAAGTAGTCCTTAATATATCTCATACCCTTAAGGACCCTCTAGGAATGCTTAAACCTCATGCCAACGAGATCGGATTGAAGTAAGATCAGTCCATGCTCACTGGGACTAGACGGTTATTGGCGTCGGTCGATGAAATTGATCCAATTGACTGCCTAGTTGTGATCGATCACCTGATTCACAGAAAGGTGTAATGTTGTTAATTTATTCCCATTCGGCCACTATGGACTGAGTAGACTCACCCCACACATCAAGACTTATGTTGTAGACATTGTGGAATGAATGGTTCAGTTAGAATGCATCCCTAAGAGTATAAGCACATATGGTTGCATAGCTGACATTCATTGTCGATGATCGTACATGCACATAAACTATGGGAATGGTATTCTACCATAACTAGTGATTGTAAAAACTATAAGCTATCTATAGGAGTGACCTCAATGTGGTGTAAGCCTCTGAAATCAATTATAAGTCAATACCCCCAGCAGGTTGATGAAAGATGTCTGATCGACCACTTTCAGTAAACGCCGTAGGCAACAAGTTTGTCATGGTTGATTCTTCGACTAGTGATCGTGTCACACTCTAATTCTAGACTAACCAGTGGTGTGATGAACCTTCAATAAACCAATGGTTCAATCAAGATCTCGTATAGGCCATACCCACCATATCAAACCAAACACATTCCATAATAGTAATAAGAGATAATAAATAAATAAGCAAAAATCTTTATAATTAATGAACTGAGGTCTAACAATGGTAAATAAGTAAATAAATCCAATTATCTTCAAATGACTCAAGACATAAAGTAAATTAATCTATTACATGTTCCAATACACAAATATAACTAAACTAATCAAAGACACATTGGCTGCATTCGCATGACGGATCATATGCATCCTCCACAGCTTCTACATCTATAGCCGCCATGTGTCCATACGATGACGCATTCACATAGTCTTCCATAGTAGGACCTGCATCATCAACTAAAAATATTCGACGTCGAAAGGATGAGCACACATCATGGCTCAGTGAGCAAACAAAACAATGCGTAAACATATGCATGCATTCATTTTATATCTTTGGTCTAGTTTTAAGTTTGCAACTATGCTATAGAAAGGATTGGCAGTCACTGCACCTCTATACACAAATGAGTGAATCCATCCAATGGATTAAACACCATTGTCGTCCCACATGCACCTACCATGGAATTGAGATAGAGCTAAAGTGTTTGGATAATACACTGCCAACACTTCCCCTGATGCCCTACCCATACCAACACGTAAGTCCCCATTGGTGAGGGCTTGCAAACTGGACTCGCAACTAACCAATTCTAATGTCATCCAAATGTATCCAAGGCCTCATCCTAGCATCCCTCAATACATCCATAGAGATAGAGCTAAGGCCCACCCAGTAGAGTCAAAGACCACATGGTCTAAGACCACCTCCTTTGATGTCCTATGACATAATAGTTCCACTAATGTAATGGCAATACGACCATGTCAATGTGAAGCATTGTTTAGGGATCAAACACCCTTCCCCACACAGCACACCAACCATACTCACAAGCACATGCCTATTCCTATCATCATCCATCAACATGGTAGAAACAATAAAGTAAATATGCATGAACAAGAACAACAGTAATATTGGATGACATGTGAGATGCACATTACAAGCATACAAGCATAGAATCATTCATGGCATTGGACGAAATAAAAAAGTATAGTATGCTATTATCTAGTTAATTTAGGTCTTGTTCCCTCACCTTTTAACAATATTCGATCTCCTTCTATGCCTTGCAATTCACTTTGAATCAATTTAGCAACCTAGGAATTATATGAATTTAAGTTAAGGTTCATGTGTAATAAGTTACAGCAATCGAAAATCAAAACAGATTATTGATAGGTGACTGATTGGTCCTATGGTCACATGCCTATATTGACCATACCACGTACGGTCGACCCCCTATAGTGTGACCACACCTACGACCATACGTTTCCTGGATTCCTCCCAAATGGTTGTGGTCAACTCTATTACCATCCTATGGTCGGCCATAGCTGTGACCATACAAGCTTAATGTGATTTATAATCCTCCTATGAGTTCCTCCTGTTGGCTCATCAACGAGATTCACACTAATGATCATTCTTTGGTCAAATTTCTTAGTTTTTTATTTGAGTAAATAGCCTAACCCATTCTTCATGATCCCCCTTAAGATTTGATTAGATGAAAATCCCATAATTGAATCCCCCCATTGGTTTTGCATCACAACTTGCATTAAAAACTCCTACTCTAGGTATTCTATGGCTATAGAGACAAGGTTCATACCTTACTTGTTGCAGAGAGTCTATAGAACTCCTTCTCTCAACCTTCCTCTCCAAATCTCCTTCTCCTTCTCTTTCTCCCTTAAATTTTAGGGTTTGATAATGTTTCAAAAGAGTGAAAAAGGATTGAGGGATATCCTTTATATAGAAAGAAACTCTCCATATAAAGCTCTCCAACAATTGGAAAGAGATCCCCTTTTAATTTGGAAAGTTTCCAAACTCCAAAGTCTATTTTGAGTACATGCGGTCGAACGTACAATCGCAAAATCCATTGACCACACGTTTCAGAAGTATCAACCACTTATCCCATATTGACTGGTCTTATTCCTCATTAGTTGACCATACACTTAATTTTAAGTATTTTTGAGTCGATTCTCTTACCTGGTCTCATGGTTTTCTTCACACGGTTGGTCCACTAAATTCAGCAATGATGGAAAGACCTAGCATGACACGGTTAGACTGGGTTAGTAGAGTATGGGTCTTACAGATCGTGCAACTTGACCAACTGACCTTAGGATGTATTCCTAAGACTAATGAGGTTACCCTAGACCTATTAAGAGTGTGACCAAACAATTTAAACTATTAACCAAATACCAATCACAACTAGGTCGTTGACGTGGGAAACAAGGAAAGATACTCTATCTACATTAGAGTAGTAAATTGCTTACCAAATACAATTGAGAAGTTTAGCTTTGTTTTATTTTTCTAGTTTCTATGCACATGCTGTGATTGTGTTATGCTTGGATTACTGTTTGATAACATGCCATCCAATAACTATGATATATATTCATACATTCTTGCATACTATTTCTTGTATTGGACTAATAACATGTGGATGGTTGATAACATGATTGTTTGGCATATTCCTGTATCCTAGTCGATCTGGATGGCTGGGATGGGATAGTTTATCTTCGTCTATTAAGCTGGGATATGGGTATCTGCATTAGTAATATTCTTGGTTTATGTTTCAAGATCTTGTAACTGGTAACCCTTGCTAATAGGGGTTTAGGTATTGGCATAGGCTTATATAAAAGGTCCGACCATGGGTGTGGTCCCTTTCCTAACTAGAGCAGGGATCTAGTGTTTTTGGATGAGACTTAGGGATGAGTCTGTTCTATGTACTTTTCCATGATAGATTGGGCGGTGTACCCAGTGAAGTGGTTGAGATGTAGAATAAGATGCCAGAAAGAAGCCTATGATGTGAGAATGCTAGTAGGCTTCAGGGAATAGTCCTTGGATCGTATCTTCATTCTATGAGTAATGTTTCACAAGAGGCATGGCTAAATGTGTTTCATCTTTTTCATTGGTTCTTGAGTATTCATTACCAATATTTAGGTGTGATGCTACTTGCACATGCTTATTCATAGACAGAGCCTTAATAAAGTATTCATGCATTTGTGTGCTTGTGTGTGCTGATTTTCATACTAAACGTGTGGTTTGCTCACCCCAATGTACATACATATTTTTATATTGTTTTACAGGTAATTCTGTTAATGTTGATATGTCTAAAGATGAAGTATCTGAAGATGATTCGCATGATTCTACGTGTGAATGTGATGACTGTCTCTATGGACCAGGGACAGGATATTATTGATGAGAAGTGTCTCTGCACTTAAGAGACAAGACTATTATTTTAGTTTTCATTTTGTCTCCAGGAATTGTTTTGACCCATGATGGTTAATTTGAATATTAAGTTAGTTGATATTATTTTATTTTATGTCATGGTTTTATAGACACATAAACTTCTATGATGTAGTTATTACATCTAGACATGGCTTCGAGTTTAATATATTGATTCTATAATTTATTTGATATCTCTGATTTTACCATTGATCTACTAGTGCGATTGATGGAATAGTTGTCATGTAAATATACTGCAAAAGGATCTTGGTATGGTAGTACTTGTACTGCCATGAATCCATGGTCATACCAAAACATCATGGTTTTGGAGTGTGACACTTATACCTCCATGTTTCTACCAATCGGGTCTTTGAATATTTTATTTACCAGGCATTGATAGGTTACCCCGATATTTTTTAACCCGAAGGGCATTACTTTATAACAGTAGGTGCCTTTGCTTGTGATGAAGCTTGGACTCTCCTTGTCCACCTTACACATCGGGATTTGATTGTAACCCGACTAGGCATCTGTTAGGGAATTATACATCTATGATCCACATCCCCCGACACGTCGGATTTGACATCAGCGCCACGTAAAGATTAACTATTTGACAAAGGGGTAGAATCGGTATTGCCCCTTGGTCCGCAAAAAGGAAGGGTAAAATCGTCATTTTAGGGATTTTGCACTATTCACTATAAATAGGACGAATCCCGAGGATCACGGAGGAGACAACATTTACTGCTCATTTATTACCGTTTCGAGATTCACGCTCTGACACTGAGGTCGGATAATCTCACCTCACCCCACACTTTATAATATTTTAGTGGGCTCGACACCGAGCCCATTGACTGTTCACAGAGCCTAACTTTGGCATCGGAGTGGACCCGGGGCATCCAGCCCTCCCTCTTCTTTTGCCTTTCCTTGTCTTGCAGGTCCAGTCAGCACGGAGAGGACCCACAGGACAGATCCGGGCCGAAACAGTTTGGTGCCCACCGTGGGGCCCTTGAGATTCGACATCATAAGCAAAAGTCAGAGGGATCTCCAATCATGAGTCCGCGACGGACCAGAAGTCACATGGTCAGTCCTAACCCCTCATTACTCGATCAACATATAAATCCGGAAGAGGGAGACAGGTCGGAAGCTTGACCTAATCAAGATCGCGGAAAGCGGGCAGCAGCCCAAGCACCTACATCGGAAGCATTCGTCACCTTTGAACAGTTCGAGACTGTTGCGCAACAGCTCGCGGTACTAACAAAATTTGTGCAAGGATTGCAGACCCCTGCGGCAGAGGCCACGTCTCGACCTCCTATGGGCAATATCCCCAGGGTGTTACCACACCCAGAGGCTGACCCCCACCGTGACGCACCCCGAGATCGGCCAAGACAAAGTGGAGATCGATCGGCACAGCCAGGAGCCAATGTCCGCCCTGCCCCCGAACTAAGTGGAACAGGCTCGACATCGCACCATGGGAGAATTTCGGCTCGAGACACACTCGGTCCCCAGCCGAGGCCAGTACCCAGGGTCGATGAAGACGACATAGAAGAGCTCTTGGTCCCTCGGCGCATAGTGCTACCGAAGGGAGCCGTTGGGACAGACAAGCCCAATACCCCCATGGACCCTACAGTTGCTGCACAAATAGCGGACCAGTTGGCAGTTCTCCACCGGAAGGTCAAAACAATGGAGAAGGTGGGAGTGTCCCAAGATGAAGACAGGGATTATTCCACGGAAAACCCCCTGACCGACATCATCATGAGGGTCCCTCTACCCAAGCAATTTAGCATGCCCCCCGTCGACTCTTACGATGGTTCTACCAACCCCATTGAGCACTTGAACAACTTTGTCGGTGCAATGGTCCTGCATGCAAATCCCGATGCGATCATGTGTAGAGCATTCCCGCTCACGCTCAAGGGAGCGGCGCGGATGTGGTTCAATAACCTCCCACCGCGCTCGATCGACTCATTCAAAACCATGGGTAGACTCTTCAGGATGCACTTCCAGGGCAGCAGGGTGCAGCGGAAGACAAAGCGCCCATCTGATGAACATGCGGCAAAGATCTGGGGAAACATTAAGGGCCTTCTTAGCCCGGTTTAACTTGGAAGTATTACAGGTCAAGGACATTGACGAGGCGGTTTACTTCGCAACGCTAAGAGCAGCGGTCACCGACCCAAAGCTTAGATTCTCCATTGCTAAGAAGGAACCAACCGATTTACAAGAGCTACTGGCGAGATGCAAGAAGTTCGCTAATGCCAATGAAATTTATGAAGCTAGTAAAAGTCTAGAGGTGATTCAGCACAAGCGGAATGAAGAGAGGCCAAACCCTGCGTGGCCTGGAGAAAGCAAAAGATCCCGAAGAGATGAAGCAAGAGCTAGGGGTTTGCTACAGAAAAAATTCAGTGACTACACGCCACTGAACAAGTCCCTCGGAGACGTGTACACCCTCGTTGCGGGTGATGGGTACCTTCAGAGAACTCAGAAGATAGTCACTGAGGCGAGGAAGTGCAATCCCAACAAATATTCTCAATACCATCGCGACATCGGCCACACAACCGATGAATGTCGCAATCTGCAGGCTGAAATTGAAGACCTCATCTAGAGAGGCTATTACAAGCAATACATAGATCATAGTGCCCTGAGAGTACCAGCCCCCACGGCTGAGGATCGGGAAAGATTACCTCCTCCACCCCGGATGAGGACGCCAGAGCAAGAGCAGTGGCATCAGTTAAGACCAAGGCGACAGGAAAGAAGGGGGGACACGCGAAAAGAACCCCAAAGGGGAGAGAAGAGGAGAGATAGGCCGAACGAGCTTCGAGAGAGGCGTCGTGAGCAAGAACCCATCCAGCATGAGGAGAGGAGAGAAAGAAGGCCAACACCGGCGCATCGGGACATAGGTGTTATACTGTGTCGGCTCGGCTGTACCCCCCCACAGATACATGAGGAGAATCGGATACCCAACTCTCTGGCGACCAGGGGTAGAACGAAGCATAGGACCGACCCAAGGGTGTCCAGGAGGCGCAAAGACCAGACCCGGCCTCCCCCTCATGTGCACGTCATTGATCCACCCACAGATGAGAATATACCTTATGAGCGCGTCTATATGATCAGACGCGTGAGACCACGGTACCATCCAGCAGCTAGATCAGGCTTTCCTTGAGGATCGGAGGTCGCAGCAGGAGACGAAAAAAGTCAGTCCGCCAGTCGACCCTTACTAGCCGCAGCAACCACCTCGGCCGCGGAGCAATGTGGAAATTGACCGACCCTTAATGGCCGCAGCGGCCACTTCGGCCTGTGAATGCCGAGGAGATTCTGCCAGATCGATCCCAGAGGATGTTGACACTTATGATCCTTCCACCCAGGGGCGAAAGGCTTTGACTATAACGGGCGGACCAGCTGCCGGCAACACCTCAACAAGAGCAAGAAAGGCCTATGCCAAAAGTGTCAAGTCAACGGAGTGGCCCGAAAGCGGGCTCATACCGGGGATTTCCTTACATTCAGCGACGAAGATCTGTGCGGGTTAGAGCTTCCCCATGAAGACGCCATCGTCATCACCCTACGGATTGAAAATAGCGATGTGCATAAAATCATGGTCGACACGGGCAGTTCCACAGACATCATTTATTGGCAAGCTTTCAAGCGCATGGAAATCCCCTTTGATCGATTGCTGCCAGTTGACTACCCCTTGATCAGTTTCTCAGGGGATCTAGTAAGTGTCAAAGGATCCATAAGGCTGCCGATAAGAGCCGGCACTTACCCCCGCGAGTCAAGAATCACGATAAATTTTCTGGTAGTTGACGTCCCCTCATCGTACAACGGTCTCTTAGGGAGACCAGGCATGATCGCACTACGATCAGTACCGTCTCCCTATCATCTAGTGCTCAAGTTCCCGACTCCGCGCGGGGTAGGAGAGTGCAGGTCAGATCAGCTGGTGTCTCGTAAATGTTACTCGGCGGAGCTTACCGATCACAAAAAACCTGCGAAGGCCCTGCAGGTACAAATCGAGGATTTACGAGACGATCCCAAGCAGCAGAGGGGTGGGCCAGCAGAAGACCTCATCCAAGTCCCCCTAGCTGAGGACAGCCCTGACCGAACGGTGCAGATAGGATCAACCCTTAAGGAACCGCAGCGGGGCGCACTCGTGAGGTTTTTACAAGCTAATGCCGACGTCTTCGCCTGGTCAGCGGCCGACATGCCAGGAATTCCCAGGGAAGTGGCACAGCACCGCCTCAATGTGGATCCTACTCGACGGCCAATACGACAAAAAAGAAGATCCTTTGCGGCTCCCTGTCAACAAATCATCGATGCCGAAGTAAGAAAACTACTGGACGCCGGATTCATCAAGGAGCTGCACTACCCAGAATGGCTAGCCAATGTGGTCATGGTTCCCAAGACCGGTGATAAATGGCGCATCTGCATCGACTTCACCGACCTTAACAAGGCCTGCCCTAAGGATAGCTTTCCGTTGCCCAGGATCGACCAGCTCATTGATGCCACAGCCGGACACGCCCAGTTAAGCTTTATGGACGTCTATTCTGGATACAATCAAATCAGGATGCACCAGGCCGACGTAGAGAAGACGGCCTTTGTTACCAGCCAAGGCCTTTTTTGTTACGACGTAATGCCATTCGGTCTCAAGAATGAGGGGGCCACCTACCAGAGGTTGGTCAACAAAATCATTACCGAGCAAATTGGACGTAACATGGAGGTGTACGTTGATGACATACTCGTAAAATGCTTAGCCGATAATGACCATGTCCGAGACCTCGAAGAGGCATTTAGTGTACTCCGGCGGCATAGGATGCGTCTGAACCCTGCGAAATGCGCATTTGGGGTCACTTCGGGAAAATTCCTGGGATTCATGGTTTCAAACCGAGGAATCAAGGCAAATCCAGAAAAAATTACGGCTATTCTTGAGATGGCAGCACCCACCCGGATAAAATAGGTACAGGAGCTCACCGGACGGGTAGCCGCGCTCAGCCGATTCATGTCGCGTTCTGCGGATAAATTCTGCCATTCTTTCAAATCCTGAAAGGCAACAAGACCTTCCAGTGGACGGACGAGTGCCAACAGGCGTTCGAAGAATTAAAAAACAACTTGGCATCTCCCCCGTTGTTGGTCAAGCCTGAAGTAGGCGATACTTTGGATTTATACTTGGCGGTTTCCTCAAAAGCAGTCAGCGCGGTACTGGTCAAGGAAGTAGAAGGTGTCCAACGTCCCATCTACTATGTCAGCAAAGTCCTATTGGAGGCCGAGACCAGATACAAGTTCATTGAGAAGGTCGCGCTGGCATTAGTCACATCCGCGTGGAAGCTACGCTCGTACTTCCAGGCGCACTCCATCACCATCCTGACTGATCAACCCCTGAAGAAGATTTTGTCCAAGCCAGACATTTCTGGTCGAGTTATTCATTGGGTGGTCGAGCTAGGAGAATTCGATCTTCAATTCAAGCCACGAACAGCCATCAAAGCCCAGACATTGGCAGACTTCCTAATCGAGGCATCACCTGAAGAAGATCCAGCTATAGACAATACACCCCCTGAAGAGAAAACATGGCCGTGGACCTTGTTTGTTGACGGGGCGTCAAACAAAACCCAATGCGGTGCGGGATTCATTCTGACCAGCCCAGATGGTTTTCAAATCCGATGCGCTATCCGGTTCATGTTCCAAGTTTCCAACAATGCAGCCGAATATGAGGCCCTCATCGCCGGACTTCGTCTGGCCAAGGCAGTCATGGCAAGGAGAATAGAAGCGTCCAGAGACTCCCAACTAGTGGTACGTCAAGTTAATGGAGACTACGAGGCAAAGAAGCCAAGTATGTCTGCCTACCTCAAGAAGGTCCAAGAGGTTGCATCTGCGTTCGAATGCTTCCTTCTGCGCCATGTTCTTCGGGACCAGAATACCTTGGCGGATTCCCTATCCAAACTCGTCACCGCGGACTTAAGAGATCTGGATCATTCAGTATACACCGAAGTTCTGCACCAATCTTCCATGGACCCCGCAACCAAAGTCATACTATCAGCGGCGTTTGAACCATCATGGATCGACCCGATACTGTCCTTTCTCCAAAGTGGCCAACTTCCAAAAGACAAGAAAGAAGCCAGGCGCATCCAGTCTAAAGCCAGCCATTACATCGTGGAGGAGGCTGTCCTCTACAAGAAGGCCTTCACATTCCCACTACTTCGGTGTTTACGTCCTTCCGAAGCAGAGCAAGCTGTCAAAGAAGTCCACGAGGGCATATGTGGCGAGCACCAAGGGGGTAGAGTTCTCGCTCACAAGATATTACGTCAGGGATATTACTGGCCTAAGATGCGGCAAGATTGTATCACCTACGTCAAAAGGTTCCCCAAGTGTCAGATTTACGCGCCGGTATCTCACCTGCCAGCCGCACCCCTCCGCCCTATCGAGGCAGCTCCCATCCCCTTCGCTACATGGGGAATGGACATCATTGGCCCTTTTCCACCAGCACGCTATCAGCGAAAATTTGTGGTCGTCGCCGTGGATTATTTCACAAAATAGGAGGAAGCGGAAGCACTGTCTAGCATTCCGGAAAGTGCCATCAGGGCCTTCTTCATCAAATTTATGGTATATCGGTATGGCATTCCTAGAGTTCTCATCACGGATAACGATAAGCAATTCGATAATGCAGCCTTCGCAGCATTCTGCGCAGAGCATCGTATTGAGCACCGGCGTGGCGCAGTAAAGCACCCGCAGACTAGCGGACAGACGGAGGCCACCAATAAGATTCTGGTGAAAGGCATCAAATCGCGACTCGATGGCGCGAAAGGTCGGTGGTTAGACGAATTGCCGCACATACTTTGGGCAGATCGGACCACTCCTAAGACAGCTACCGGAGAATCTCCCTTCCGACTGGCCTTCGGTACGGATGTCGTGATCCCATTAGAGGTTAGAATTGCATCCCATCGAATCGCCAATTATAACCCAACCACAAACGAACAAGGATTACGCGCCAACTTGGATCTCGTGGAGGAAGTGAGGGACCAAGCCCAGATACGAATTGCGGCCAATCAACAGCAAGTGGCGAGACACTACAACAAGAAGGTACACCCCCGGTCGTTCAAGGAAGGAGACCTTGTACTCAGAAGGACCATTGCCTCTGACCCTACTCATCAAGGGAAACTGTCGCCCAATTGGGAAGGCCCCTATCAGGTCACACAAGCATTGCAAACAGGATCCTACCGCTTGATGGATATGGAAGGTCAAGCCCTGCCAAGAGCATGGAATGCCGAACACCTTCGGCCATTTTATCAATGAATATCCCCCGACTGTACATACGCCATTTCGGCGCACCAAGGGACATTAATGAGCTTTCATCATAGCAATGCCCCATCTCTCCAACACATTCGACAGCAAGGACGCACACAAAGCGTTAACCCCGGCTCCGCGCCGATACGAATAAAGTCCCGGCCCTGCGCCGATGAGAAACCCATTCGACCCAAGGTTTTCACCAAGTGTGGAAATCCCTTGGACCGAGGAGGGTAGACATGGCTCCATGCCGATACGGATATCATCCCAGCCCTGCGCCGATGTGAAACCCATTCGACCCAAGGTTTTCACCAAGTCTGGAAACCCCTTGGACCGAGGAGGGTAGACACGGCTCCATGCCGATGCGGATATCATCCCGGCCCTGCGCCGATGTGAAACCCATTCGACCCAAGGTTTTCACCAAGTGTGGAAACCCCTTGGACCGAGGAGGGTAGACACGGCTCCAAGCCGATGCAGATATCATCCCGGCCATGCGCCGATGTGAAACCCATTCGACCCAAGGCTTTCACCAAGTGTGGAAACCTCTTGGGCCGAGGAGGGAAGACACGGCCCCGCGCCGATGCGGATATCATCCGACCATGCGCCGATGTGAAACCCATTCGACCCAAGGGTTTCACCAAGTGTGGAAACCCCTTGGGCCGAGGAGGGAAGACACGGCCCCGCGCCGATGCGGATATCATCCCAGCCCTGTGCCGACGTGAGACGCATTCGACCCAAGGCTTCCACTAAGTATGGAAGCCCCTTGGACCGAGGAGGGTAGACACTGCTCCACGTCGATGCGGATATCATCCTGGCCCTGCGTCGATGTGAAACCCAATCGACCCAAGGCTTTCACCAAGTGTGGAAACCCCTTGAGCCGAGGACGGTAGACACGGCTCTGCGCCGATATGGATATCATCCCGGCCCCGTGCCGACGTGAGCATTCGACCCAAGGCTTTCACCAAGTGTGGAAACCCCTTGGGCCGAGGAGGGTAGACACATGAACCGCCCATTAAAGACATGAACCTTTCATCAGGGACAAGCAGGAAAGAAAGCAAACACACAGGACTACATCCAAAAGCCTTCCATTTATTAAGGGCAAAGAAATTACATCGGTACTCTCAAATAATACCGCACAGCGGTAATTACATCATTGTAAATATATATATATATATATATATATATATATATATATATATATATATATATATATATATATATATATATATATATATATATATATATATATATATATATATTAGTTTGGGGGTGATCCTCGACAGAGACACCTTCAACTAGAACCGACTCTGGAGGACGAGAACCACCGGGAGTAGGAGGGTGGCCCTCGGCGGAAGCGGCACCATCCTGGGGGGTCGTGGGAGTCCCATCAATGTCCGAAGAGACTGGAGGCTCTTCACCCTCGAATACCTCGTCCAGTTGTCAGAGTATCTCATCATCTTCCACCTCGGGGATCTCCACCTTGTCCTCGTCACATACCAGGCATGCGGCGCCGGTATAGTCTACACCCGGCACTTTCTCGTCCACAAACTCTTTCAGAGCAAGTGCCTCCTGGGTAAAGCTCTGAAGGGATAGCCACCCCACCAGTTCCTTGAACCCCTCGGACCTCTGGTACAACCGCACTGCGTTGGTCACGAGGGAGCGCACCTTCATGTAGTCGTCACGCCACCGAAACCGATGAGTCTTCGCCCGATCCAGAGCCAGTTTTAGCTAACCGATCCGTTCCTCCCGTGACCTGGCCTCGTCCTCAAGACGTTGTTTGTCTTGACGCACCTGGGCATTTTCCCGCACCAAGCGAGTGACCTCGGCAGTCACGGTAGTCACTTCACGCTCTTTGTAACATAGCTGTCTTCTGGCATCATCCCTCGCTTCCTCAGCAGTATGCAGCTTGCTATCCGTCTCGGCCAAGTTACGTGCCGTCTCCTCGGCACGTTCTTTCAACGTTTCAAGGTACACGCTGAGCTGCATTGAAATAACAATCAAGTTAGCGAAGGGACAAAGAAATCTGCCGATCGGACAAAAAAAAAATATTATTAATCTTATCGATGCGCCAAGTGTATCGGCCCCCGATATAAGTGAAGGCATGGGGAGCCCCCGCACCAAAGATCGGTCCCGAGGAAGGATGGCCCCCTGCAACAGTTCCCTCGCAGCCCGGATGTCCCATATGGCGGTATCCTCTTCGGTTAGCGCCCAGTCAGGACGAAATGCTCGTTCATCCCCAGTACGATCGCGAGGGTCCCAGCAGGGGAATGCGCCTAACCTCGCCTCGGACATCGCCCGTGACCTGAGGCACCCTAGGTCTCTCGACAGGTGCTGCTGGTGAGGTCCGGACTCGTACCAGAGTCGGTTGCCATGCCGCGATAACCTCAGAAGTTTCCCCCAGCGCCAGAACAGCCTCCGTTCCAGTAGCAGGGGCCCCCTTACCTGAAAAATCAAGGACACGGTACCGAGGAATGAGAGGCATTGCATAGACACGCGCGGCAGAGGCCAAGGCAGAATCAGGAGAAAGCTTACGAGTCCTTTTAGGAGGCCGTCTGGTGAGGTCACCCTCGGCATCAGTCGGATCCGTGGCAACCCTCGGCGTCGAGCCCCCCTGGGCCCTTTTTGCCGCAGCCTCCTTCCTCACCTCGTTCTTCTGCCTCAACTCCAGCAGATACTCCTTGCTTAGTTTCACTGCAAACAAAACATCAGAATGATCCCAGTTAGTAGGTCAACATCGGCCCGACAACAATAAAACAATACTCACAAAGACGGTTTTCATGCAACACAAGGGGGTCCCTCAGTTCGGCCACCCGAATCCGAGCCCCTTCGGTACTCCGAGCACGCCGCAACATCTCAGACTCCTCGGGAAGCAGGGGCGAATCCGTGTTGAACGCCTCGGCATCCAACTTCCTCCAAACATTCGCCAGCGTAACATTCGCACCTCGGATGTAGAAAAACTTATTCTTCCACAACTTGATCGAGGTCGGCTTATCTACCAAGAGGTCGCCAAACTCGGGCCTTTTCGTGAAATAGTACCACCCGGATCGACAGTAGTCGTTAAAGGTGAACATGTGGCGGAACATGTTCAGTATCGGTGCGCACCCCAACATCCGAAAGTATATGATGAATGCCATCATATTCTTCCATGAGTTCGGCATCAGTTGAATGGGGGCCAGTTGGTAAAATCCTAAGATTTCAGCCACTAACTTCGGCACCAGCACCCGAAAACCAACCTTGAACATTTCAATGTTCACGCATAGCTCCGACCTACGACTCCAGCAGGCCCGCTCCCCCTCGAGGGGCTTCCGAATCTCCACGTCATCCAGAATCTGATAACACTCCCGGAGACTGTTGAGCTCCGCCTCGGTCACAAGCGACACCTCTCCCCGGGCATCAAAATCTGGAGGAGCCTCGGCCTCTTCCCGGGCATATATCAACACCTCCGAGCCGACCTCATGGGTAGACACTCCTAACAGCATTTCTTGCCGGGAGGGACCTACTTCAGTCAAAAGCTCCATCTCGGAACCACCCTCCGAAACTCGCCCCACCGAGCCCCTGGGTAAGGAGGAGCTCGAGGTCGACCCACTACCAGATGAGGTCGAGCTACCACCACTACTACTACTACCACTGCTGGAGGATGTCCCTACCTCCTCTATGTCTACCTGAACATCGGTCTCCCTACCTTCGTCGGCCATACTACAAAAAACTAAGGGAAAAAACTTACTGATTAACAGATCGCACCGAGCTCAAACGACCGGGCCGCTTCGAAATCACCGATCCGATGTGTAAGGTGCAGAACCGAAGTGAGTGCGAAACAATTGCTGCTGCAAAACTCAGAGTGGGGGACCTCCATGCCCTACTCATCTTTTATAAAGCATCAACCCTCCCGAAGACACGTGGCGCCACATCATTGACAGGAACTTCGGTGCATTTATTATCGAGTATAAACTCGGGTCCGTCAATCGGGTCCCGCCTTGCGGTATCCATATCAGACCCGCAACCCGAACCCGGATCTAGAGACCACTTCGGAGCCATCATCCTAGGAACACCGAGGCATATTGGCCGCAGTGCCCACATCGGTCCAAATGGCTCGGATCACGTGATAGTCCCGTGATAGCCACGGAACCGTTCCCAGGAACACCGAGGCATATTGGCCGCAGTGCCCACATCGGTTCAAATGGCTCGGACCACGTGATAGTCCCGTGATAGCCACGGAACCGTTCCCAGGAACACCGAAGCATATTGGCCGCAGTGCCCACATCGGTCCAAATGGCTCGGATCACGTGATAGTCCCATGATAGCCACGGAACCGTTCCCAGGAACACCGAGGCATATTGGCCGCAGTGCCCACATCGGATCAAATGGCTCGGATCACGTGATAGTCCCGTGATAGCCACGGAACCATTCCCAGGAACACCGAAGCGTATTGGCCGCAGTGCCCACAACGGTCCAAATGGCTCGGATCACGTGATAATCCCGTGATAGCCACGAAACCGTTCCCATCAATAGCGAGGCATATTGGCCGCAGTGCCCACAACGGATCAAATGGCTCGGATCACGTGATAGTCCCGTGATAGCCACAGAACCATTCCCAGGAACACCGAGGCGTATTGGCCGCAGTGCCCACATCGGTCCAAATGGCTCGGATCACGTGATAGTCCCGTGATAGCCACGGAACCATTCCCAGGAACACCGAAGCGTATTGGCGCGGTGCCTCAACGGTCCAAATGGCTCGGATCACGTGATAATCCCGTGATAGCCACGGAACCATTCCCATCAACAGCGAGGCATATTGGTCAAATGGCTCGGATCACGTGATAGTCTCGTGATAGCCACAGAACCATTCCCAGGAACACCGAGGCGTATTGGCCGCAGTGCCCACAACGGTCCAAATGGCTCGGATCACGTGATAGTCCCGTGATAGCCACGGAACCGTTCCCAGGAACACCGAGGCATATTAACCGCAATGCCCACATCGGATCAAATGGCTCGGATCACGTGATAGTCCCGTGATAGCCACGGAACCATTCCCAGGAACACCGAGGCGTATTGGCCGCAGTGCCCACAATGGTCCAAATGGCTCGGATCACGTGATAATCCCGTGATAGCCACGGAACCGTTCCCATCAACAGCGAGGCATATTGGCCGCAGTGCCCACAACGGATCAAATGGCTCGGATCACGTGATAGTCCCGTGATAGCCACAGAACCATTCCCAGGAACACCGAGGCGTATTGGCCGCAGTGCCCACAACGGTCCAAATGGCTCGGATCACGTGATAATCCCGTGATAGCCACGGAACCGTTCCCATCAACAGCGAGGAATATTGGCCGCAGTGCCCACAACGGTCCAAATGGCTTGGATCACGTGATAGTCCCGTGACTGCCACGGGACCATTCCCACCAACACCGAGGCATATTGGCCGCAGTGCCCACATCGGTCAGATAGGCTCGGATCACGTGACAGTCCCGTGACAGCCACGGAACCGTTCCAAATGAATACAGAGGCATATTGGCCGCAGTGACCACATCCGTACCGAGCCCAATACACCAAGCAAAATACCGCAGTGAGTTGACCGCGGTGCCCACATCGGTACCGAGCCCAATACACTAAGCAAATACCGCAGTGAGTTGACCACGGTGCCCACATCGGTACCGAGCCCAGTACACTAAGCAAATACTGCAGGGAATTGACCGCAATGCCCACCTCGGCCTCGAGCCCGATACCTAAAGCAAGTACCGTGGTGAATCGATCGCGATGCCCACCTCGGCCACGCCCTGGGACCCCGACGCAAGAGCCTGCATGCCCTAAACTGACGTAGCAGCTCCAACCTCAGATAAGCACTCTTTCAGCCATCACCAGCACATCCCAAACTGCAAACGGCTCGCACCCCAGACAAGATCTGCCGGATAAAAAATGCAAACCTTCCGATTTCGGCAGAGCAACGAGGCAACTTGTTAGGGGAAGGGACCATATCTCTATTTTTGCTCAACCGAACCCTACAGATTCGGCAGGGCAACGAGGCAAGTGTTAGGGAATTATACATCTATGATCCACATCCCCCGACACATCGGATTTGACATCAGCGCCACGTAAAGATTAACTATTTGACAGAGGGGTAGAATCGGTATTGCTCCTTGGTCCGCAAAAAGGAAGGGTAAAATCATCATTTTAGGGATTTTGCACTATTCACTATAAATAGGGCGAATCCCAAGGATTACGGAGGAGACAACATTTACTGCTCATTTATTACCGTTTTGAGATTCACGCTCTGACACTGAGGTCGGATAATCTCACCTCACCCCACACTTTATAATATTTTAGTGGGCTCGACACCGAGCCCATTGACTGTTCACAGAGCCTAACTTTGGCATCGGAGTAGACCCGGGGCATCCAGCCCTCCCCCTTCTTTTGCCTTTCCTTGTCTTGCAGCTCCAGTTAGCACGGAGAGGACCCACAGGGTAGATCCGGGCCGAAACAGCATCCATGAAAGATAACAGCTCGTAACCCGAGGTTGCATCTATTAACAGATCTATACAAGGCAAGGGGTAGCTATCCTTAAGGCAAGCTTTATTAAGATTGATAAAATCAATATATATTCTCCATTGACCTCCTGATTTGGGGACCATTACAACATTAAATAACCATTTAGGATATTTTACTTCTTTAATGAAGCCAGTTTGCAATAGCTTATCCACCTCTTCATTGATAATGGCTTGCCTCTCAGGAGCAAAACTCTTCTTCTTCTACCTTACAGGCCAATTTTGGGGATTGACAGACAGTCGATGCTCTATGAGCTCCCTATCAATGCTTGGCATGTCTACTGCTGACCATGCAAAGACATTAATATTTTCTTGGAAAAGTGCGATGAGGTCGTCTCGCATTTTTCCCTGTAGAGATGAGCTGATCTATAAGGTGCATTCTAGCTGATCTTCAGAGATAGGCATTTGGACAAGCTCCTCAGTTGGAGTCCCATGTTCCTAGCGAAGGTCGTCCCTAAGGTCATCCACTATGATAGATTAGATGGATGCTTTCTTATTTCACTAGGATTTCTTCTTGCTTAGCCCCAATTCTATTGCATAGCATTGCCTTGAGATTCTCTAGTCATCTCGGCATTCGCCAGTCCCATGGTCAGTTGGGAACTTTGTGACTTGATAAAACATCGACAAGCAACGTCTCAGTTTGTGTAGGGACAAGCGTCCAAGGATAGCGTTGTAGCTAGCTTTGATATCTACTACCAGGAAATCAACGTTATCACCTTCCAGGCAGGTTTGTGTCTGATCATGAAGGGTAGTTAGATTCTACCTTTCACACATACTGAATTATCGGTGAAATCAGTTAGGGAGTAGATGGCTGGCCCGAGCATGTCATCGGTGAACTCCATCTTTAGGAATGTATAGTAGTATAAGATGTCAGCCGTGCTTCTTTGTCAATAAGTATGTGGTTGACGTTGAAGTCTGTAATAATTACACTAATCACGAGGGCATCCTCATGTGAAGAGACGACATTAATGAGGTCATCATCATTGAAGATTAAGAGGTTCCCCATCTTGGTTTTTTGGGGGTTAGGTCAGCGATGTCTAACTCCCTGGTGTATGCCTTTGCCGACCGAGCTGAAGTGTTTCCCGCAGCATCTCCTCCTGAGATGACATAGGAGCTTAGTATCACCAGTCGAGCTCAGTACATGGTTTCTACCTCTCTGAGGTCTAGGGCCTCAGCATACTAGGGGAGTCCAATCTCACCTCTTGGTAGGTCGTTCCTATAATGCTCTTCCCATCGAGCAAGGGCTTCCTTTGTTTTCTATCCTCCACGACCAGAAGCCGGTTTTGCTTGGGTGTCTTCATTGTAGCATCTAACCCAATGGATCACATCAAGGTCTGAACCTAATTCATAGGAAATCATCTGGGTATACTCTCTGCAGGCCTCTAACTGGCCTGTAGCTGCCTGTTGTCCTTTGCTTTTAGTCATGGCAGATAAAGGTGGCTCCTATATCTCTCAACCGGGGGGGAGTTGATCCCCTGCCCCATCGTCCTCGGGTTCTTTGTCTTCTTTTTTACCTTTCTTCTTTTCAGCATCTGTCTGGCAGTCATATAAGACCTATACCTAGAATCCCTTACTAACCTGGATTCCCCTTGTGCTAACTCTCAACACATCAACTGATGAAGCACCTAATGCTGACCCAATGATGGTATCTGAACCTTAGGTGAGTCTTCACTGTGTATACTTGGTAGTATAAGGTGTACTGATAGACCTTGGTTAAAAGGGATACACATCCCAAAACATCCGGGCCAAAGAGTTGGCCAATAAGCTGTATTTTAGCCCAACCGATGGAATGCACTGGTGTAACGTTCATCCAGTTGAGTTTAACCGGTTGAGCTCAAGCCAACCACTCTCTCTCTCCCCGATTTCCTATAAAAGGGGATTGAGACCTCCCTTTCTCCTTTCCTGAGATCGTGAGAATGAGAGTGAGGAGAAGAGAAGAAAAGAAGTAGAAGAAGGAGAAGAGCCCAAGGATCTAAAGCCCTAGTTCATTCACTTGGAGGTAAGCCTTTACTCCTTCATCCTCCTCCTTTGTGAATGAATGCTAGAATCATGGTGGTTGAGCACCACTAATGGTGACCACCATTAATGACCTAGAAACCTAGGTTTAGGTTTACCCAACTCCATTAAGGGAGTTATTGAAGGTAGGTTTCCTTCTTTCCTCCTTTTTGTGGGTGAATAAATGCATGGATGCTTGGTTGTTGAAGCTCTATTAATGGAGATGCCATTAATGACCTAGATCTAGGGTTGTGTTTCACCAACTCCATTGAGGGAGTTATTGGAGCCATAAAAGGCTCCCACTGTACATATTAATGGTGGGAGTGAGTCCCCCACCAGTTAAAATGGAAATAATGAAGTGGGGAGCAAGTTTCCCAAACTTAAGAACCCTGCTCTGTTTGTGACCTGGTTTCTGGGTCTATACCAGAGCCACATATCCATAGAACAATTATGTTCATTCTTCTAGTTAGCCCAGACCATAGTACTACCAAGGCAAAGACCTTATCAACCAACTGGCATGTACCTCGGAATTAGCCCCAACCTTTTGACCGGTTCTCGATGGATCTGCTTGATTCAGATCTTCCATTTTAGGCCGAATGTGAAGAAGAGCCATTGCTGGATGACTTATCACCCGGCCTTACTTCTGAACAACCTACTGAAATCTCAAGGTTTATAACAATATGTGTACCGGATGACCAACCAGATGGTCGAGCATCCGCTCATTCTTCCAGTGCCATGAATTTAGAAAATACTCTAAGTGTTTACCGGTCTCACGTTCGGTGGAACCCTTTACCGGTTCCATCTGCCAGTTCAGTCAGTATTGGATTATAAGCCTTGTAATGTGTAGGAAGACTATCCTTTTGGTTCCCAGTCTTCCATAGGACCCATGCATTGACTTTAAGAGTTGTCTATGCTTGTTAAAAGTTATGAAACAAACTTAATGGAACCTTATATGCTTAATTAGGTATTGAACAAGGGTGATCATTGAAGCCTTCTGTTTGGATTTAGATATTGCTACACTTGTGGTGCAATCAGGTGAGGGGTCTAGTCCTTAAACATATGACATCTTAATACATGTCTACTTTCCTAGTAACATGCTTAGGTGGTTATTTAATTGTATGATTTTCATGATTGCTATGTATGAGCATGCATTTTTATTATACTAATTATAAATGTGTGTATGACTGTTTGGGTATGGTGGACGTGTGGAGTATGGGAGTACAATACACCGGCCACGTTGTTGATGCTAGAGTATAGTTTTATTTATAAATTGATGCGACCATGTATGATGGCTTGTGTGGCGCATAGGAGTGTGGGTGCACGAGTCATGTTAGATTGCAACCATGTACGGTGGTTCGTGTGATGTGTGGGAGTGCAGGCACATGGATCACATTGGAATGTAAATATGCCAGTAGTAGATACGGTGATCTATGGGAGTGGAGTCAGGGTTCTCTACTGGTGAATAGCACGATGGTTATATCGACATGCTAGTAGGGGCACGGTGATCCGTGGGAGTGGTGATCCAAAGACTTTTGCTGGCGGGCAGCCAAAGTGAAATGAATGAACATAATAGACAGGTGGTGCCATTTCCTGTTTCCTATGCCCCTCTAGTAAGGGTAAAGATACTGACATAGTTTTGCATTCCCAAAGGTTGGGTGACCTTAAGGGGAGTCAGTAACCTATGGGTGTATGGTAGCGGACATATGTGGGGTCTGTGGTTGGAGGCAATGAACCCTGTAAGGATGAGAGTCCCCAAAGGGGGAGTTGGCTTGTAGGAGCTGTTTAACAGCCTGGGGTCATGTATTCAACTTCACCTTTGTCCAGGATGTAGAAACACAGACCTGAGACCTATTATAAAATAAATTACATTTCATATCATTAGATGTTGTATGTGCATAGCATGTGATACTAGATTTCTCACTGAGCTAGGATGTGAGTTCACCCTCATGTCGATACTATTTTTTAGATCCTTCTACAGGTGACTTATCTATTACTGATTTCATGGAGTTTCCCTTGGCTAGTGTGACTGCTGGCCCTGATGATGTTAGTGGAGAGCACGGCGAAGGCTGCACCTGCAGCGATCGTGTCTATGCATGACGTAGCTCTCTCCTTATTTTCTCCCTTCCCTAATATATACTCTGGATGTCACATCCCAATTCTGCACTATTCAGAATGGTGTGATGAACCGCTAATACACCAATGGTTCAACCAAGATCTCGAATAGGCTATGTCCATTTTCTTAAATCATACACATCCACAACCATAATTAGAGTAAATAAACAATAGCGGAAGTCTTATATATTAAATGAACTGAAATTCTAACTATGATAGAGTAAATAAATTATCCAATTATCTCCACAAGGACTAAGACATAAATTAAAATAATTAAATCAATTACATTGTCTATATAATTTAAACCAAATCTAATAAAAAACACAAGAGTTGCACTCGCATGACGAATCATGCGACTCCAACATAACTTCAATGTCCATCGCCGCCGCATGTCCATACATCGGAGCATTTATATAATCTTCTACTGTGGTACCTGCATCATCAACAAAAAATATTCAACGTCGAAAGGGTGACCACACATCACGGCTCAGTGAGCAAACAAAACAACGCAACAAACATATGCATGCATTCAATTCATATCTTTGGTCTGGTTCATAAGTTTACAATGTGCTATCGAAAGGATAGGTGGCTGCCGCACCTCTATACACGAATGTATGGAACCGCCCAACGGATCAAACACCATTGCTGCCCCCACATGCACCCACCATGGGATAGAGATAGAGCTAAAGTGCTTAAGGCCGCACCGCATCACACTTCCCCTGATGCTCTACCCACACCAACACGTAAGCCCCTGTTGGCGAGGACTCACAAACTGGGCTCGCAACTAACCAATCCTAATGTCAAACAGTGTATCCAAGGCATCACCCCAACATCCCTCAATACGTCCATAGAGATAGAGCTAAGGCCCCCCGACAGAGTCAGAGACTACATGGTCTGAGACCACCTCCCCTGATGTCCTACGACGTAATAGTTCTGCTAAGGTAATGGCAATACGATGATGCTAATGGACAAGACTTGAGTAGAGATAGAGCTAAAGTCTGGTGACCAGGATAAACCACAGTGTCACGTCCTCCCCCTGATGCTCAACTCGCATCAAGTACACTAGCCACACACATACATTCACATGCCTATTCCTAGCATCAGCATCATCATCATGTTATAATAAACGTAATTAAATATGCATCAACAGTAATAATAGGATTAGTGGATGACATGTGATATGCACATTACAATCATACAATCATAGAATCATACATGGTATTGGACTCAATAAATGAAAATAGTTTATTATTAGCCAATTAGTTTAGGTCTTGTTCCCTCACCTTTGATTGAGCGTAAATCCTCGTTCAAGCTTTATAAATTACTTTCAAATCACTAGAAATACCTAACAAGTTGATAGATTTTATAGAATTAATTCTGTTAAATTTAGACTAATTAAAATCGTAGTGTCGCAGGTAGGGTAGCACCTACGGTAGCAATTTCTGCGACCCTAGGGTGTAGGGTCGGACGTGGGGTCGGATACCATTCGACCCTACGTATGACCACACCCTCCCTGGGACTTCCCAAGGGCATGTGATCGATCTTGTGGTCTCGTAGGTCCATTCTAAGATTGTTCTATGGCTCATAACTATGTTTTTTACACACTTTCCATTGCCTATGATGATTATTTCCATGGATTCCTTTGGAACTCATCCATGGATGGATGATTTGGGTTTCTCTTAAACCTAACTTCTTCATAATCTATTCTAGGCTCTTAATTTATGAAGGGAATTAGGTTCATACCTAAAGTTGGCTGAGATTCAGAGGTTTCTCTGAACTTCCTCCTCTTCCTTAGTCTTTTCTTCAATTTTCCTTCTCTTCTTCTTTTCCTTCTCTTTCTCTTTCTCTCACTTTCAATTAGGGCTCTAAAAGGAGTGAAAGAGGTTAAGGGACGTCCTATTTATAGTGGAAAATCCTCCAAAATAAGTCCCATCGTGTTTAGAAAAGAACCCCTCGGAATTAGGAAAGTTTCATAATTTATGGTTTCTGTCTGTCATCGTAGGGTCGGACGTAGGGTCGCAGGATCCATCGACCCTACACCTTCTTAGTCATGCGACCCTACGACTAAAAAGTCATGGGTTGGACTTCTGTTGAGGTGGTGTCAATCCTACCTATTTAGGCATGCAACCCTACCCTCACATTTACTATTTTTGGGTTAGACTCATACCTGGTCTTGTGATTTTCTTCACGCACTTGGTCTACTTGGCTCGACCATGATAGGTATACCTAGTACAAGGTGATAAGACCGGTTAGTTCAATATGGGTCTTACAACTCCCCCCCTCTTATTAAAAATTTTGTCCTCGAAATTTGTACATACCTTCCAAGTCGAAAAGGTGAGGATATTGCTTCTGCATAGTGTTCTCTCTTCCCATGTGATCTCTTCTGTATCTTGGCTTCTCCAGGTAACCTTAACATAGTATATGTCATGGTTGCGTAGACGTTGAACCTTTCGACTAGTGATTTCAGTTGGTGCTACTTCGAATGTCAAATCATCAGTTAGATCTGGTGGATTCACGGTCAAAACGTGCGTTGGATCTCTGACGTACTTCTTTAACAATGAGACATGAAATACATCATGCACACTTGACATAGATGGTGGTAGTGCTAACTGATAAGCCACCTTTCCATGTTTGGCTAAAATCTCATATGGCCCAACATATCTCGGACTTAGCTTCCCTTTCTGTCCGAATCATTTTAAACCCCGCATAGGTGATACCTTCAGGAATACCTTATCACCTACAACAAATTCAAGTCGAGTATCTGCATACTGTTTTTGACGATTCTGAGCTGTTCTAACTCTTTCCTTGATAATGTCGACTACTCGACAAGTCTCTTCAATAAATTCTGGTCCAACGATGCTACGTTCACCCACTTCATTCCAAAACAAAGGAGTTCGGCACTTCCTTCCATATAGTGCTTTATAGGGTGACATCTGTATAGTAGCCTGATAGCTGTTGTTATAGGCGAACTCGATCAATGGTAGTTTCTCATCCCATGATCCTTTAAAATTAATAACACAGGCTCGAAGCATGTCTTCTAAAATCTGAATGGTACGCTCCGACTGTCCGTCTGTCTGAGGATGGAATGCGGTACTGAACTTCAATGTTGTACCCATAGCCTTTTGCAATCCTTCTCAAAACTTTGAAGTAAAGCGTGGGTCTCTATCGGAGACAGTGCTTTCAGGTACACCATGTAATCTAACAATGTTATCCACATATAGCTTGGCTAACCTCTCCAGGGTATATTGTGGTCGTATTGCTATAACCGAGCTGTCTTAGTCAGACGATCTACAATCACCCAAACCGCATCAACTACTCGAGGAGTCAATGGTAACCCAGTGACGAAGTCCATAGTGATGCAGTCCCATTTCCATGCTTGTTCTGGCAGCGACTGCAACAGTCCTGCAGGTCTTTGTCGTTCAGCCTTCACCCTCTGACAATTTAGGCATTGAGACATGAATTTAGCTACATCTGCTTTCATTCCTCTCCACCAATATAATTTCTTCAAATCATGATACATCTTTGTACTTTCAGGATGTACCGAATAGGCGGTGGTGTGAGCTTCCTTCATTAGTCGGTGTCTAATGTCCAAATTTTCTATTTCAGTAACACATACTCTTCCTTTGTACTTCAGTGCCTTTTCATCATCTAAGGTGAACTCAGGAATAGTCCTACCTTTTTCGATGTCTTCTTGTACCGTTCTTAGATAAGGTCTGATTTAATAGCTACTTTCACTTCATCAATTATATCAGGTACAATCTTCAACATTGCGAACATATTTGAAAACCGATGAATAAATCCTTGGTTGGTTGATTCACCCGGTGCATCTATCACGAACTGCTCATTACCGTAATTAAACACTTTTCCTGTAGTACACATTGTTGCAGTTGTGTTAACCTCTCCTTGAGATTTTATCATTGCTTTTCTGCTTAGCGCATCAGCAACTACATTAGCTTTTCCTAGATGATACTAGATATCAGAATCATAATCCTACAATAATTCCAGCCATCTTCTTTGTCTCATGTTCAAGTCCTTCTGATTAAAAAGATAAGTGAGACTCTTATGATCTGATTTAATCTGAAATTTCTCTCCGTACAAGTAATGTCTCCATATCTTGATAGCATGTACTACTACCGCTAATTCCAAGTCATGAGTGGGATAGTTCTTCTCATGTGTCTTCAGTTGTCTTGAAGCATACGTAATTACTTGTTCTCCTTGCATAAGTACACATCCTAAACCCAATCCCGACGCATCAGTGTACAAGATAAATGGCTGTCTTGGAATAGGAATAGTCAAGATCGGAGCAGTTATCAATCTAGCCTTCAATGTTTGGAAACTTTTCTCACATTTATCAGTCCAAACAAACTTTTCTCCATTCTTAGTCAAACTGGTGAGAGGTACGGCAATTCTGGAATAGTCTTCCACGAATCGTCGATAATACCCAGCTAGACCTAGGAAACTTTTAATTTCTACAATGCTCTTTGGTGCTTCCCACTTCACAATGGCTTCAATCTTGCTAGGATCCACTTTAATTCCTTCAACGGATACAACATGGCCTAAGAAAGTGACCTCATTTAACCAAAACTCACACTTTGTAAATTTGGCGTAAAGCTTCTCTTTCCTTAATCACTGCAAAGCGGCTCTTAGATTCATGACATGAGTTTCCTTGTCCTTGGAGTAGACCAATATATCATCAATAAACACAATGACCGACGTATCCAACATATCATGGAATACTCGATTCATGAGTTCCATAAAAGTTGCGGGTGCATTAGTTAATCCAAAAGACATGACTAAAAATTCATAATGTCTATATCTTGTTCTGAATGCTGTCTTTGAAATATCACCATCCTTAATCTTCAACTAATGGTATCCTGACTGAAGATCGATCTTGGAGAACACCTTGGCACCTTGCAACTGATCGAACAAGTCATCGATCCGAGGCAATGGGTACCAATTCTTGATTGTCAGCTTATTCAGTTCCCGATAGTCTGTACACAATCGAACACTACCATCCTTCTTCTTTGCAAATAATACTGGCGCTCCCCATGGTGATATGCTAGGTCTGATGTAACCCTTGTTCAGTAATTCCTGTAACTATACTTTTAATTCCTTCAATTCAATAGGAGCCATTCTATAAGGTGCTTTAGATACTAGTGCGGCTCTGGGTATCAAATCTATAACAAACTCTGTCGCTCGGTCGGGTGGTAGTCCTGGTAGTTCTTCAGAAAATACATCTGAAAAGTCACGCACAACATCAATATCCTCCATTCATGGTGCTTCCTTGGTGAGGTCGACCACCGATACTAGATACCAACTCCTCCTTTCTCGAGGCATTTCCTAGCCTTTAATGCAGAGATGATGGGTTTTCGTTTACGGAGAAGTTTGATTCCCGCAAAACTAAACTCTGCTCTTTCCTTGTCTTTAAATATCAGTTTCTTTTCTACGCATAATAGGTTTGCAGAATGCCAAGCTAACCAGTCCATTCCCAAGATGACGTCAAAGTTTGCCATCTCAAGTTGAATCAAGGTTGCATCCAAAGTCTTCTCGTCAATAAGAACTGAACATGGTCCATAACCTTTTTCTAGTTCTACTTTTAATCCCATAGGTGATTGTATAAGCAGTTTGTAGTCTAAAGGTTTGAGGGGTAGATTCAGCTTCTTTCCAAATGATATAGATATAAAAGAATGAGTAGCTCCATAATCAAAGAGTACTTTACCGGGTATGCCATTAATAGGTACGATACATGTGTTTTGTTTTAATTTAGTCTACATGCTCACACAATGTAACACAAAATGAAAGGTTCAGGTCATACCTGTGACCACATCAGGCGATGCGGCACCATCCTCAGATGTAACAGCATAAACCTTTCCTTGCTGTAGCTGCTTTCTGGGCTTAGGACACTCCCTTGAATAATGTCCTACTTGGTTGCAGTTAAAGCATTTTACTCCTTCGTTATTTTGCTTTTGTTGCGGTTGAGTTGCTGGAGTAGTCTTGGCTGCAGCATTGAAACCTTGAGTACAGAAGGGTTTGAATGTCCTTGTATTCGCTTCGTTGTATGAATTTCTGTTTGGCCTTTTAATACCCCTATTTTGAGCAAAATAGTTCTCTTTCTGGCTTGACTCTATCACTCGAGCAATCTGTACTGCTTCATTATAGACTTTCTTCTCCAGTCCCAGAACATGCTCTCGAATGCTTCCCCTAAGTCCCATGACAAACCTTCGGGTCTTTGTATTTTCTTCCTGAATGCTGGCTGGTGCAAAGAAAAATAGCTCCTCATAACGCTGTTGGTATGCATCCACAGTCATTTGGCCCTGATATAAACTCAGGAACTCTCTTTCCATAGAATCTCTAAAACTTCTAGGGAAATACTTCTCAATGAATACCTTTATATATATATATATATATATATCCCAGGTCAATTGGGTGTGCTTTGTTAACAAATAAGTCCGTGTGGACTTCCACCAGTGGTGTGCATCGCCTTTCAGCATGAAGGTTGCACACAGCACTTTCTCCTCCTCATTCACTGTCATCATCGTAAAATTTCTTTCCATTTCATCAATCTAGTGTGCTGGCCACAAAGGATCTGCTGGCTTACCATTATATTCTTTGGGCTTCATCTTCAGAAAATGCTCGACCAGTCGGGAGTGGTCCAGCTGATACGGAGCATAGGCCCCATACATAGGTGGTTGATACTGGTAACTGCCTTGAGCTACCTCAGGATTCTGTACTTGAGCCTGCATGACTGGTGTTTGAGGTGCGTGGGGTACCGTGTTGCTTCCCCCTAGTACTGTGCTAGCTTGTCCTGCTGGCATAGGTGTCGTATGTGCAGCTGGAAAACCCATGCCTATGGCAACCTGCATATTAGCTTGCAGCTGCTGTATTTGCTGCAGCTGTTGTGCCAAGTTCATTACTGTTGTAGCCTGGTTCGTAGGTGAGGCTGGCAAGTTTGTAGGAATTTCCTGGCCACTAGCCACTGGCGGTGTCGTATTCAGATTCTCCTGTGCTTCATGATTTACATGGCTATCTTCCTCCACAGGTGGTGGTGGTGGAATTGGGTTATGGCCTCGTCTGGTCACTCTTCACCCAGCCATTTCTTGTTCTGGTGGTGGTAGTGTCTTAAAACAATCATAGCACATGTGAGGCAATCAACATAAGTTGTTCTCAAATGAAAATCCAACTAATCAATATAAATTTCAAATTTTTGAGATCATTCTGACAAAATACTATATTTTCCATCGTAGGGTCGATGGTAGGGTCGGTCCTTATGCGACCCTAGGGTATGCGACCCTAAGAAACCCTGTCAGCTTACCGAGAGCCTAGGGTCGATCGTAGGGTCGGTATATGTCTGACCCTAGGTCCGACCCATGGTTCATTGTCAGATCACAGAGAGCCTAGGGTCGATGGTAGGGTCTGACATAGGGTCACATATTTTGGTCGAATTCTGCGACCCTACGATCCAGAATCAGGTTTTTAAACCCGATTTTAGATTCATTTCCCATTCTTTCTCCTTTCTTCCAACTCAACCCATTTCCCTGAGTTGCTACAGTATCGACCCCTAGTGTTTGGTGATCTTTCCTTTTGTTTGTGACTTCCTCTCCTTCTCTAAAGGTATGCTCTCTACTGTTTCCGCATTTTTAAGCTTTCTAAACTAGGTTTTTGTCCATTTACATCGTTTTCTTCAAATTAAACTTTTTCTAACCATAAAAATTTAATTTTTATTGGGGGCTTTTGCTATTGGTCACCCAATGGACGAAAGCCCTCAAAAATATTTGAGTTTCATCGGTTGGTTATCGAGAAACTTGAAAATTTCCATTTTTGACCTAATTTTTGAGATTTTTTGAATTTATTGAAATTTCTTCAAATTCGATCTTTCTAGATTAAATTTCCAACTATATGAGCCTTGTAGGATGGTTTGGAACCTATGTAAGTCCTCCTGCCCAAGTGTTTGGGTGAAAAGTTAGGCTTTTGACCAATTTATGCTGTTATAATGCCAAAATTTTTGGGTTTTTCACCATTACTAATATCTTATTTGTTTTTCTGTGTCTTGACAGATAGTATGGCTCGTACCAAGGTTCCTAGGGCTCATGACCCAGTTCGTTTCCGCTCCAACGAGGCCGAAGCTCAGTATGCTCGCTATGAGAATAAGAAAGTAAAGGGGGGTCATTGTGTGAACTTGGCTAGTCTGGCCTTGTTCAACGTAGAGGGGGCATTTGGTGACATGGGCTGGCTCCCTGTGATCACCTATGATGCTTGTACCCGTCCGAATTTGGTGAGACAGTTCTATTGCAATCTCCAGGTGGTGGGGATCGCAATGACACAGAGAGGGGTAGGGTGCTCAGGATCACAAGCTACGTCAAAGGAGTAGAGGTTTCATTTGATTGCCAGCAGTTGACTGATCTTTTGGGCATATCAAATGACGTCCCTTTGGTGTACTGTGCTCCCAAGGAGCCCCAGTTCCTATCCTTGGAGATTCGTGTTGAGATTGACAGTCAGCTTATTAGAGATGATCACTAGGAGATGAAAGTGATCAACCTACGTCTAGAGCCTCAGGTGTACTGCAAGATCATCCAACATAACCTGATACCCCAGAGTGGACATTATGAGAGGATCTTCCAGTTTAGCCAATATGTCCTCTACTGCATTTGCACTAGGTAGCTTGTCTGCCTACCTTACATTATCATGAGGACGATGATTCGTGCTACGATGCATGGTTAGCTAGGCAACCTGCCCTACGGATGTCTGATCACTACACTGCTCACCCGCCTAGGCATTGATTTAGTAGATGAGAGGATGATGTCTGATCACTACACTGCTCACCCGCCTAGGCATTGATTTAGTAGATGAGAGGATTCAGGAGAAGACCTTCTCATCGGTTCTGAACTGGGAGGCCATTTATATGATGGGTATGCGGGATGCTCAGGTCGATGATGATGAGAGAAACGCTCTGGTGCATCCTCATACTCGAGTAGAGATAGCAGACGCTGAGGTGGCAGCAGCAGCAGCAGCCAGAGCAGGGGTCCATGGGGGTGATGCTGAGGATGAGGATCGCATGTATATGGATGTAGATGCTATACCTCCTCCATTACCTCCACTAACTACTGGAGCTGGCCCATCTCGGGCTCCTTCACACATGGCTGGTCCTTCACACCCTCCATCTGATGATATGATGGGAACACCCTCCATCTGATGATATGATGGGATTATTGCATGAGATCAGAGAGGCTCAGCGCGTGACAGACATGAGAGTGGGAGAGCTTCTAGATGCTCAGCGTGCATTTGATCAGCGGATGGCCGAGTTGACAGCTAGTCTCCAGACGACCCAGACTCAGGTAGCCTGGTTGACTAGAGTGTATGCTGAGGACTACGACAGAGATAGTGAGGCACCTCCTCCTCCATCACCTCTAGCTCCATGATGGATTTTTTCTTTTTATTTTTCTTTGTACTACAGAGTAACTGTCTGGGTTGTGGACTATACTATGCTTTGGATATGTATAAACGTGTTTTTTATTTGATGTATATAAAACTTGTTTCTCCTTTTTTATATATGCATTATTCTCTTTCTTAATTTTGTCTCAAACAACATAGGTGCTTAAAGTGTGTTCTTATTAAAGCTTTTAAATTTTATCCTAACTCAGTTCACAAACTTTTGTGGAAATATACTGGTTTAATAGACAGGGCCTGATAGCTCTAATACCAAGTTGTCACGCTCCAATTCTGTACTATTCAGAATGGTGTGATGAACCGCTAATAAACCAACGGTTCAACCAAGATCTCAAATAGGCTATATCCATTTGCTTAAACCATACACATCCACAACCATAATCAGAGTAAATAAACAATAGTGAAAGTTTTATATATTAAATGAACTGAGATTCTAACTGTGATAGAGTAAATAAATTATCCAATTATCTCCATAAGGACTAAGGCATAAATTAAAATAATTAAATCAATTACATTGTCTGTATAATTTAAACCAAATCTAATAAAAAATACAAGAGTTACACTCGCATGACGAATCATGCGACTCCATCATAACTTCAGCGTCCATCGCCGCCGCATGTCCATACATCGAAGCATTTATATAATCATCTACTGTGGTACCGGCATCATCAAATAAAAATATTCGATGTCAAAAGGATAAGCACACATCACGGCTCAGTGAGCAAACAAAACAATGCAACAAACATATGCATGCATTCAATTCATATCTTTGGTCTGGTTCATAAGTTTGCAATGTGCTATAAAAAGGATAGGTGGCTGCCGCACCTCTATACACGAATGTGTGGAACCGCCCAACGGATCAAACACCATTGCCACCACCACATGCACCCACCATGGAATAGAGATAGAGCTAAAGTGCTTAGGACCTCACCGCATCACACTTCCCCTGATGCTCTACCCATACCAACACGTAAGCCCCTGTTGGCGAGGGCTTGCAAACTGGGCTCGCAACTAACCAATCTTAATGTTAAACAATGTATCCAAGGCCTCACCCCAGCATCCCTCAATACATCCATAGAGATAGAGCTAAGGCCCCCCGGTAGAGTCTGAGACTACACGGTCCGAGACCACCTCCCCTGATGCCCTACGATGTAATAGTTCTACTAAGGTAATGGCGATACGACGATGCTAGTGGACAAGACTTGAGTAGAGATAGAGCTAAATTCTGGTGACCAGGATGAACCACAGTGTCACGTTCTCCCCTGATGCTCGACTCGCATCAAGTATACTAGCCACATATATACATTCACATGCCTATTCCTAGCATCATCATCATCATCATGTTATAATAAACATAATTAAATATGCATGAATAGTAATAACATGAATAGTGGATGACATGTGATATGCACATTACAATCATACAATCATAGAATCATACATGGTATTGGACTCAATAAATGAAAACAGTTTATTATTAGTCAATTAGTTTAGGTCTTGTTCCCTTACCTTTGATTGAGCGTAAATCCTTGTTCAAGCTTTATGAATCACTTTCAAATCACTAAAAAGAACTAACATGTCGATAAATTTTAATTAAAATTAATTTCATTAAATTTAGACTAATTGAAATCGTAGGGTCGTAGGTAGGGTAGCAGTTTCTGCGACCCTAGGGTGTAGGGTCGGACTTGAGGTCGGATACCATTCGACCCTACGTGTGACCACACCCTCCCTGGGACTTCTCGAGGGCATATGATCTATCCTGTGGTCTCGTAGGTCCATTCTAAAATTGTTCTATGGCTCATAACTATGATTTTTACACACTTTCCATTGCCTATGATGATTACTTCCATGGATTCCTTTAGAACTCGTCCATGGATGGATGATTTGGATTTCTCTTAATCTTAACTTCCTCATAATCTATTCTAGGCTCTTAATTTATGAAGGAAATTAGGTTCATACCTGAAGTTGGCTGAGAATCAGAGGTCTCTCTGAACTTCCTCCTCTTCCTTTGTCTTTTCTTTAATTTTCCTTCTCTTCTTCTTTTCATTCTCATTCTCTTTCTCTCACATTCAATTAGGGTTCTAAAAGGAGTGAAAGAGGCTAAGGAACATCCTATTTATAGAGAAAAACCCTCTAAAATAAGTCCCATCGAGTTTAGGAAAGAACCCCTTGGAATTAGGAAAGTTTCCTAATTTACGATTTTTGTCTGTCATCGTAGGGTCGGACGTAGGGTCGCAGGATCCATCGACCCTACACCTTCTTAGTCATGCGACCCTATGACTGAAAAGTCATGGGTTGGACTTCTGTTGAGGTGGGGTCGACCCTACCTGTTTAGGCATGCGTCCCTACCCTCACATTTATTGTTTTTGGGTTAGACTCATACCTGGTCTTGTGATTTTCTTCATGCACTTGGTCCACTTGGCTCGACCATGGTAGGTAGACCTGGTACAAGGTGGTAAGACAGGTTAGTTCAATACGGGTCTTACACTGGATATTTGATTATTTTTTATGATAGATAAAGAGGTTTATCATGAACAATGTAACTAATTTACTTTCTTTTTATTTGGGTATTTGTATAGGGATATTGTGTTAGTATTTTGTGAAGGAACAATGATTTGTAACAGATAATTTGATATTAGTTGCATCTATCTATATTTAAATACTTCTGCTATATTATTATTGCTTCTTGGTTATTGTGAATATTGCCTGTGTAGATTGTAAGATTTATTTTGTAATCATTGTGGTAGCATTCTTGGATGTATTCGGGTACCACAGGGGTTAAATAGAATATCACGCCCGACTCTCTAGAATGGACTTTGACAACACTGGTATCTAAGCAAACCACTTTGTATTACTTATAAGTTTTCCCTGCACACGTGTTTCCATGTGTCAGTGGCAGATGCATAGGTTAATTAAAAGAGATGTACAAATCAATAGTAGTGATAGGGACAATAATAATTTAGTCACCAATTATGAAAACTAAGCAAGGTAATAATGCATAAGTAAAGTAAGAATAATATATATATGTCTGTTGAGTACAAAATGAGGTACAATCCACAACCCGGACTGCTACCCTATGCAGATAATAGGTACCAAAAAGTAGGAGCTGGTGTCGAACACATAGTAAGAAAAGATAGTGTGATCACTAAGGATCACTAGCAGATGGTGGAGCAAGCATCATGGAGGCTCGAACCTGTTGGCGGTCCTCATCAAAGGCATCCTAACGCCTCACTATGGTCTGTTGAACACTCCGCATGCCAGCCAGTTCCTCTGTGATTTTCCACTAACCCTCTTGGATGGTGGTGAACATTTCTTTAACTCGAGCCATGCGTCCTCGAGGCCTAGCTACTACTGTAAAGGTAGAAGCCCCGTCTCCTAGTGGGACTTCTCTCTCATTGTCACTATCCTCTCTAACAGCTACCCTATGTGGGATGCCTCTAACGTGCTCTCCTGTGTGGCTTTTCGATTGCCTCAAGCTCCAGGTCGGACATCACCACTTCATGCAGCTTCATTCAAACAATGTGCTAGTCCAACCAAATGGGGAAGACTCCTTCCCATTCTCCATTTCCTCTCTATCAAAGCTCACCCCAAAGTGAGCAAAGATATGAGATAACAGACAACCATAAAGCAGTCTTCCATCTGGATCCAGGTGATCTACTAAGAACAGCATGTGTCTCAAGATAATATATGGGAAACATAGTTGCTCTCCCTGAAGTACGTAGTGTGTCACGTACATACCAAATGTGTTCAGCTAATCTCTGTGCCTAGCTCTGGGGAGTATGTTGTGCTGAATAATACAGATTGATGATCCTAGGAACGGGTCAATAGTCAGGCTCAATATTTCCATCCTCTAGATCTAGCTTATAGGGAAGGATGAGCTCTTGGTGTAAGGTGTCCCACTGATCCTCTGGGCAGTCAACAACCTGACGAAGCCCAAAATACACAATTCTCCCAACAATGGCAATTTGAGTATTTCGTCCAGATTAACGATGCCCATAGTCATGTGTACGCCTTTCTCCATGCTAGTAAGACATAGCACACCTGCCCCGTCAATAGTGTAGCCCAAATTGCAAAAGAAATGCCTTACTAAGTTGGGGTATACATCATTCCATATGCTCAAGGCTAGGATCCAACCTAGTGCATCGAAGTGCACCCCAATAGCAAACCTGGTCAATTCCTCCATGATAACATAACGTCCTACCTCAATCTTGGCTGTACCAAACTTCGCCCATTTTTTGCTAGTCATATGATAGGAAGTGTGTCCTGTCAAACCTCTTGGCTGGGACGATCCTACCCTCTTGTGGCGTGTCATAATGACTACAGGTTAGGCATATGGGAAGATCTCAGTCAAAATGACGGGTTGGGTAGGAAGGACATGATTCCCCGGGTTAATAAAGGGGGAAAACAATGCCCTAACCTTAAGTTTCTGAGTTACTATTATATGGGACAAAGCCTAGGTGTGCCCAAAGAAGTGAAATAGCAAAAGTAAAGAGAAGAAAACATACCTAAATAGTAGATATTGGATTGTGTAACCCAATGTAGTCGACAATCGCCAAGAAAAGAGGGGAAGAAGCCTGGAGAACCAGAGGGAACCATATTTCTCTCATTCTCCCGGATTTTTCTTGGTGTGGGCTGCAAATGAGAACCTACGAGCCTTTTTAGTTTATAGTTTTTGCAAAACTGACAGACCAGTCACTTAAGCCCTGCTACAGTTTCGTGCCACCGGTTGACTAAAAATTGAGCCATTTGGACTTTTGGGTGTGAAAAACTAACCAGAGTCATTCAAAATAATCGGAGTCACGTAAAACCGCTTCCGTGCCTCCAGTACATTGTAAAGTTAGGAAATTTTTTAAGTGTCAAACTGGTGGAATAATTGGATGAACATTTATCTGCCACTTCATCCGCTTGACCTACTGAAAATCAGGTTGTCTATAGGTGATATGAACCGGATGACTAATCAGAAGATAGTTCACCTGGTATCGATCATCCACTTTCCCCAATAAATTGGGGGGATTACTAACCAGTCCCACCTAACTGGTGGAGCATGCTGTAAGACCCGTATCAAACTAACTGGTTTTACCACCTTGTACCAGGTCTACCCATCATGGTCGAGCAAAATGGACCAAGTGCGTGAAGGAAATGGCAAAACCAGGTACTAAACTAACCCAAAAATAGTCAAAATGAGGGTAGGGTCGCATACCCAGACCAGCAGGGTCGACCCCCCCTCACATGGAAGTCAGACCCCTGATTTTTCACTGGGGGTCGGACAACTTAGGAACTGAGGGTCGACGGGATCTCCGACCCCCTCATCGACCCCCTCATCGACCCCCTGTTTGTCGATAGAAACCGCAAATAGGAAACTTTCCAAATTTCAATGGGATTCCTTCCTAATCTCAATGGGACTTATTTTTGGAGATTTTACTCTATAAATAGGACGTCCCTAAGCCTCTTTCACTCCTTTTGAAACCCTAATTGAGAGTGAGAGAAAGAGAAGAGAAGAAGAAGAGAAGGAAAGTTAGAGAAGAAGACCTAATTGAAGAATTCAAATAAATCTCTGAATCTCAGCAAACCTAAGGTATGGGCAAGCTTTCTATTTGATAGTCTAAGACCTTAGAATAGTTCATGAAGATAGTATGGTTTAGGAGGAACCCAAATCATACACCCATGGGAAGATTTTGATGAAATCCATGGAGAAATCATGGTAGACAATGTAAGGAAGAAACCTAGTGTTCTAAGTCATAAAACAAGCCTAGAATGGATTGTGGAAGTAAGCCATAGGACCCAAACGTGAAAGAATGGACTGTAGAATGAAAATCTTGACTCAACCCACGGGGGGTCGCACGTGGGGTCGATTGGGAATCGACCCTACCAGACCACAGGATCGACCCCCAGTGTTTGGGAAGTCCAGAATAGGGGTGGTCGCACCCAGGGTCGATGGAACTTCCGACCCTAGCATAGACCCTACCCTGGGGGTCGATGTATACTGCTACCCTACCTGTGACCCACCCTGCGACCCGTGCTTAAAAAGAAGCCTAATGATGCCAGAATGACTTCTAACCAAAATCTATCGACTTGTTAGGTTTTCCTATTGAAATAAAAGTGGTTTTAAAGCTTGAAAGAGGATCAACACTCAAGCAAAGGTGAGGGAACAAGACCTAAACTAATTGGCTAATAATAAACTGTTTTTATTTCTTGAGTCCAATACCATGACTGATTCTATGCGTGAATGCTTGTATGTGCATTCAATATGTCATCCAATATTCCTGCTATTACTGTTCATGCATATTAATTCTGTTTATTTATAACATGATGATGATGATGATGATGATGATGATGCTTGGAATAGGCATGTGAATGTATGTGTGTGGTTAGTGTATATGGTGTGGGTAGGGGATGGTATCAACCGGTACAGCCATGCCGTTTTCATGGGGTGTATATTGTGCCATGGTTCTACTCAAGTCATGTCCACTGACATCGTCGTATCGCCATTACCTTAGCAGAACTATTACGTCGTAGGGTATCAGGGGAGGTGGTCTCGGACCGTATAGTCTTCGACTCTGTCGGGGGGCCTTAGCTTTATCTCTATGGATGTATTGAGGGATGCTGGGGTGAGGCCTTGGATACACTGTTTGACATTAGCATTGGTTAGTTACGTTCCAAGTTTGCAAGCCCTCGCCAGCAGGGGCTTACGTGTTGGTGTGGGCAACCAGTACAGCCATGCCATTTTCATTGGGTGTATATTATCCATGGTGGGTGCATGTGGGACGATAGTTTTGTTTTCATTGGGCAGCTTCACACACTCGTGTATAAAGGTGAGGCGGCCACTGAACCTTTCTATTGCACATTGCAAACTTATAAACCAGACCATAGATATGAATTGATTGCATGCATATGTTTTGTTGCATTGTTTTATTTGCTCACTGAGCCGTGATGTGTGCTCACCCTTTCGATGTCGAATATTTTTAGTTGATGATGCAGGTACCACGGTTGAAGACTATATGAATACTTCTGTGTATGGGCACGTCGCTACGATGGAAGCTAAAAACTTCGTGGAAACGCATGACTCTTCATGCGAGTGCAACGCATGCGTTTTCGATTAGATTTTATTTGAATTATTAAGGAAATGTAATTTGATATTTTATTTACTTATGTCTCGGTTAATACAACATAACTTGTTATTTTATTATTGATTATCACATTTAGATTCCTCAGATCATTTATCATTAAGGCTTCTGCTATTATGTATTTATTCTGATTATGGTTGTGGATGTGTATGGTTTTATTTTCAACGGACATAGCCTATTAGAGATCCTGGTTGAACCATTGGTTTATTAGCGGTTCATCACACCGTTCTGAATGGTGCAAAATTGGGGTGTGACAACTTGGTATCAGAGCTCTCAGGCCTTGTCTGTGAAACCAGTATACTTCCACAAAAATTCATGAACTGAGATAGGATAAAATTTAAAAGATGTAATAATAACACACCATAAGCATCTGTGTTGTTTGAGACAAAATTGAAAGAGAATAATGCATCTATTAAATGAGAAACAAATTTATATACAACCAAAAAAAAAAAGAACAAACGTATATATACATGACTAAGGTAGGGTACAGTCCACAATCGGACAGTTACTCTGAAGTACAAAAGAAAGATAAAAGAAATACATCAAGAAGCTAGAGGTGATGGGGGAGGCGGTGCCTCACGGTCTCCATCATAGTCCTCAACATTGACTCTAGTCAACCAAGCTATCTGAGTCTAGGTCGTCTGGAGACTAGCTGTGAGATCAGCCACCCCTTGGTCGATCACGTAGTGAGCATCTCTAAGCTCTCCCATCCTCGAATCTGACATGAGTTGAGCCTCTCGTATCTCATGCAATATCCCCATCATGTCATCAGAAGGTGCATACGAAGGACCAGCTGCATACGAAGGACCACCTGAATAAGAAGGACCAGCTCCTGTAGCATGAGTAGGTAATGGAGGAGGTATGGCATCCACATCCATGTACAGATAATCATCATCACCCCCATGAACCCCTGCTCTAGCGGCTGCTACTGCTACCTCAGCGTCAGCCAACTCCACTCGAGTACGTGGATGCACCAGAGTGTTCCTCTCCTCGTCGCTGACTTGGGCATCCTGCATGCCCATCTTGTAGATGGCCTCCCAATCCAAGGGTGATGAGAAGGATTTCTCCTGAATCCTCTCATCCACCATGTCAACACCCAGGCAGGTCAGTAGCATAGAGATCATGCGTCCATATGCCAGGTTACCAGTATGACTAGGCAACGTAGCACTGATCATCATCCGCATGATGATGTAAGGAAGGCAGACGGGCTGCCTAGTTCATTTACAGTACAACAGATACTGGGTCAACTGGGAGACCCTCTCGTAGTGCCCACTCTGAGGTATCAGGTTGTGCTGAATAATCTTGCAGTACACCCGAGGCTCTGGACGAAGATAGATCGCTTTCATCTCCCAGTGATCATCTCTGATGATCTGGCGGTCAATCTCAGCTTTCATCTCCAATAAAAAGATCTGGGGCTCTCCAGGAGCGCAAAACACCAAGGGGCCATCATATGAAATGCCCAATAAGTCGGCTAGCTTCCAATAATCAAATGAAATCTCGACCCCCTTGACGTAACTGGTGATTCAAAGCTCTCTGCCCCTCTTTGTATCATTGTAATCTCCCACCACCTGGAGATTAGAGTAGAACTGTCTCACTAAGTCTGGCCGAGTGCAGGCGTCATAGGTGATCATAGGAAGCCAACCCATGTCACCAAAAGCCCTCTCCACGTCGAACAATGCCAGGTTAGCCAAGTCTACCCGGTGACTTCCCTCTACCTTCTTACGGGAATAGCGGGCATACTGTGTCTCCGTCTCCTTAAAACGGAAGCGGACTAGGTCATGAACCCTGGGTACTTTGGTACGAGCCATAGTATCTGCAAAAACAAAGAGAAACAGATATTGGGTTAGTAAAGATGAAAAACCCAAAAATTTCGACAGTATAACGACATAAATTGGTCAAAAGCCTCACTTTTCACTCGTACAAGTGGGCAGGAGGACTTATAAGGGTTTTAAACAATCCTGCAAGACTCATACAGTTGGAAATTTCATTTAAAGAGATCGAATTTGATGAAATTTCAAGAAATTCAAAAATCTCGACAAATTAGGGCAAAAATGGAAAAATTCAAGTTTCTCGATAACCAACCGACGAAACTCAAATATTTTTTAGGGCTTTCATTCCTTGAGTCACCAACAACAAAAGCCCCCAATAAAAATCAAATTTTTACGGTTGGAAAAAGTTTAATTTGAAGAAAATGAGTTAAATGGGCAAAAACCTAGTTAAGAAAACCTAAAAACATGAAAATGTAGAGAACAATACCTGTAGACGAGGTGTGGACGTCGAAATAGGAAGCAAAAAGCACCAAAGAGTCCGAGTTGGCACTGTAGCAACTCAGAGGGACGAGTCAAGTCGGAAAGGAGGAGGAAGAATGAGAAATGGATTCAAAATCGAAAATAAAAATCTGATTTTTGGTCCGAGGGTCGGAGAATTCGACCAAGACATCCGACCCCCCCTCCGACCCCCTCATCCACCCTCGGCTCTCGGTAATCTGACAGAGAACTAGGGGTTGCACCCTGGGTCGGACATCCTCCGACCCCCTCATCGACCCCCGACTCTCGGGAAGAATCAGTGATTCCTCAGGGTCACAGATTGAGGGTCGGACATCCATCGACCCCCACCATCGACCCTGCAGTGAAAATACAGCATTTAGACAGAATGATCTGAAAATTTTGAAAATTTCATTTGTGAGTGATTTTAAAATATGAGAATGAAGTATATAATGATTTTCTCACGTGTTCTATGATTTTCAGGCATTCCCACTATCGGATTAGATAATGGTTGGACGCAGAGTGACCAGACAAAGCCGTAACTGTAAGACCCGTAATGAACTAACCCGGTCTTACCACCTTGAACCAGGTCTACCCATCATGGTCGAGCCAAATGGATCAAGTGCGTGAGGGAGATTACGATCCCACACAGTTGACCCAGCCAAAACTAAAGCCATCCTTTAAATGAAACCACCAACTAACCTCCGGGAACTCAAACGGCTACAAGGTTTTTTTTTCCTACATCAGAAGATTCATTTGACCTAAAAACACTAAAAATAAGGGGAGGGTCGCATACCCAGCAAGGTAGGTCGAACCCCCCCCCAGTATAAAGGTCAGACCCCCAGTTTTATACCGGGGGTCGGACATTTAAGAACCAGGGGTCGACGGGATCTCTGACCCCCTCATCGACCCCCAGTCTGCCGACAGAAACCATGATTTGGAAAATTTCCAAATTTCAATGGGATTCCTTCCTAATCTCAATGGGACTTATTTTGGGAGTTTCTACTCTATAAATAGGACGTCCCTAAGCCTCTTTCACTCCTTTTAGAACCCTAATTGGATTGAGAGAAAGAGAAGAGAAGGAGAAGAGAAAGAGAAGAAAAGGAAAGTGGAGAAGACTTCAGAGAAACAAGTCTAATTCTCAGGTATGGATACTATCTCCATGTAATTCTACAGACCTTATAATTGATAGAGAAGAGGGAATGATCTAAGAGAAACCCAAATCATCCACCCATGGTTAGGTTTTCATGAAAAACCATGGGGGAAATCATGAAAGCCATATAGGTGAATGAACTACGGTTCTAGGCCATAGAACATGTGTGAAATGGATTGTAGAAGCAAGCCATAGGACCCCAAACACAAAGAATGGACTGTAGGATGAAAAATTGATAAAACCCATAGGGGGTCACATGGGGGGTCAATGGCCAATCGACCCTACCAGACCCTAACAATCGACCCCCAGTGTTCGAGAAGTCCAGATTATGGGTGGTCGCACCCAGAGTCGATGGAACCTCCGACCCTAGCATCGACCCCCAGTTAACAGCATGCTTTTTAAAGTCTGAATTAATTCTAATTAAATTATATCGATTTGGTTAGGTCTTCTAGTGATATAATATCGATATATAGTTAATTCTTAAAACTTGAAGGAGGACCTACGACCAAGTAAAGGTGCGGGAACAAGACCTAAACTAATTGGATAATAATAAATTATTTTATTTTGAGTCCAATGCCATGATTGATTCTGTGTGTGTATGCTTGTTTTGTGCATTCAACATGTCATCCAATATTTCTATTATTATTGTTCATGCATATTTCATTATTGTTTATAACATGATGATGATGATGATGATAGGAATAGGCATGTGGATGTATGTGTGTGGTTAATGTGCTTGATGCGAGCGAATATCATGGGGAGGTGTCATAGGCGGGGCCTTAGCACTCTAGCTCTATCTCTAACTCAAGTCTTGTCCACTGACATCGTCGTATCGCCATTACTAGCAGAACTATTATGTCGTAGGGTATGAGGGGAGGTGGTCTCGGACCGTGTAGTCTCTGACTCTGCCGGGGGCCCTTAGCCCTATCTCTATGGACGTATTGAGGAATTCTGGGGTGAGGCCTTGGATACACTGATTGGCATTAGGATTGGTTAGTTGCGAGCCCTGTTTGCAAGCCCTCCCCAGTAGGGGCTTACGTGTTGGTGTGGGCAACCGGTACAGCCATGCCATTTTCATGGGATGTATATTGTCCATGGTGGGTGCATGTGGGACGATAGTGCCATTTTCATTGGGCGGATTCACACACTCGTGTATAGAGGTGAGGCGGCCACCGAACCTTTCTATAGCACATTGTAAACTTATATACCAGACCAAAGATATGAATTGAGTGCATGCATATGTTTGTTGCATTGTTTTGTTTGCTCACTGAGCCATGATGTATGCTCACCCTCTCGACATCGAATATTTTTAGTTGATGATGCAGGTACCACAGTTGCAGATTATATAAATGATCCGGTGTATGCGCGTGTTGCTGCAATGGAAGCTGAAGACTTAGAGGATACGCATGACCCCTCATGCGAGTGCAACTCATGCATATTCTATTAGGATTTATTGAATTTATAGATGGATGTAATTGATATTTTATTTATTTATGTCTCAGTTGATACAACAATAACTTGATATTTTAATTATGATTATTACATTTAGAGCTCTCGATTCATTTACTATAAGACTTCCGCTATTGTGTATTATTCTGATTATGGTTGTGGATGTGCATGGTTTTATTTTTAATGGATACCGCCTATTAAAGATCCTTGTTGAATCGTTGGTTTATTAACGGTTCATCACACCGTTCTGAATGGTGCAGAATTGGGGTGCGACAACTTGGTATCAAAACATCTTAGGCTTTATCTGTGAAACCATATACTTTCACAAAAGGGTCGTGAACTGAGATAGGATAAAAATTTAAAAGATATAATAATAATACACCATAAGCATCTGTGTTGTCTGAGACTAAACCGAAAGAGAATAATGCATCTATTAAATGTGAAATAAATTTATATACAACCAAAAAAGAAGAACAAACATTTATATATATATATATATATAAAATTAAAGCAGAGTACAGTCCACAGTCCGAACAGTTACTCTGTACAAAAAGAAAAATAAAAGAAGTACATCAAGAAGCTAGAGGTGATGGGGGAGGTGGTTCCTCACGGTCCCTATCATAGTCCTCAACGTAGACCCTGGTCAACCAAGCTATCTGAGTCTGGCTCGTCTGGAGACTAGCTGTGAGATCAGCCACCCGCTGGTCTGTCACACGCTAAGCCTCTATAAGCTCTCCCATCCTCATGTGAGACGTACGCTGAGCCTCTCGTATTTCATGCAATATCCTCATCATGTCATCAGATGGAGGATACGAAGGACCAACTGCATATGAAGGACCAGCTGCATATGAAGGACCAGCTGAAGAAGATGGACCAGCTCCAGTAGCATGAGCAGGTGATGGAGGGGGTATGGCATCTACATCCATGTACAGCTGATCGTCATCATCCCCAGGAACCCCTGCTCCAGTTGCTGCTGTTGCAGCCTCAGCATCAGCCATCTCTACTCGAGTGCGAGGGTGCACCATCACATTCCTCCCCTCATCACTGACCTGGGCATCCCGCATGCCCATCTTGCAGATGGCCTCCCAATCTAGAGGCGATGAGAAGGATTTCTCCTTATCATCCACTAAGTCAACCCCCAAGCGGGTAAGCAAGGTAGTGATCATGCGTCCGTAAGGAAGGTTGCCAGTGTGACTGGGCAACGTGGCACTGATCATCGTATGCATGATGATGTAGGGAAGGCAGAAGGACTACCTAGTGCATATGCAGTATAATAGATACTGGGTCAACTGGGAGACCCTCTTGTAGTGACCACTCTGCGGTATCAAATTATGCTGGATGATCTTGCAGTATACCTGTGGATCTGAGTGCAGACAAGTCGCTTTCATCTGCCAACAATCAGGTCTAATGAGCTGGCTATCGATCTCAGCCCTCATCTGTAGAGAAAAGAACTAGGGCTCTCTAGGAGTATAGAACACCATGGGGCCAGCATAGGAAATGCCCAACAAGTCGGCCGACTGTTGATAATCAAATGAAACGTCAACCCCCTTGACGTAGCTCGTGATGCGAAGCCCATCACCCCTCTCCACATCATTGTAATCTCCCACCACCTGGAGATTACAGTAGAACTGGCGTACCAAGTCAGGATGGGTACACGCGTTATAAGTGATGACAGGGAGCCATCCCATATCACCAAAGGCTCTCTCCACATTGAACAAGGCTAAGCTAGCCAAGTCCACTTTGCGGCCTCCCTCTACCTTCTTGCGAGCATAGTGGGCATAATGTGTCTCGGCTTCGTTGGAACGGAAGCGAAGATGGTCGCGAACTCTGGGTACCTTGGTACGAGCCATAGTATCTGCAAATAAGAAAGAAGAACAAATAATGGGTTAGTAGAGAGGAAAAACCCAAGATTTCGACATAATAACGATGTAAGTTGGTCAAAAGCCTCACTTTTCACCCATAAGCGTGGGCAGGAGGGCTTACATAGATCCTAAATTATCTTGTGAGACTCCTACAGTCGGCAATTTCAACTAATTGGATTGAATTGCTAGAAATTTCAAGAAATTCAAAATTTTGACAAAATTAGGGAAAAAAGTGAAAATTTTGAGTTTCTTGATAACCAACCGATGAAACTCAAATATTTTTGAGGGCTTTCGTTCCTCGAGTCACCAACAACAAAAGCCCCCAATAAAAATCAAATTTTTACGGTTGGAAAAAGTTTAATTTGAAAAATACGAGATAAACGAGCAAAAACCTAGGTTAGGAAACCTAAAAACATGAAAAGGTAGAAGAAATACCTGTAGCGGAGGTGTAGACGGCGAAACAAGGAGTGCAAACCACCAACGGATCGGAGTTGTCACTGTAGCAACTCAAAGGGACGAGCTGAGTCAAAGCGGAGAAGAAAGAATGAAAAATGGACTTTGAATCGGACTTAAAAATCAGATTTTTTTGTCCAGGGGTCGGAAAATTCGATTAAAACAATCGACCCTCGACTCTTGGGAACCTGACAGAGAACCAGGGGTCACACCCTGGGTCGGACATACTCCGACCCCCCCCCATCGACCCCCGGCTCTCGGGAAGAATGGGTGATTTCCCAGGGTCGAATACTGAGGGTCGGACACCCATCGACCCCCACCATCGACCCTACAGTGAAAACACAGCATTTTCGACAGAATGATATGAAAATTTTGAAATTTGAAATGTTTAGAGGTTTTAAAAATGAGAATGAAGTAATTAATGATTGTCTCTCGTGTTCAATGATTTTAGGCAATCCTACTAGCAGATTAATTAATGGTGGGACGTAGAGCAACCAGACTGAGCCGTAACTCTATCCCACCACCACCACCTGTGGGGGAAGATAACCAGACACACCCAGAAACACAGGGGAACATGAACACGGCACCATCCATCATAAATGGGCAGGCAAATCCTACCAACCTACCAGCTCCACCTACAGACTTGGCCACAGTCGTAATGAACTTGGCCCAACAGTTGCAACAGATGCAACAGGCACAAGCTACTATCCAAGCTGCCATAGGCATAACTCTTCCAGCTACGCAAACACCTCCAATGCCAGCTGGACAGGCAAGCATAGCACCTAGGGGGAGTAACACAGTACCCCACGCACCTCAGACTCCTACCATGCAGGCTCAAGTACCGAATCCTGAGATAGCTCAAGGTGGATATCAATACCAACCACCTATGTATGGAGCATATGTCCCGCAGCCACTTGACCACTCCAGACTGGTGGAGCGTTTTCTAAAACTAAAGCCCAGAGAATTTAATGGCAAGCCAGCAGATCCTTTATGGCCGGCGCACTGGGTTGACGAAATGGAAAGAAACTTTATGATGATGACATTAAATGAAGAAGAAAAAGTGTTGTGTGACACCTTTATGCTGAAAGGAGATGCACACCGTTGGTGGAGGTCTACCAGGATGTATTTACTTACAAAGCATGCCCAACTGACTTGGGATATATATAAGGAGGCGTTCTTTGAGAAGTACTTTCCAAGAAGTTTCAGAGATTCTATTGAAAGAGAGTTCCTAAGTTTATATCAGGGACAGATGACCGTAGATGCGTATCAACAGCGTTATGAAGAGATGTTCTTCTTTGCACCCACTAGTATGCAAGAGGAAAACACAAAGACTCGAAGGTTCGTCATGGGACTTAGGGGAAGCATCCGCGAGCACGTTCTGGGACATGAAAAGAAAATTTATAATGAAGCGGCACAAATTGCTCGAGTTATAGAATCGAGCCAGAAGGAGAGTTATTTCTTGCAAAACAGAGGTATCAAAAGGCCAACTGGAAATCTTATAAGGGGGGAAATAACAAGACATTCAAACCCTTCCGTGCTCAAGACTTTACTACTGCAACCAAGACTATCCCCGTAGTTCAACAGCAACAGAAGCCAATTACTGAAGGGATAAGATGTTTTAACAGCAGCCAAGTGAGACATATAGCAAGGGAATGTCCTAAGCCCAAGAAGCAGCTACATCAAGGACGAGTTTATGCGGTTACATCCGAGGATGCTGCCGCATCACCTGATGTGGTTACAGGTATGACTTACAATTTTTTGTTAGTTGTATTACATTGTATGAGCATGTAGACTAAGTTAAAATAAATCACAGGTATCGTACCTATTAATGGCATACCCGCCAGAGTACTCTTTGACTCAGGAGCAACTCATTCCTCTATATCTGTGTCATTTGGAAAGAAGTTGAATTTATCCATTAAATCCTTAGACTACAAACTGCTTGTACGATCACCTATGGGATTAGAAGTGGAGTTAGAAAAAGATTATGGACCATGTTCAGTTCTTATTAATGAAAAGACTTTGGATGCAACCTTGATCCAACTTGAGATGGCAGACTTTGACGTCATCTTGGGAATGGACTGGTTAGCTCGGCATTCTGCAAATCTATTATGTGCCGAAAAGAAGCTGACATTTAGAAACAAAGAAGGAGCAGAGTTCAATTTTTTGGGAACCAAACTTCCCCGTAAACGAAAGCTCATACTCTCTCCGCTAAAGGCTAAGAAGTGCCTTGAGAAAGGAGCAGTCGGGTATTTAGTATCTGTGGTCGACCTTACCAAGGAAGCACCACGAATGGAGGATATTGATATCGTGCGAGACTATCCATACGTATTTCTTGAAGAATTACCAGGATTACCACCCGAACGAGCTACAGAGTTTGTTATAGGTCTTATACCTGGAGCCGCACTAGTATCGAAAGCACCTTATCGAATGGCTCCTACTGAACTGAAGGAATTAAAAGGACAACTACAAGAACTGCTGTACAAGGGTTACATTTGCCCTAGTATATCACCATGGGGAGTGCCAGTTTTATTCGTGAAGAAAAAGGACGGTAGCGTTCGCTTGTGTATAGACTACCGAGAACTGAATAAACTGACAATCAAGAATCGGTATCCATTGCCTCGGATCGATGACCTATTCGATCAGTTGCAAGGTGCCAAAGTGCTCTCAAAGATTGATCTTTGGTCAGGCTACCATCAGCTGAAGATTAAGGGTGGAGATATCCCTAAGACAGCATTCAGGACCAAATATGGACATTATGAATTTTTGGTCATGTCTTTTGGATTGACAAACACACCAGCAAACTTTATAGAACTTATGAACCGGGTTTTCCACGACATGTTGGATACGTTGGTTATTGTATTCATCGATGATATATTGGTCTACTCCAAAGACAAGGAAACTCATGTCAAGAATCTAAACACTGCTCTGCAGCGACTATAAAGGAAAAAGCTCTACGCCAAATTTACAAAGTGTGAGTTTTGGCTAAAGGAAGTTACATTTCTAGGCCATGTAGTATCCGCTGAAGGAATTAAAGTGGATCCCAGCAAGATCGAGGCTATTTTGAAGTGGGAAGCACCGAAGAGCGTTGCAAAAATTAGAAGTTTTCTGGGTCTAGCTAGGTATTATCGACGATTTGTGGAAGATTATTCCCGAATTGTCGTACCTCTTACCAGTTTGACTAAGAAGAGCGAGAAGTTTGTCTGGACGGATAAATGCGAGAAGAGTTTCTAAACCTTGAAGGCTAGATTGATATCAGCTCCAATCTTGACCATCCCGATTCCAGGACAACCATTTATCTTGTACACCGATGCGTCAAGACTGGGATTAGGATGTGTACTCATGCAAGGAGAACAAGTAATTGTTTATGCCTTAAGACAACTAAAGACACATGAGAAGAACTATCCTACTCATGATTTGGAACTAGCGGCAATAGTACATGCTGTCAAAATATGGAGAAATTATCTGTACGGGGAGAAGTTTCAGATTAAATTAGACCATAAAAGTCTTACTTATCTATTTAACCAGAAGGAACTGAATATGAGACAAAGAAGATAGCTAGAACTATTGAAAGACTATGATTGTGATATCCAGTATCATTCAGGAAAAGCTAATGTAGTAGCCGATGCGTTGAGTAGAAAGGCAATGATAAAATCTCTCAAGGAGAGGTTAGCACAACTGGCACAATGTGTACTACCAGAAAGGTATTCAAGTACGGTAATGAGCAATTTGTGATAGATGCACCAGATGGATCGACCAACCAAGGGTTTATTCATCGGTTTTTAAATATGTTCGCCGCATTAGAAATTATACCGGATATAGTTGATGAAGTGAAGATAGCTATCAAATCAGACCCTTACCTAAGAACGGTACAAGAAGACATTGAAAAAGGTAGAACTAACCCTGAGTTCACCTTGGACGAAGAAAAGGTACTGAAGTACAAAGGAAGAATATGTGTACCCGAAACAGAAAGCTTGGACATTAGACACCGATTGATGAAAGAAGCCCATACCACCATCTATTCGATACATCCTGGAAGTACAAAGATATATCATGATCTAAAGAAACTATATTGGTGGAGAGGAATGAAAGCAGATGTAGCTAAGTTCGTGTCTCAATGCCTAAATTGTCAGAAGGTAAAGGCTGAATGATAAAGACCGACAGGACTATTACAACCGTTACTGAAACCGGCATGGAAATGGGACTGCATCACTATGGACTTCGTCACAGGATTACCACTGACTCCTCGAGTAGTTGACGCAGTTTGGGTGATTGTAGACCGCCTGAGTAAAACAACTCGCTTTATACCTATATGGCCCCAGTATACACTAGAGAGGTTAGCTAAGTTGTATGTGGATAATATTGTGCGATTACACGGTGTACCTGAAAGTATTGTACCCGATGGAGATCCACGATTTGCTTCAAAGTTTTGGGAAGGATTGCAAAAGGCTATGGGTACAACATTGAAGTTTAGTACTGCATTCCATCCACAGATAGATGGACAGTCGGAGCATACAATTCAGATTCTAGAGGATATGCTTCGGGCATGTGTAATTGATTTTAAAGGATCATGGGATAAAAAGTTACCACTGATTGAGTTTGCTTATAATAATAGCTACCAGGCTACTATATAGATGTCACCCTATGAAGCACTGTATGGCAGAAAGTGTCGAACTCCATTGTTTTGGAATGAAGTTGGGGAACGTAGTATTGTTGGACCAGAATTTGTTGAAGATACTTGTCGAGTGGTCGACATTATCAAAGAAAGAGTGAGAACAGCCCAGAATCGTCAGAAGCAATATGCCGATACCCGACGCCGAGACCTTGAGCTCGTCGTGGGTGATAAAGTATTCTTAAAAGTATCGCCTATGCGAGGATTGAAACGGTTCGGACAAAAAGGGAAACTAAGTCCAGATATATCGGGCCATATGAGATTCTAGCTAAGCGTGGGAAAGTGGATTACCAGTTAGCACTACCACCATCTATGTCAAGTGTGCATGACGTATTTCATATTTCCTTGTTGAAGAAGTATGTCAAAAATCCAACACACGTTTTGACAGTAGATCTACCTGATTTAACTGATGATTTGACATTTGAAGTAACACCAACTAAAATCACCAGTCGAAAGGTTCAACGACTATGCAACCGATATATCTATTATTTTAAGGTCACTTAGAGAAGTAGGGACATGGAAGAAATCACATGGGAAGAAGAGAATGCTATGCGAAAGCAATACCCTCATTTATTCGACCTAGAAGGTATGTAGAATTTTGAGGACAAAATTTTTATAAGTAGGGGGTGTTGTAAGACCCATATCGAACTAACCCGGTCTTGACAACCTTGAACCAGGTCTACCCATCACGATCGAGCCAAATGGATCAAGTGCGTGAGGGAGATTACGATCCCAGGTATTAAACTGACCCAAAAACACTAAAAATAGGGGAAGGCTCGCATACCTAGCAAGGTAGGGTCGGACCCCCCAGTATAAAGGTCAAACCCCTAGTTTTATATCGGGGTCGGACATTTTAAGAACCAGGGGTTGACGGGATCTCCGACCCCCTCATCGACCCCCAATCTGTCGACAGAAACCGTGATTTGGAAACTTTCTAAATTTCAATGGGATTCCTTCCTAATCTCAATGGGACTTATTTTGGGAGTTTATACTCTATAAATAGGACGTCCCTAAGCCTATTTCACTCCTTTTAGAACCCTAATTGGATTGAGAAAAAGAGAAGAGAAGGAGAAGAGAAAGAGAAGAGAACGAAAGTGGGAAGACGATCAAGGAGAAGGCTTCAGAGAAACAAGCCTAATTCTCAGGTATGGATACTATCTCCATGTAATTCTACAGACCATAGAATAGATAGAGAAGAGGGAATGATCTAGGAGAAACCCAAATCATCCACCCATGGTTAGGTTTTCATGGAAAACCATAGGAGAAAACATGAAAGCCATATAGGTGAATGAACTACAGTTCTAGGCCATAGAACATGTGTGGAATGGATTGTAGAAGCAAACCATACGACCCCAAACACGAAGAATGGACTGTAGGATGAAAAATTGACAAAACCCACAAGGGGTCGCACAGGGGGTCGATGGCCAATCGACCCTACCAGACCCTAAGAATCGACCCCCAGTGTTCGGGTAAGTCCAAACTGTGGGTGGTCGCACCCAGGGTCGATGGAACCTCCGAACCTAGCATCGACCCCCATTTAACAGCATGCTTTTTAAAGTTTAAATTAATTCTAATTAAATTCTATCGATTTGGTTAGGTCTTCTAGTGATATAATATCGATATATAGTTGATTCTTAAAGCTTGAAAGAGGACCTACGACCAAGTAAAGGTGAGGGAACAAGACCTAAACTAATTGGATAATAATAAATTATTTTATTTTGAGTCCAATGCCATGATTGATTCTGTGCGTGTATGCTTGTTTTGTGCATTCAACATGTCATCCAATATTTCTATTATTACTGTTCATGCATATTTCATTATTGTTTATAACATGATGATGATGATGATGATAGGAATAGGCATGTGGATGTATGTGTGTGGTTAATGTGCTTGATGCGAGCGAATATCATGGGGAGGTGTCATAGGCGGGGCCTTAGCACTCTAGCTCTATCTCTAACTCAAGTCTTGTCCACTGACATCGTCGTATCGCCATTACTAGCAGAACTATTATGTCGTAGGGTATGAGGGGAGGTGGTCTCGGACCGTGTAGTCTCTGACTCTGTCGGGGGCCCTTAGCCCTATCTCTATGGACGTATTGAGGAATGCTGGGGTGAGGCCTTGGATACACTGATTGGCATTAGGATTGGTTAGTTGCGAGCCCTGTTTGCAAGCCCTCCCCAGTAGGGGCTTACGTGTTGGTGTGGGCAACCGGTACAGCCATGCCATTTTCATGGGGTGTATATTGTCCATGGTGGGTGCATGTGGGACGACAGTGCCATTTTCATTGGGCGGATTCACACACTCGTGTATAGAGGTGAGGCGGCCACCGAACCTTTCTATAGCACATTGTAAACTTATATACTAGACCAAAGATATGAATTGAGTGCATGCATATGTTTGTTGCATTGTTTTGTTTGCTCACTGAGCCATGATGTGTGCTCACCCTGTCGACGTCGAATATTTTTAGTTGATGATGTAGGTACCACAGTTGCAGATTATATAAATTGTCACACCCCAATTCCACACTGTTCAGAATGGTGTGATGAACCGCTAAATAACCAACGGTTCAACCAGGATCTCTAATAGGCCATCCCCGCGTTATCCAAACTTTACACACATCCACAATCATAATCAGAGTAAATACATAATAGTAGAAATCTTGTAAATAAATGAACTGAGAACTAAAATGATATCCATAAATAATAATAAATTATTCTGTGTTTAACTGAGACATAAATATTTAAATACCAAATACATGTCTTATAAATCCAATAAAGAAACCTATAAAAATATCTACTCAAATACACACGAGTTGCACTCGCAAGAGGAGTCGTGTGTATCATCTTCAGCTCCAGCGTCCATGGCTGCTATATTCCCGTATGGAGACGCGTTCATATAATCTTCGACTGTATAACATGCATCATCAACTAAAAATATTCGACGTCGAGGGGTGAGCACACAACACGGCTCAGTGAGTAGCCAAAACAATGCAACAATACATATGCATGCAAAAAGTCAATTCATATCTTTGGTCTGGTTTATAGTTTGCAATGTGCAATATAAAGGTTGGGTGGTCAAAGGTTAACGTTTATTGACACCGCCTCTATACACAGGGTGTGGAAGCCCGCCCGAAGGTTAACTTTTATCGTCGTCCCCATCCACCCTACCATAACATTATACAACAAAGGTTAACGTTTATTGCTATATAATGCTATACCAACACGTAAGCCCCTGTTTGCGAGGGCTTGCAAACTGGGCTCGCTACTAACCAATCCTAATGCCAAACAGTGTATCCAAGACCTCACCCCAGCATCCCTCAGAATGCCCATAGAGATAGAGCTAAGGCCCCCCGGTAGAGTCAGAGACTACAAGGACCGAGACCACCTCCCCTGATACTCTACGACATAATAGTTCTGCTAAAGTAATGGCGATACGACAATGTCAATGCACACGACTTGAGTTAGAGATAGAGCTAAAGTGCTGAGACCCGCCAAAGGTTAACGTTTATTGACGTTCTCATCACACCTCCCCTGATACTCGCTCGCATCAAACACATCAACCACACACATACAAGCACATGCCTATTCCTATCATCATCATCATCATCAAGTTATAAACAATAAAGTAAATATGCATGAACAAGTAATAGAAATATTGGATGGCATGTTGTATGCACATTACAAGCATATTCGCATAGAATCAAGCATAGCATAGGACTCAAGAAATAGAAAAACAGCTTATTATTAACCAATTTAGTTTGGGGTTAAGGTTCCTCACCTTAGCTTACTAAAAGATACTTTTCCAAGCTTTAGAATCACCGTTATAACGTTATTATATTGCTAGCAAACCTAACCAAGTTGATAGAATTTAATTAGAATTAATTCGGAATTTAAAACCATTTTGTCAACTGAGGGTCGATGCTAGGGTCGATGCTAGGGTCGATGGGTCTATCGACCCTCCCTCCATTCTGGACTTCCCGAATGCTGAGGGTCGATGGTCAACCATGGATGGATGGTTTGGATTTCTCCGAAATCCTACACTCAACCATATCTAACCTAAGGTATGTAGAAACTCATGGGATTAGAATCCATACCTGAGAAGATTATTTTTCTCTAGAATTTCTTCTCCTTTTTGCTAAGCCTTCCTCCTTGTCTCCTTTCTTCCTCTTTTCCTTCTTCTCTCTTTCTCTCAATTCAATTAGGGTTGTGAAAGGAGTGAAAGTGGCTTAGGGACGTCCTTTAAATAGAGTAGGAATGTCCTATAATAGTCCCATTGAGATTTGGAAAGAATCCCAATCAAAAATTAGGAAATTTCCTAATTTCTATTTTCGTCAGAAACCGAGGGTCGATGGGAGGGTCGATGATCCCGTCGACCCTAGGGTCTTAGCCGTCCGACCCTCCCTTCTAATCCGAGGGTCCGACATTCCGTTTGGGAGGTCCGACCCTACTTGGCTGGGTATGCGACCCTCCCTAAATTAAGTGTTTTTGGGTTGATTTTATACCTGGGATCTCGATCTCCATTACGCCCTTGGTTTACTTGACTCGACCATGATGGGTAAACCTGGTTCAATGTGGTAAGACCGGGTTAGATTGACACGGGTCTTACAACTCACCCCAACTTATAAAAATTTCGTCCTCGAAATTGTACGTACCTTCTGAATCAAACAAGTGAGGGTATTGCTTTCGCATAGCATTCTCTTCTTCCCATGTAACTTCTTCCATGTCTCTACTTTTCCATGTGACCTTAACATAGTAGATATCTCTTTCGTAGACGTTGGACCTTTCGACCGGGTGATTTCTGTTGGTGTTACGAATGTCAAATCATCGCCAATTCGGCAAATCTCCGTCACAACACGTGCGTTGGGTCTTTGACATACTTCTTCAATAGGGAAATGTGAAATACGTCGTGCACACTTGACATAGATGGTGTTAATGCCAACTGATAAGCTACTTTTCCACGCTTAGCTAGAATTTCATATGGTCCGACATACCTGGGACTTAATTTCCCTTTCTGTCCGAATCTCTTCAATCCTCTCATAGGCGATACTTTCAAAAATACTTTATCACCTACGGTGAACTCTAGATCTCTTCGTCGAGTATCTGCATATTGCTTCTGACGGTTCTGAGCTGTTTTCACTCTCTCCTTGATGATGTCGACCACTCGACAAGTCTCTTCAACAAATTCTGGTCCAACAATACTACGTTCTCCAACTTCATTCCAAAACAAGGGGGTTCGACACTTTCTGCCATACAGTGCTTCATAAGGTGACATCTGTATAGTAGCCTGATAGCTGTTATTGTAAGCGAACTCGATCAATGGTAACTTTTCGTCCCATGATCCTTTGAAATCAATCACACATGCTCGTAGCATATCTTCTAGAATCTGGATTATACGTTCTGACTGTCCATCGGTCTGTGGGTGGAATGCAGTACTGAACTTCAATGTTGTACCCATAGCCTTTTGCAGTCCTTCCCAAAATTTAGAAGTAAATCGTGGATCTCTATCGGACACAATACTTTCTGGTACACCGTGTAACCGAACAATATTATCCACATACAGCTTTGCTAACCTTTTCAGTGTATACTAGGGTCGTATCGATATGAAACGAGCTGTCTTAGTCAGACGGTCCACAATCACCCAAACTGCGTCAACTACTCAAGGAGTCAATGGTAGTCCTGTGACGAAGTCCATAGTGATGCAGTCCCACTTCCATGCTGGTTCCGATAATGGCTGCAACAGTCCTGCAGGTCTTTGTCGTTCCGCCTTTACCTTCTGACAATTTAGGCATTGAGACACGAACTTGGCTACATCTGCCTTCATTCCCCTCCACCAATATAGTTTCTTTAGATCATGATACATTTTTGTACTTCCAGGATGTATCGAGTAGATGGTGGTATGGGCTTCCTTCATCAGTCGGTGTCTAATGTCCATACTTTCTGTTTTGGGTGCACATATTCTCTCTTTATATTTCAGTACCTTCTCGTTATATAAGGTGAACTCAGAGTTGGTCCTACCTTTCTCAATATCTTCTTGTACTGTTCTCAGATAAGGATCTGCTTTGATAGCTGTCTTCACTTCATCCACTATATCCGATATAATCTTCAATGCCACGAACATATTCGAAAACCGATGAATAAACCCTTGGTTGGCTGTTCCATCCATTGTATCTATCACATATTGTTCGTTGCCGTGATTAAACACCATCCCGTTGGTACACATTGCTGCAGTCGTGCTAACTTCTCCTTGAGATTTAATCATTGCTTTTCTGCTCAATGCATCTGCTACCACGTTCGCTTTACCCGGATGATACTGGATATCGCAATCATAGTCTTTCAATAATTCCAGCCATCTTCTTTGTCTCATATTCAACTCCTTCTGATTAAATAGATAAGTAAGACTTTTATGGTCCGACTTAATTTGGAATTTCTCTCCGTATAGGTAATGTCTCCATATCTTGACAGCATGTACTACTGCCGCTAACTCCAAATCATGAGTGGGATAATTTTTCTCATGTACCTTTAACTGTCTCGAGGCATACGCAATTACTTGCTCTCCTTGCATAAGCACACATCCTAGTCCCAATCCCGATGCATCAGTGTATAAGGTAAATGTCTGTCCTGGAACGAGAATGGTCAAAATTGGGGCGGATATCAATCTGGTCTTCAGTGTTTGAAAACTCTTTTCACACTTATCCATCCATACAAATTTTTCTCCTTTCTTGGTAAAACTGGTGAGAGGTACGGCAATCCGAGAATAGTCTTCTACGAATCTCCGATAATATCCAGCTAGACCCAAAAAACTTCTAATTTCTGAAACACTCTTTGGTGCTTCCCACTTTACGATAGCCTCGATCTTACTGGGGTCCACTTTGATTCCTTCAGCGGATACTACATGGGCTAAAAGGGCGACTTCACTTAGCCAAAACTCACACTTTGAAAATTTGGTGTATAACTTCTCTTTCCTTAAACGCTGTAGGGCTGCGTTTAGGTTCTTAACATGGGTTTCCTTGTCTTTGGAGTACACCAATATGTCATCAATAAATACTATAACCGACGTATCCAACATATCATGGAAAACTCGGTTCATAAGTTCCATGAATGTTGCCGGTGCATTAGTTAATCCGAAGGACATCACTAAGAACTCATAATGTTCGTATCTTGTCCTGAAAGCTGTCTTCGGGATGTCACCTTCTTTAATCTTCAGTTGATGATAGCCTGATCGATGATCGATCTTTGAGAATACCTTCGCTCCTTGTAACTGATCGAACAAGTCATCGATCCTGGGTAGTGGATATCGATTCTTGATTGTCAGCTTATTCAACTCTCGATAGTCGATACATAATCGAACACTACCATCCTTCTTCTTTACGAACAACACCGGTGCTCCCCATGGAGATATACTGGGTCTAATATAACCCTTATCCAGCAGTTCTTGTAATTGCACTTTTAATTCCTTCAGTTCCGTAGGAGCCATTCTATAAGGTGCTTTTGATACCGGTGCGGCTCCAGGTATCAGGTCTATTACAAACTCCGTGGCCCGGTCGGGTGGTAATCCGGGTAGTTCCTCCGGAAATACATCAGGAAAATTTTGCACGACGTCAATATCTTCCATTCGTGGCACGTCCTTGGTTAGGTTGACCACTGATACTAGATATCCGACCGCTCCCTTTTCAAGGCACTTCTTAGCCTTCAATGCGGAAAGTATGAGCTTGCGTCTCCGGGGAAGTTTGGTTCCCGAGAAACTGAATTCTACTCCTTCTTTGTCTTTGAACGTTAGCTTCTTCTCGACGCATAACAGATTTGCAGAATGCCGAGCTAACCAGTCCATTCCTAAGATGACATCGAAGTCTGCCATCTCAAGTTGTATTAAAGTTGCATCCAAGGTTTTCTCGCCAATGAGAACTGGACATGGCCCATAACCTTTCTCTAATTCCACTTCTAATCCCATCGGTGATCGTACAAGTAACTTGTAGTCTAACGTTTTGATGGGTAAATTGGTCTTCTTTCCAAACGACACAGATATAAATGAATGCGTAGCTCCTAAATCAAAGAGTACTCTGGCGGGTACGCCATTTATAGGTATGATACCTGTGATTCGTTTTTACTTAGTCTACATGCTCAATCAATGTAATTATAACCTTAAAAGTTTTGGTCATACCTGTGACCACATCGGGCGATGCGGCAGCATCCTCTGATGTAACAGCATATACCCGTCCTTGATGTAACTGCTTCTTGGGTTTTGGACATTCTCTTGCCATGTGCCCCGGTTGGTTGCGATTATAACACTTCGGGCTTCGAATTTGGCTTTGGCTGTGGTTGAGCTACGGAAGTAGACTTTGGTGCAATGGCAAAATTCCGAGGACGAAAATGTTTATACGTCCTATTATTGCCTCCGTTGTAGGAGTTTCCGGCTGGTCTCTTGATGCCTCCGTTCGGGAGAAATAACTCTCCTTCCGGCTCGATTCGATCACTCGAGCAATCTGGACAGCTTCGTTGTAGATTTTCTTCTCTAAGCCCAGAACATTTTCTCTTATGCTTCCTCTTAGTCCCGCGACAAACCTACGGGTTTTTGTATCTTCTTCTTGCATGCTAGCCGGTGCGAAGAAAAACAGTTCTTCGTAGCGCCGTTGATACGAGTCTCACGGACATCCGCCCCTGGTACGGACTCAGAAATTCCTTCTCCATTGAATCTCTGAAGCTTCTTGGGAAATACTTCTCGAAGAATGCTTCTTTATATATAGCCCATGTCAGTAGGGCGTGCTTGGTCAATAAGTACGTCTTTGTCAATTTCCACCAATGGTGTGCGTCGCCTTTGAGCATAAAGGTGGCGCATAGTACTTTCTCTTCCTTGGTAATAGTCATCATAAGGGAGTTCCTTTCCATTTCGTCTATCCAGTGTGCTGGCCACAGGGGGATCGATGGCTTGCCGTTGAATTCCTTAGGTTTCATCTTCAAAAATCTCTCCACTAATCGAGAGTGATCCAGTTGATTTTGGTATGCCCCAAACATAGGGGGTGGATACTGATAGTTCCCTTAGGCTGCTTCTGGGACTTGCACTGGAATTGGTGCAGCCGGTTGTTGAGGTGTCTGTTGAGCTGGGTGATTACCCATTGGGGCTGCACTAGCTTGCCCAGTATGCATGGTTGCAGCCTGAGTGGCTTGAAACATAACTCCCATTGCAACCTGCATTTGAGCTTGTGCGTGTTGCATTTGCTGTAGCTGTTGTGCCAGATTTATAACCACAGTTGCTAGCTCCGGTGGTGGAAGTGGCAAATTTGTAGGGTCTGCTGGTTTCTGGATTACCCTGTGCATGGTTATTCTCTTGACTAGTCTCCTCCACTGGTGGTGGTGGTGGGACTGTATTTCGGGTCTGTCGGGTAACTCTACGTCCAGACATATTTCTTTTGAGATGGGTGGTGCCCGAAAATCATCAAAATCAGTGAGAAATCATTTATACTTCATGTAGTCACGCTAACCGATATAAAATTCCAAAATCCCCAATTCATTCTGAAATAAATATTGTCTTTTCTATGCAGGGTCGATGGTGAGGGTCACTGGTATGTCCGACCCTGGGTATTCGACCCTGGGAATGACCTGTTCTTCCCGAGAGCTGAGGGTCGATGCGAGGGTCGATGGGTGTCCGACCCTCGATCCGACCCTCGATTTTCCCGTCGATTCCCGAGAGCCGAGGGTTGATGGGAGGGTCGATCCGAGGGTCGATGGTGTCAGTCGAATTGTCCGACCCTCGGACCAAAAATCAAATTTTTAAGATCCGATTTTGGGTCATTTCTCACTATTCCTCCTCCGTTTCGACTCGCCTCTTCTCTCCGAGTTGCTACAGTGCGACTTCCCTGTTGGTGGTCATTCTTAGTCCGAGTTTCGACATCCACATCACCTCTACAGGTATACTTTCCCAACTTTACCTGTTTTTAGGTTTTTATTTCTAGGTTTTTGCTCATTTAACTTGTATTTTCCAAATTAAACTTTTTCCAACCGTAAAAATTTGATTTTTATTGGGGGCTTTTGTTATTGGAGTCTTGAGGAACGAAAACCCTCAAAAAATTTTGAGTTTCATCGGTTGGTTATCGAGAAACTTAAAATTTTCTCTTTTTGCCCTAATTTGTCGACATTTTCGATTTTTCTTGAATTTCTTCAAATTGAGCTTCGTCGGTTAAAATTTCCTACTGCATGTGGGTTGTAGGATATGTTTTAACCTACGTAAGTTCTTATGCCCACTTGTATGGTGAGAGATGGGGCTCTATTTTAATTTTTTTTCGGATTTTTATCCTATTAACTCCATGTTTCCTTTCTCTTTCTTATTTTGCAGATACTATGGCCCGTACCAAAGTACCTAGAGTGTGCGATCCACTTCGCTTCCGTTCGAATGAAGCCGAGGCACAGTATGCGGACTATGCCCGTAAGAAGGTTGAAGGGGGTCGCATGGTGAACTTGGCTGAGCTAGCCTTGTTCAATGTAGAGGGAGCATTCGGTGATATGGGGTGGCTCCCTGTCATCACATACGATGCGTGCACTTGTCCGGATTTGGTGCGCCAGTTCTATTGTAATCTCCAGGTGGTGGGGAATTACAATGATGTCAAGCGTGGTCAGGAGTTGCGCATCACTAGCTACGTCAAGGGGGTGCACATCTCCTTTGATTATCGGCAACTGGCCGATCTGTTGGGCATTCCCTATGATGGCCCTATGGTGTACCGTGCGCCGGGAGAGCCACGCTTGTTGAGATGGAGATGAGGGCAAAGATCGACAACCCGGTTGCTCCGTCCCGATAGATGGCGGATGAGGGCTTGTTACTTGCGTCCAGCTCCACGGATTTTCCCGCAAGATTATCCAAAGCATAATCTGATCCCGCAGAGTGGGCATTATGAGAGGGTGTCTCGGCCTGACCCAGTTCTTGATCTACGGATCTACACTCGCCAGCCGCTCTGCCTTCCTTACATCATCATGCGGACGATGATTAGTGCCACATTGTCCGATCATAGGGGTAATCTACCCTATGGACGCATGATTACAGTGTTACTGATCCGTCTGGGGGTGGATCTGGTGGATGAGAAGATTCAGGAGAAGACCTTCTCGTCGCCTCTGGATTGGGAGGCTTCTACAAGATGGGGCTGCGAGATGCGGAGGTTAGCGATGAGGAGTGGAACGGGATGGTGCGCCCTCACACTCGGGTTGAGATGGCTGATGCTGAGGCTGCTGCTAGGGCTCGTGGGGATCCGGTCGATGATGATCGCTTATATATGGATGTCGATGCGATACCACCGCCATCACCCACGCATGCGGATAGGGCTGGTACTTCTGCTGTGGCGGCTTCGGTACCGGAGACCAGTCCTTCTCATGGGGCTGGTCCTTCACGCCCACCTGCTGATGACGTGCTGAGTATATTTCACGAGATTAGAGAGGCTCGGCGCGCATCGGATCCCGAGGATAGGGGAGCTCCTAGACGCCCGCCGGACTGATCGGAGGGTGGCTGATCTCACGGCTAGTCGCGAGTGACTCGGACCCGGTGGCATGGTTGACTAGGGTCTATGCCGAGGACTATGACAGAGATCGTGAGGCACCGCCTCCTCCTTCTCCTCCACCTTCCCGATTTGTACTTTACTTTTCTTGTACTACGTAGTAACTGTCCGGGTTGTGGACTGTACTCGCTTTTAGCGATGTATATACGTTTTGTTTCTTTTTACTCATTGTATATAACTGGTTTTCCCTTTAATAGATGCATTATTCTCTTTTTTTTTAATTCGGTTTCAATCATCACTTGTGCTTACAGTGTGTTTGTATTAAAGCTTTTAATTTATCCACAGTTCACAATGGCCTTGAATGCGTGTAAGTTCGGCGGGCAAAGCCTGAGAAGCTCTGATATCAAGTTGTCACACCCCAATTCCACACTGTTCAGAATGGTGTGATGAACCGCTAAATAACCAACGGTTCAACCAGGATCTCTAATAGGCCATCCCCGCGTTATCCAAACTTTACACACACCCACAATCATAATCAGAGTAAATACACAATAGCGGAAATCTTGTAAATAAATGAACTGAGAACTAAAATGATATCCATAAATAATAGCAAATTATTCTATGTTTAACTGAGACATAAATATTTAAGTACCAAATACATGTCTTATAAATCCAATAAAGAAACCTATAAAAATATCTAGTCAAATACACACGAGTTGCACTCGCAAGAGGAGTCGTGTGTATCATCTTTAGCACCAGCGTCCATGGCTGCTATATTCCCGTATGGAGACGCGTTCATATAATCTTCGACTGTATAACCTGCATCATCAACTAAAAATATTCAACGTCGAGGGGTGAGCACATAACACGGCTCAGTGAGTAGCCAAAACAATGCAACAATACATATGCATGCAAAAAGTCAATTCATATCTTTGGTCTGGTTTATAGTTTGCAATGTGCAATAGAAAGGTTGGGTGGTCAAAGGTTAACGTTTATTGACACCGCCTCTATACACAGGGTGTGGAAGCCCGCCCGAAGGTTAACGTTTATCGTCGTCCCCATCCACCCTACCATAACATTATACAACAAAGGTTAACGTTTATTGCTATATAATGCTATACCAACACGTAAGCCCCTGTTAGCGAGGGCTTGCAAACCGGGCTCGCTACTAACCAATCCTAATGCCAAACAAGGTATCCAAGACCTCACCCCAAAGATCCCCTCAGAATGCCCATAGAGATAGAGCTAAGGCCCCCCGGTAGAGTCAGAGACTACAAGGACCGAGACCACCTCCCCTGATACTCTACGACATAATAGTTCTGCTAAAGTAATGGCGATACGACGATGTCAATGCACACGACTTGAGTTAGAGATAGAGCTAAAGTGTTGAGACCCGCCAAAGGTTAACGTTTATTGACGTTCTCATCACACCTCCCCTGATACTCGCTCGCATCAAGCACATCAACCACACACATACAAGCACATGTCTATTCCTATCATCATCATCATCATCATCATGTTATAAACAATAAAGTAAATATGCATGAACAAGTAATAGAAATATTGGATGGCATGCTGTATGCACATTACAAGCATATTCGCATAGAATCAAGCATAGCATAGGACTCAAGAAATAGAAAAACAACTTATTATTAACCAATTTAGTTTGGGGTTAAGGTTCCTCACCTTAGCTTGCTAAAAGATACTTTTCCAAGCTTTAGAATCACCGTTATAATGTTATTATATTGCTAGCAAACCTAACCAAGTCGATAGAATTTAATTAGAATTAATTCGGAATTTAAAACCATTCTGTCAACTGAGGGTCGATGGTAGGGTCGATGCTAGGGTCGATGGGTCTATCGACCCTCCCTCCATTCTGGACTTCCCGAATGCTGAGGGTCGATGGTCAGAAACACCTAGGGTCGGATGGTCTATCGACCCTTGGTGCGACCCTCGATGCACTCTGGTCCAATTTCCACTTTTAAATCCACTCTTCGTGTTTGGGGTCCTATGGCTTGCTTCCTACATTCATTCAACAGCCATTTCATGGTCTAGAACCATGTATAATCCATCTAAATAGTTTTCATGCATCATCCTATGGTTTTCCATGAAAACCTAACCATGGATGGATGGTTTGGGTTTCTCCAAAATCCTACACTCAACCATATTTAACCTAAGGTATGTAGAAACTCATGGGATTAGTATCCATACCTGAGAAGATTACTTTTCTCTGGAATTTCTTCTCCTTTTTGCTAATCCTTCCTCCTTGTCTCCTTTCTTCCTCTTTTCCTTCTTCTCTCTTTCTCTCAATTCAATTAGGGTTGTGAAAGGAGTGAAAGTGGCTTAGGGACGTCGTTTAAATAGAGTAGGAATGTCCTATAATAGTCCCATTAAGATTTGGAAAGAATCCCAATCGAAAATTTGGAAATTTCCTAATTTCTATTTTCGTCAGAAACCGAGGGTCGATGGGAGGGTCGATGATCCCGTCGACCCTAGGGTCTTAAGCTGTCCGACCCTCCCTTCAAATCCGAGGGTCCGACATTCCGTTTTTGGGAGGTCCGACCCTACTTGGCTGGGTATGCGACCCTCCCCTAAAATTAAGTATTTTTGGGTCGATTTTATACCTGGGATCTCGATCTCCATTACACCCTTGGTCCACATGACTCGACCATGATGGGTAAACCTGGTTCAAGGTGGTAAGACCGGGTTAGATTGACACGGGTCTTACATAAATGATCCGGTGTATGCGCGTGTTGCTGCAATGGAAGCTGAAGACTTAGAGGATGCGCATGACCCCTCATGCGAGTGCAACTCATGCGTATTCTATTAGGATTTATTTGAATTTATAAATGGATGTAATTGGTATTTTATTTATTTATGTCTCAGTTGATACAACAATAACTTGATATTTTAATTATGATTGTTACATTTAGAGCTCTCGGTTCATTTACTATAAGAGTTCCACTATTGTGTATTATTTTGATTATGGTTGTGGATGTGCATGGTTTTATTTTTAATGAATACCACCTATTAGAGATCCTGGCTGAACCGTTGGTTTATTAGCAGTTCATCACCCCATTCTGAATGGTGCAGAATTGGGGTGTGACAGTAACTCTATCCCACCACCACCACCTGTGGGGGAAGACAGCCAGATACATCCAAAAATACAGGGGGAATACGAACACGGCACCATCCATAATTAATGGGTAGACAAATCCTATAAATCTGTCAGCTCCACCTACAAACCTGGCTACAGTCGTAATGAACTTGGCCCAACAGTTGCAACAGATGCAACAGGCACAAGCTACTATCCAAGCTGCCATAGGCATAACTCTTTCAGCTGTGCAAACACCTCCAATGCCAGCTGGACAGGCAAGCACAGCACCCAGGGGGAGTAGCACAGTACCCCACGCACCTCAGACTCCTACCATGCAGGCTCAAGTACCGAATCCTGAGATAGCTTAAGGTGGATATCGATACCAACCACCTATGTATGGAGCATATGTCCCGCAGCCACTTGACCACTCCAGACTGATGGAGCGTTTTCTGAAACTAAAGCCCAGAGAATTTAATGGCAAGCCAACAGATCCTTTATGGCCGGCACACTGGGTTGACGAAATGGAAATTTTTTTTTTGATGATGATAGTAAATGAAGAAGAGAAAGTATTGTGTGCCACCTTTATGCTGAAAGGAGATGCACACCATTGGCGGAGGTCTACCAGGACATATTTATTAACAAAGCACGCCCAACTGACTTGGGATATTTATAGGGAGGCATTCTTTGAGAAGTACTTTCTTAGGAGTTTCAGAAATTCCATGGAGAAGGAGTTCCTGAGTTTGTATCAGGGACAGATGACTGTCGATGCATACCAACAGCGTTATGAGGAGTTGTTTTTCTTCGCACCAGTCAGTATGCAGGTAGAAGACACCAAGACCCGAAGGTTCAACATGGGGCTTAGGGGAAGTTTCCGTGAACATGTTCTGGGACATGAAAAGAAAATCTATAATGAAGCGGCATAAATTGCTCGAGTGATAGAGTCGAGCCAGAAAGAGAGCTACTTTGCTCAAAATAGGGGAATCAAAAGGCCAAATGGAAATTCTTACAACGGAGGGAACACCAAGGTATTCAAACCCTTCCGTACTCAAGATTTTAATGCTGCAGCCAAGACTACCCCCGCAGCTCCACAACAACAAAAGCAAGTCATTGAAGGAATAAGATGTTTTAACTGCAATCAAGTAGGGCATATGGCAAGGGAGTGTACTAAGCCCAAGAAGCAACTACAACAAGGCAGAGTTTACGTGGTTACATCCGAGGATGCTGCCACATCGCCTGATGTGGTCACATGTATGACCTGAATCTTATCACTTTGTGTTTCATTATGTGAGCATGTAGACTAAACCAAAACAAATCACTGGTATCGTACATATTAATGGCATTCTCGCCAAAGTACTCTTTGATTCCGGAGCTACTCATTCTTTTATATCTGTGTCATTTGGAAAGAAGCTAAATCTATCCCTTAAATCCTTAGACTACAAACTGCTTGTACGATCACCTATGGGATTAGAAGTGGAGTTAGAAAAAGGTTATGGACCATGTCCAGTTCTTATTGATGAAAAGACTTTGGATGCAACCTTGATCCAACTTGAGATGACAGACTTTGACGTCATCTTGGGAATGGACTGGCTAGCTCGGCATTCTACAAACCTATTGTGTGCCGAAAAGAAACTGACATTTAAAGACAAAGAAGGAGCAGAGTTCAATTTTTTGGGAACCAAACTTCCCCGTAAACGAAAACTCATACTCTCTGCATTAAAGGCTAGGAAGTGCCGAGAGAAAGGAGCAGTTGGGTATCTAGTATCTGTGGTCGATCTTACAAAAGAAGCACCACGAATATTGATGTTGTGCATGACTATCCAGATGTATTTCCTAAAGAACTACCAGGATTACCACCCGATCGTGCTACAGAGTTTGTTATAGATCTGATACCCGGAGCCATACCAATATCTAAAGCACCTTATCGAATGGATCCTACTGAATTGAAGGAATTAAAAGTACAACTACAAAAACTGTTGGACAAGGGTTACATCCGACCTACCATATCACCATGGGGAGCGCTAGTATTATTCGTGAAGAAGAAGGATGGTAGCGTTCGATTGTGTATAGACTACCGAGAACTGAATAAACTGACAATCAAGAATCGGTAATCATTGCCTCGGATCGATGACTTGTTCGATTAGTTGCAAGGTGCCAAAGTGTTCTCTAAGATTGATCTTCGGTCAGGCTACCATCAGTTGAAGATTAAGGATGGTGATATCCCAAGACAGCATTCAGGACCAGATATGAACATTATGAATTTTTGGTCATGTCTTTCGGATTGACGAACGCATCAGCAACCTTTATGGAACTTATGAATCGGGTATTCCACGATATGTTGGATACGTTGGTTATTGTATTCATCGATGATATATTGGTCTACTCCAAAGACGAGGAAACTCATATTAAGAATCTAAGCGCCGCTCTGCAACCATTACGGAAGGAGAAGCTCTACGCCAAATTTTCAAAGTGTGAGTTTTGGCTAAAGGAAGTCGCTTTTCTAGGCCATGTTGTATCCGCTGAAGGAATTAAAGTGGATCCTAGCAAGATCGAAGCTATTGTAAAGTGTGAAGCACTAAAGAGCGTTGCAGAAATTAGAAGTTTCTTAGGTCTAGCTGGGTATTATCGACGATTTGTGGAAGACTATTTCCAAATTGCCGTACCTCTTACCAGTTTGACTAAGAAGGGCGAAAAGTTTGTGTAGACTGATAAATGTGAGAAGAGTTTCCAAACATTAAAGGCTAGATTGATATCAGCTCCAATCTTGACCATTTCGATTCCAAGACAGCCATTTATTTTGTACACTAATGCATCAGGACTGGGATTAGGATGTGTACTTATGCAAGGAGAACAAGTACTTGCTTATGCCTCAAGACAATTGAAGACACATGAGAAGAACTATCCCACTCATGATTTGGAATTAGCGACAGTAGTACATGTTGTCAAAATATGGAGACATTACTTGTACGAAGAGAAATTTCAGATTAAATCAGATCATAAGGGGGTGTTTGGTAACACTCCAGAAGTTGGATTCTGACTTCTGGAGCATAAATGGAGTAGAAGACTGTTTGGTAACCCGGTTCGGACTTCTGGAGAATCCATGAGTGAACCGGCTCCAAATGAGCTCTAGAATCTAATTTTTTGGAGCATCAAATAGATGCTTTTCGACTTCAGAGCACAATTTTGGAGTAAAAATCACCCCACACCACTACTACCACCAACTACCACTACCACCACCATAACCCACCAGCCACCAACCACCACCCACCACCGCCACCACCCTCCACCACCCACTGCGCCACCCCCACCACCACCACACTGCCACCACCCACCGCCACCACTACCCACCACCACTACCACCATCCTCAATCACCACCCTCCGCCACCTACCATCGCCACCACCACCAGCCACCAACCACCGCCACCACCACCTACCACCAGCCACCAACCACTGCCACCACCACCTACCACCACCATCAACTATCACCCACCACCACCCCTCGTCACGACCAACCACCCACCACCACACCATCCACTACCACCCACTGCCACCTACTATCGCCACCACCACCACCACCACCCACCACCACTACCAACTATCACCCACCACCACCGCTACCACTACCACCCCACGTCGCCACCACCACCAACCACCCACCACCCCACCACCATCACCACCACCTACCATCCCATCACCACCACCACCATCCATCACCAATCACCACCACCTACCATCGCCATCACCACCAGCCACCAACCATCGCCACCACCACCCACCACCTCCACCAACTATCACCCACCACTACCGCCACCACCCTCCACCATCACCACCACCCACCCATCGCCACCCTTCACCACCACCTCCCACCCATCACCACCATCACCAACCATCACCATTCACCTCTAGTGCCACCATCCACCACCCACCAACACTATTTTGGAGTTCATGACTAAATTAGGTTAACAAACATGTTTCTACTCCCATATACTTCTGAATCCTTTTGAAGTTGGAGTAGAAATTTGAACCAGAAGTAAGAATCCCAGAGTTGAAGTTTTAACAAACAGCCCCTAAGAGTCTTACTTACCTCTTTAATCTGAAGGAGTTGAATATGAGACAAAGAAGATGGCTAGAACTATTGAAAGACTATGATTGTGATATCCAGTATCATCCGGGAAAAGCTAATGTGGTTACTGACGCACTGAGTAGAAAGGCAATGATGAAATCTCCTGAAGAGGTTAACACCACTGCTGCACTGTGTACTACCGAAAGAGTGTTCAATTACGGTAACGAACAATTTGTGATAGATGTACAGGGTGAATCAACCAACCAAAGGTTTATCCATCGGTTTGCAAATATGTTCGCCACATTGAGGATTGTACCCGATATACTCGATAAAGTGAAAACAGTGATTAAATCAGACCCTTATCTAAGAACGGTACAAGAAGACATCGAAAAAGGTAGGACTACTCCTGAGTTCTCCTTAGATGACGAAAGGGTACTGAAGTACAAAGGAAGGATATGTGTACCTGAAATAGAAAGTTTGGACATTAGACACTGACTAATGAAGGAAGTTCATACCACCGCTTATTCGATACACCCTGGAAGTACAAAGATGTATCATGACCTAAAGAAATTATATTGGTGGAGGGGAATGAAAGCAGATATAGCCAAGTTTGTGTTTCAATGCCTAAATTGTTAGAAGGTGAAAGCTGAACGACAAGGACCAGCAGGACTGTTACAGTCGTTACCAGAACCAGCATGAAAATGGGACTGCATCACTATGGACTTCGTCACAGGGTTACCATTGACTCCCCGAGTAGTTGACGCAGTTTGGGTGATTGTAGACCGACTGACTAAAACGGCTCGATTTATAGCTATACGACCTCAGTATACACTGGAGAGGTTAGCTAAGTTGTATGTAGATAATATTGTCAGATTACACAGTGTACCTGAAAGCATTGTGTCCGACAGAGATCCATAATTTACTTCAAAGTTTTGAGAAGGATTACAGAAAGCTATGGGTACAACATTGAAGTTCAGTACTGCATTCCACCCTTAGACAGACGGACAGTCAGAGCGTACCATTCAGATTCTAGAAGACATGCTCCGAGCTTGTGTAATTGATTTCAAAGGATCATGAGATGAAAAGTTACCACTAATTGAGTACGCTTATAACAATAGCTATCAGGCTACTATATAGATGTCACCCTATGAAGCACTGTATGGCAGGAAGTGTCGAACTCCTTTGTTTTGGAATGAAGTTGGAGAACGTAGTATTGTTGGACCAAAATTTGTTGAAGAGACTTGTCGAGTAGTCGACATTATCAAGGAAAGACTAAGAACGGCTCAGAATCCTCAGAAGCAATATGCAGACACTAGACGTCGAGACCTTGAGTTTGTCGTAGGTGATAAGGTATTCCTCAAAGTGTCACCTATGCGAGGTTTGAAACGGTTCAGACAGAAAAGGAAATTAAGTCTGAGATATGTCGGACCTTACGAGATTCTAGCTAAACGTGGAAAAGTGTCTTATCAGCTAGCACTACCACCATCTATGCCAAGTGTGCATGATGTATTTCATATCTTCTTATTGAAGAAGTATGTCAAAGACCCAACACACGTATTGACAGTAGATCTACCTGATTTGACTGAGGATTTGACGTTTGAAGTAGCACCAACTGAAATCACCAGTCGACAGGTGCAACGACTACGCAACCGTGACATTTATTATGTTAAGGTCACTTGGAGAAACAGGGATATAGAAGAAATCACATGGGAAGAAGAGAATGCTATGCGAAAGAAATACCCTCATCTATTCGACTCGGAAGGTATGAACAATTTCGAGGACAAAATTTTTATAAGTAGGGGGAGTTGTAAGACCCGTATCGAACTAACCAGTCTTACCACCTTGTACCAGGTCTACCCATCATGGTCGAGCCAAATGGACCAAGTGCGTGAAGGAAATGGTGAAACCAGGTACTAAACTGACCCAAAAACAGTCAAAATGAGGGTAGGGTCGCATACCTAGACCAGCTGGGTCGACCCCCCCTCACATAGAAGTCAGACCCCTGATTTTTCACTTGGGGTCAGACAACTTAGGAACTGAGGGTCGACGGGATCTCCGACCCCCTCATTGACCCCCTATTGGCCGACAGAAACCGTAAATAGGAAACTTTCCAAATTTCAATGGGATTCCTTCCTAATCTCAATGGGATTTATTTTTGGAGATTCTACTCTGTAAATAGGACGTCCCTAAGCCTCTTTCACTCCTTTTGAAACCCTAATTGAGAGTGAGAGTGAGAAAAAGAGAAGAAAAGAAGAAGAGAAAGAAAGTTGGAGAAGAAGACCTAATTGAAGAATTCAGAGAAATCTCTGAATCTCAGCAAACCTAAGGTATGGGGAAGCTTTCTATTTGATAGTCTAAGACCTTAAAATAGTTCATGAAGAGAGTATGGTCTAGGAAAAACCCAAATCATACACCCATGGGAAGATTTCAATGAAATCCATGGGGAAATCATGGTAGACAAGGTAAGGAAGAAACCTAGTGTTCTAAGTCATAGAACAAGCCTAAAATGGATTGTGGAAGTAAGACATAAGACCCAAACGTGAAAGAATGGACTGTAGAATGAAAATTTCGACCCAACCCACGGGGGGTCGCACGTGGGGTCGATTAGGAATCGACCCTACCAGACCACAGGATCAACCCCGGTGTTCGGGAAGTCTAGAATACGGGTGGTCACACCCAGGGTTGATGGAACCTCTGACCCTGGCATCGACCCTACCCTGGGGTCGATGTATACTGCTACCCTACCTGCGACCCATCCTGTGACCCGTGCTTAAAAACAAGCCTAATGATGCCAGAATGACTTCTAACCAAAATCTATCGACTTGTTAGGTTTTTCTATTGATATAAAAGTGGTTTTAAAGCTTGAAAGAGGATCAACACTCAAGCAAAGGTGAGGGAACAAGACCTAAACTAATTGGCTAATAATAAACTATATTTATTTCTTGAGTCTAATACCATGACTGATTCTATGCGTGTATGCTTGTATGTGCATTCAATATGTCATCCAATATTCCAGCTATTACTGTTCATGTATATTTAATTCTATTTATTTATAACATGATGATGATGATGATGCTAGGAATAGGCATGTGAATGTATATGTGTGGTTAGTGTATATGGTGTGGGTAGGGGATGGTATCAACCGGTACAGCCATGCCATTTTCATGGGGTGTATATTGTGCCATGGTTCTACTCAAATCATGTCCACTGACATCGTCTATCGCCATTGCCTTAGCAGAACTATAACGTCGTAGGGTATCAGGGGAGGTGGTCTCGGACCGTGTAGTCTTCGACTCTGCCGGGGGGCCTTAGCTCTATCTCTATGGATGTATTGAGGGATGCTAGGGTGAGGCCTTGGATACACTGTTTGACATTAGGATTGGTTAGTTGCGAGCCCAGTTTGCAAGCCCTTGCCAGTAGGGGCTTACATATTGGTGTGGCAACCGGTACAGCCATGCCGTTTTCATGGGGTGTATATTGTCCATGGTGGGTGTATGTGGGACGACAGTGCCGTTTTCATTGGGCGGCTTCACACACTCGTGTATAGAGGTGAGGCGGCCACCGAACCTTTCTATAACACATTGCAAACTTATAAACCAGACCACAGATATGAATTTATTGCATGCATATGTTTTGTTGCATTGTTTTGTTTGCTCACTGAGCCGTGATGTGTGCTCATCCTTTCGACGTCGAATATTTTTAGTTGATGATGTAGGTAACACGGTTGAAGACTATATGAATACTTCTATGTACGGGCATGTCGCTGCGATGGATGCTGAAGACTTCGTGGAAACGCATGACTCTTCATGCGAGTGCAACGCATGCATTTTCGATTAGATTTTATTTGAATTATTAAGGAAATATAATTTGATATTTTATTTACTTATGTCTCGATTAATACAACATAACTTGATATTTTATTATTGATTATCACATTTAGATTCCTCAGTTCATTTATCATTAAGACTTCTGCTATTATGTATTTATTCTGATCATGGTTGTGGATGTGTATGGTTTTATTTTCAACGGACATAGCCTATTAGAGATCCTGGTTGAACCGTTGATTTATTAGCGGTTCATCACACCGTTCTGAATGGTGCAGAATTGGGGTGTGACAATGCTATCGGTTACTGCTAACGGTTCAGAATAACAGCTAAATTGAACTTGAAACATGGAAATTTGTAATGCATTGTTTATAACTGCCATAACATGAAGTGTTTAAGATATTGTTATGGTTTAATTGGACTTATGGTTGATACTAACATTGGGCATTTATAGATTTGCCCTATTAGCCTACAAAATTTGATAAGCAATGCTTCCAAGGAGAAGGCCTAGAGGGAGGAATGCCAATGCAAATCATCCAATTGAGGATGAGGGTAGTGTAGGCCAGGGTGGTTCAAATTTACCACCACGTGTACCACCGCCACCACCACCTCCTCCTCCGCCACTAGTAAATCTTCCACTACAACCCCCAGTGCAAACAATTGTAGATAGGGCAGCAGTTATGGGTGTTTGGTATGAAATCTGGAGGACCAGCAAATGAATACAGCTGCAGTCTTTAATGAATTGTTGGCTGCTCTGCCTCCAGTTTCAGGACAAGCATAGGGTGGAGGCATATCGCAATTCCTCCTGCACCTCATGTGCATGAGTAAGTGCCCCTTGTACGACCCATTTATCATGATCTGGCACTAGTACCTGTAGTTAATACTCATCTTGCCATGGCAGGTATCCATTTACAGCCTCAATTAGATGGAGTAAAGGTGATGAACAATTTTCAATGTATGCACCCGCTAAAGTTTACAGGGGGTACCAATCTGATGCAGCCGACCATTTGGGTCGAAGCGATGGAGAAGACTTTGGAGATCCTTATGTGCACAGAGACACAAAAGTTGTTATGTGCAACCTTTTAATTGGAAGGGGTACCATATGATTGCTGGAAGGGTATCTAACCTATCTTCATGCGGCGCCACAGAGAGATCACATGGAAAATCTTCAAAGAGGCATTCTATAAGAACTTCTTCCCCCAAAACTTCAAGGATCGTAAGGAGGTTGAGTACCTTAATCACACTTAGGGGAGTAGTACTATTGAGGCATATCAACAGAAATTTGAGGAGATCTTCTATTGCTCTCCCGCATCCATGAGGGATGAAGAGCCTAAACTGAGGCGCTTTGTACAAGGTCTGAGGGGAGACATCAAGGTGATAGTAAAGTCCATGAGACTGATAGAATACAGTGATGCCATGCAAGAGGTGAAAAGTGTTGAAGATGAGTACCGCTAGAATTATCAAAGCCAAAAGGGGCCCATGAGCTTTACTGACAACTGCCCCAACAAGCAGTTTCAAGCACATTACCCCAGCTCATCTATCACCGCTTCTTCTGCTCCATCCATAGTGAGGCCCGCTCATAGTAATCTGACTTCCACTTAAAGCAAACCTGCATTTGTACCCAAGACGACTCAGCCAAGGCATGTAGCTTCAAGTGCCTCTTCTGTACCATATGACATTTGCTTTAACTGTGGAAAGTCCGGTCACTTTACAAGGGTATGCCCAGAACCGAAGAAAGCACCATCACCGGGGCAAGGCAAGGTCTTTGCTTTATCCACTAATGATGCAGAAGGCTCACTTGGAGTCGTCATAGGTATTTTAAATTTGAAAAAAGCATCATCTTACATGACATGTAGTAATTCATATGTATATGTGTAGGTACTATTTCTATATCTGTCACACTTGCACATGTATTATTTGATTCTGGGGCTATGCACTCATTCAATTCCCCTGCATTTGTCGCTAAGTTGGGAATAATGTCACATAAGATGTCTTGTGCACTGATAGTACATACGCCCATGGGGTCCAAGCCAGGTCTAGAAGACTATTATGGACCGTGCGATGTGGTTGTCGAGGGTAGAGTTTTGGAAGCCAACTTCGTTTGCCTTGAAATGGACTTTGAGGTAATTCTGGGAATGGATTGGTTGGCAAAACACCAGGCCAATGTCATATGTTCCAAGCGTCAGATTTTATTCCAGCCTATCATTGGAAAAGCCTTTGTTTACACCAATAACAAGACCTGAAAAAAGTCACAAGTTGTTTCTATCGGCACTACAAGCTTCTAAACTCATACGTCAAGGGTGCGAAAGTTATCTAGTGTTGGTATTGGATACTGAAGCCAAGATGCCAAGATTGGAAGACATACCAGTAGCGAATGTATTCTCTGATGTATTTCCTGAAAAGTTATCTGGTCTACCACCAGATCGGGAGATGGAATTTGTAATTGACTTAGTCCCAAGAGCAGCTCCTGCTTCTAAGGCTTCATACCTTCATACCGTATGGCTCCTATTGAGTTAAAGGAACTCAAGGTACAGCTTTAGGAGTTTCTGGATAAGGGTTTCATCAGACCCAGCATTTCACCTTGGCGAGCACCAGTGCTATTTGTGAAGAAGAAAGATGGCAGTGTCCGTTTATGCATTGATTATCGAGATTCGAACAAGTTGACAATCAAGAACCGGTATCTCTTGCCCCAAATCGATGATTTGTTTGACCAACTACAAGGGACAAACGTGCTTTCAAAGATAAACCTATGATCGGGCTATTACCTGTCACACCCCAATTCTGGCTGAACCAGAAGTATGAGTGAACCGTCACTGAACCAACGGTTCACACCAGGATCTCAATAAGACTGTGTCCACTCATACAAACCATTGCACATAACCATAATCAGAATATAACAAAATACAACCGAAGTCTTAAATTAAATGAACTAAATTCTCTATTGATAATTTAAATAAAATATCCAATTATTCTCCACACCAAAACATAAATAAATATCCTTATATCAATTGTAAATCCAATAAAAAATAAATAAATAAATTAAATCAACATCCTAGAGGTACACGCAGAAAGGGCACTCGCATGAAGCGTCATGCTCGTCCTCTCCTACTTACACTTCTAAAGCAGCAACACCTCTATACGCTGGAGCATCCATGTAGTCCTCCACAGTATAACCTGCATCAACATCTAAAAACATGTATATATATATATACAGGGTGAGCTCACAACTTAGCTCAGTAAGACAATCAGACATTACAACAAACATATGCATGAGTAACATTCACATTATGGTCTGATTTTAAGTTTGCAATGTGCTATAGAAAGGATTGGCGGCCACCGCACCTCTATACACGAGTGTGTAAAGCTGTCCAATGGATCAAACACCACTATCGCCCCACATGCACCCACTATGGAATAGAAATAGAGCTAAAGCGTCCAGATCAAACACCGCCAACACTTCCCCTGATACCCTACTCATACCAACACGTAAGCCCCTATTGGTGAGGGCTTGTAAATTGGGCTTGCAACTAACCAATCCTCTATGTCATCACAGTAGGCCCTATCCCAACACAGCTCCCTACGGCATAGAGATAGAGCTAGAGTCTAGTGGCCAGGTCGGAGACCACAGTGCCACTTCCTCCCCCTGATACCCTACCCTCACCAGGCATGCTAAGACAGAATGATACGAAAAGGTACTAGTGTGAGGAATGATCCCAGACCCCATGCCATTCCCATTCCACACACCAATGAAAACAATCACATGCCTAACAGTCACATCCTAGCATAGCGAGTATGCATGAACAATAATAATAACTAAAAGTAAAGATGACATGCGAGTATACACAAACATCAGTCTATAGAATCATAACAACGTTTTACTGTTATTAAATTATTAGGGTTTAGGTCCGATTCCATTACCTGACGCTTGATTGATAGTTTGCTCCACATCACAGAACCCAAACTTGTTATCACAAGGTCCTACATGACGTTAGGGTTGAGTTCGAATAGTTTTTCTTAGGGTTTATATTGGTTGGAAAACCATCTCGGTCAAAAACACTCCTTACAGAGCAGACCGGTCGCAGGTACCGGTTGTAGGTACCGACCGCGGCACTGTGGGGAAAGGTGCGATAGGTATGGTCGACCGGTCCCCACAAACCACTCTCTGGGAGACACTGGGCAGGTACCGGTCACATATGGTGCGACCGGTATGGTCGACCGGTATGTCTCGGAAGACGATACACCCGGTTCTCACCTTCCGTCGATCACCCTCTATTGATTATAGGGTTTCTCCTATACATTCTAGGTCTGAGCACTGAGTTAGAGTTGTTTCCAACTCCATTCAAGTCCTAGTTTCGATGATCTTCAACATAGAATTTGAATCTAGGGTTTACTGACTAGATTAGGGTTTGACGGAAAATTTAGATTTAGATCAACAGTTCGCCTTACATGATATTGATCTAATCATGACTAACCATTCTAGAACATTTAACGTAGAGAAAGGTTTAAGCACTTACCATTGGTTTGCGTTAGAGTGTTCTTCGTCCAACGATAATGGCCGCTCTTCCCTCTCCTTTCTTAGCTCCTTCTCCTTCTTTGATCTTTTTCCCCTCTCTAGGGTTTGTAAGGATCAAGGAAAGGGATTTAAGGAGGTTTAGGGGTCCTTATATAGCCTAGGATTGAGTTTAGGAAACCCCCTAACATTAGGAAAGTCCTTCGATTTGGAATTTAAAATATGGGACCCGCAGAGATCCTTTTTCGGGTCTAAGTGATCAGCCTGCGTAGGCTATACCGGTCGACCGGTACCATAAACCGGTACCATCGACCAGTATGAAATATTTATCATACATGGGTCCATTTTCGTACCTGGTTGTCATCCGTTCATCCCGTCTGGCCCGCTAATGATTGGAAGACCTGTTACAACATGAATGAAAGGTTTAGATCAGGTTCATGGAGTGCGGGTCTTATAACTCCCCACCCTTAAAAGAAATTTTGTCCCCGAAATTTGCATGTAGGTTTCACAACTCCTCCACCCTTAAAATAAATTTTGGCCTCAAAATTTGTACGTACCTTGTTCGTCGAAAAGGTTAGGGTATTCCTTTCGCATCGCGTTCTCTTCTTCCCAAGTGATTTCTTCTACATCTTGTCTTTTCCAATGCACTTTTACATAATTGATATCCTTGCTTCGGAGATGTTGTACCTTTCGGCTTGTGAGCATCATAGGTGCCACTTCAAACGTCAAGTCCTTTGTCAAGTCTAGTGGGTCTGCTGTCAAGATGTGCAATAGATCCCTGACATACTTCTTCAATAAAGAAACATGGAACACATCATGAACGCTTGACATGGATGGTGGTAGAGCCAATTGATATGCCACATTATCACGTCTGGTCAAAATCTCATATGGTCCCACATACATGGGGCATAGCTTTCCCTTCTTACCAAACCATTTCAGACCTCGCACAGGTGATATCTTCAAGAATACCATGTCACCCACTGCAAACTCCAGATATTGACGTCGGTTATCTGCATAGTGCTTTTGTCGAACTTGAGCTGTCTTCACTCTTTTCTTAATTTGATCAATCACTCGATAAGTTTCTTCGACGAACTCCGGTCCTACAATCCTTCTCTCTCCCACCTCATTTCATGACAGAGGTGTACGATATTTCTTCCCATAGAGTGCTTCATATGGAGCCATTTAGATCGTAGCCTAGTAACTATTGTTATAAGAAAACTCGATGAGCGATAGCTTCTCGTCCCAAGCTCATTTAAAATCTAGGGCACACGCTCGGAGCATATCTTCTAAGATTTGAATAGTTCTTTCTGACTGCCCGTCTGTCTAAGGATGAAAAGTTGTACTAAACTTCAACTTGGTTCCCATGGCTTTCTATAGTTCTTCCCAGAACTTTGATGTAAAACGAGGGTCTCTGTCAGATACTATACTTTCTGGGACTCCATGAAGTCTGACTGTATTATCCACATATAGTTTGGCCAGCTTCTCCATGGTATAATGAGGTCTGACAGCGATCAATCGAGCTGTCTTGGTAAGTCGATCAACTATAACCCATACTGCATCCACCGACCTTGGTGTCAAGGGTAAGCCAGTGATGAAATCCATTGTGATACAATCCCACTTCCATGCTGGCTCCGGTAGTGGTTATAGAAAATCTACGGGTCTCTAGCTTTCTACTTTAACTTGCTGGCAATTCAGACATTGGAATACGAATCGCACTACATCCGCTTTCATACCCCTCCACCAATATAGTATTCTTAAATCATGGTACATGAGCTTCTGTCATAACTCTATCTCTGATATTTGAGTTCTCACTCTTAGGTATACATAATCGTCCATGATACCTGAGTACCTTGTTTGAATCCAAGGTAAAATCAGGGATGCTTTTACCCTTTTCTAGACCTTCTTGTACAGTCTTGAGGTGTGGATCCTGTAGGATTGCTACTTTGACCTCATCTATTAGATCTGATGAGATCTTTAAAGCTGCGAACATCAATGTGAACTTATGAATTAAACCCTGTTCCACTGGATCTCCTGCAGTCTCTAATATATGCTCTTTATCATTCTCTATTGAGCCTGAGGCTGCAGCACACAGTGCAGCCTTTGTACTAGGTCCTACCTCAGGTTTCAATGCCCACTTTCTGCTTAAGGCATCAGCCACAACGTTTGCCTTACCTGGATGGTACTGGATGTCATAATCATAATCTTTTAATAGTTCTAGCCATCTCCTCTGTCTCATATTCAGGTCCTTCTGCGTAAAAAGGTAAGTTAAACTCTTGTGATCCGACTTAATCTGAAACTTCTCACCATAAAGGTAGTGTCTCCAAGTCTTGATTGCGTGAATGACCGCTGCTAACTCCAAATCATGCGTAGGATAGTTCTTCTCATACTCTTTCAACTGTCTTGATGCATAGGCAATCACCTGTTCTGCTTACATCAACACACATCCAAGACCCAACCCTGAGGCATCCGTATATAGGGTAAATGGCAAGCCTGGTGCTGGGATGGTCAAGATAGGTGCAGAGACTAGTCTTGACTTCAAAGTCTGAAAGCACTTCTCACACTCATTTGTCCATATGAACTTTTCTCCTTTCTTGGTTAATCTGGTAAGTGGAACGGCGATCCTTGAGTAATCTTCCACGAAACTTCTGTAGTAACCAGCCAATCCAAGGAAACTATGAATCTTCGCAACTGATTTTGATGCATTCCATCCTACTATAGCTATGATTTTGCTTGGATCTACCTTGATACCGTCTGCAGATACTACATGACCCAAGAAGGTCACTTCCTTCAGCCAAAATTCACACTTCTTGAACTTGGTGTAAAGCTTTTCCCAACTCCGTCGTTGTAGGGATGCTCTCAAATGTGTTGCATGAGCTTCCTTGTCCTTTGAGTAGACCAAGATGTCATCGATGAATACAATGACGGAAGTGTCCAACATGTCATGAAACACTCGGTTCATCAGTTCCATGAACGACGCTGGAGCATTAGTCAACCCGAACGACATTACCAGGAACTCATAATGCCCATACCTTGTCCTGAAAGCAGTCTTTGGAATATCTCCTGCCTTGATCTTCAATTGATGGTACCCTGATCTAAGATCAATCTTCGAGAAAACCTTTGCACCCTGCAACTGATCGAACATATCATCGATCCTAGGCAAAGGATATCGGTTCTTGATGGTTAACTTGTTCAACTCTCGGTAGTCGATACATAGTCGCACGCTACCATCCTTCTTCTTTACGAACAATACAGGTGCTCCCCATGGTGATATGCTTGGTCATATGAAACCCTTATCTAGTAGTTCTTGTAATTGGGCCTTCAACTCCTTTAATTCTATAGGGGCCATCTTGTATGGTGCTTTAGACACCGGCGTCAACCCTGGCATGAGGTCTATCACGAACTTTGTAGCCCTGTCTGGAGGTAGACCTGGTAGATCTTCTGGGAACACATCTGAAAACTCTCATACCACATCTAGATCTTCCATCTTTGGCACCTCTGCAGTGATGTCGTCCACAGACACTAAGTACCCCACTCCTTCTTTCTCTAAGCATCTCTTAGCTTTTAGGGCAGAGAGGATCAGCTTCCGCTTCCTAGGTAACTTGGTTCCAGTGAAGCTAAACTCCTTTCCCTTCTCATCTTTAAACACAAGTTTTCTTTCGCCACATAATAAGCTAGCTGAATGATGGCCTAGCCAATCCATTCCCAAGATGACGTCAAAGTCTACCATCTCAAGTTGAACCAGATTTGCTTCTAGGTTTCGACCCTCAATACTAACTGTACATGGCCCATAGCATTCATTCAATGCCACTTCTACTCCCAACGGAGAGCGAACTATCAAGCTTGGGGTTAAATACTTGATAGATAATTCCATTCGCTTCCCAAAAGACATAGAAACAAAAGAGTGCATGGCCCCAGAGTTAAAGAGTACTCTGGCTGGTACACCAACTACATTTACAGTTCCTAAAATTTAATTATTCCTTAGTTCTACATGCTCACACATAACAAAATAGTAAGCCAAAACGTAAGGAACGGAATCATACCAGTAACCACATCAAGTGATGCGGTTGCCTCTTCAGTGGTGACTGCAAATATCTTTCCTTGCTGTGGCAGTTGCTTTTTAGGTAGAGTACAGGTCTTTGCATAATGACCCAATTGTTGACACTTGAAACATTTGATATTTGGGTTTTGTCCAACTAACTGTAACGGTGGTGGTGCAGTAGTATTCCTTGCTGGCACCATAGTAGATTGAGCCTTGTATGGGTGGAATGGTCTAATGTTCCCTCCACCCGAAGTCTCAGTAGTAGGCCTCTTTAGTCCCCTGTTTTGAGCAAAGAAGCTATCTCTTTGGCTTGATTCAATTACCCTAGCAATCTATACAGCCTCGTTATACACTTTCTTCTCCAAACCCAAGACGTGTTCTTGGATACTTCCTCGCAATCCCATGGTGAACCTACGGGTTTTGGTTTCCTCCTCTTGCATGCTTGTTGGAGAGAGAAAAATAGCTCTTCGTACCTCTACTAGTACGCATCAACAGTCGACTGGGATTATTGCAGGTTGAGGAATTCCTTCTCCATTTGATTACGAAAACTCTTCGGAAAGTACTTATCAAAGAAGGTTCCCTTGAATATTTCCCAGGTGATCTGGTTATGCTTTGTCTCCAAATATGTCTGGGTAGAATTCCACCAAGCATTAGCATCTTCCTTGAGCATGTGTGTAGCAAACAGAACCTTTTCATCCTCCATGCAAGTCATTAGACGGAAGTTCTTCTCTATCTCAGCAACCTACTATGCAGGCCATAGTGGTTTTCCTGGTTTCCCTGTGAAGGTAGGGGGTTTCTACTTCAAAAACCTATCCACCGCTCGGTTTAGGTCATTCTGCCCCTGTGCATTTGTTCCATACCATGGTGGTGGGTATGGATAGGTCTCTTGATAGGCAAATGACGTTGGAAATTGGTGTGGTGGTTGTAGATTCTGTCCTTGGCCCATCGGCCCAGTACTACCATCCATTGGTAGTGTGGTGTTATTTCCCCCAGACTCAGGTGTACCTTCTGTAGGGATATATCTTGGTGGCATGAACATCTTCAGCATCTCATTCACGAACGCTTTCTGCTGAGCTTCCATCTGATAAACAAAATTTGTCATAATTGTCTCAGAGTTAGTGTGAGGAGGGCCTGGAAAATTTGTTGGTGCTCTGGGACTCTGCCCTTCTCCACCTTCTGGGTTCAGGTTTTGCTCATCAACAGTTCTTGTTTCCACATAGTCCTTGGCTTGATGCACCCTTGAGTGGTGACGCTTTCGTGAGCCTCTACGACCATTTTCACCTACCATCTCAGATTAATTTTTCCTGCTTGGATCTGAGAAGAGGACATAACACATGAGGTACAATCGAATAGTCATAATAGTGTTAGTCTTTAACAAGTGCAAGGCGAAACTCGTAAGGAAACTTAAATCGAAATTTTAAAAAAATTTCCCAAAATTTTTCTGAGCTTGGAATACATGTCCGGTCGCAACATACCTGTCGCGGCCCTGTGTATGGTAGTGCGACCGGTATGTCCAGGCAGACAAACCTCTCGGAGTTCTCAAGATGTACCGGTCGATATACCCAGGGGGGTACCGATCGACCGGTATAGGCAAAACCGTCGACCGTTATGCCCTAAAATACCTGTAAAAACATGAAAAAGTGAGTCTTTCTCACTTTTCTTCTTTCCTTTCTCTCCGGTGGTGATTCCTCTCTGGCTTGGTGAGTTCCTACAGTCCGACTGGTGATCTTAGAAGCGATTTTCTTCCGATCAAGACCTTGAACATCGTCTCCAAGTAAGTTCCTTTCTTCCTTTCTTCCTTTTTACATCGTTTCTTCATGGTTTCTTGCCCAAAAACTATATTTTACTTGGTTTAGAAGATTCTGACTGTAGGAACTCTTTTCCTTTGGCTTAGAAAGAGTTTAGGGACCTCTAAGAGCAAAAGCCCTCAATCTATTTGAGGTACCACCGTATAGTTTTTCTAAAAATCGAATTTTTGGGTTTTTGACCTAGGTTTTGGTAAAAATCAATTTTTTTCTTGTAATTGCTAAATTTCTTGCTTGCTTGATGATTATTTGGTTTCCATATGAAGTTAGATTGTTACGTAAGTCCTCCTACCCAAATTTTGGATGAGTTCGAGGCTTTTGCTTAAATTACTGTCATTATGCTACCGAAATTTTAGAAATTCTAACCAAATTCTCATTATTTTGTTTTTGTTTTGTAGTTTACAATGTCTCAGTGCAGAGGTGCAAGTAAACATGCATTCGTTCCTGGCATGAACCATCCGCACCCACCGGTTCCGCAGTTCGATGAGCGGTGGTTTCGTTGTGCCGTGGCGCAAGCCCATTTTTCCTGGTTTGAAGATAAGAACATCGAGTCAGGGGGATGTGTAAACTTGGAGCAGCTACAACGATTTGACGTTGAAGCAGCCTTCAGTGATCTTGGGTGGTTACCCGTCATTATTTACACAGTGACTACCCGTCCCAACCTAGTTAAACATTTCTACGCCAACTTGAAGGTTGAGGGAAATGTTAACGACTTCAGCCGTGGTAGGGACCTCCGCATAACTAGCTTTGTCAAAGGCGTTCCCATATCCTTTGACAGTCACCAGCTTGCTGATCTTTTGGGGATACCAAATGATGGTGACTTGGTGTATTGCGCCCCCAAGATGAAGGACTTTCTTACTGATGATCTGCGCCAGGAGGTTTTAGAGCAGATCCTTAACCCAGGAGCGCCCATGAAAGCTGCTAGCTTGAGACATGTTCCTCGAGTCTATTGCCGCATCATCTAGCATGATATTGTTCCTCAGAGCGGCTACTACAGTGAGTTGTCTCAGCTCACCCAGTACTTGACCTATTGCGTTTGCCCTAGGGACCGGGTCTGTCTCCCTTACATTATTATCAGGACCATGTGTCAGGCTACTCTGCCCAATCAAATCAGTAACCTTCCTTATGGCCGGCTTATTACTACTCTCCTGCAGCACCTTCGAGTAGACATGAGGGGTGAGATTGCGGTTGAGGACACCATGACCTCAGACATTGACTGGGATGCCATTGTCCGGATGAGGATGGACAATCTGCCCATCAGTGATGAGGAGTTAGAGGCTCACCCTCGTCCGCTCAGGAAGGTAGCAGCAGCGGCAGCAGCGGCAGCAGCAGCAGCAGCAGCCAATGCGGCTCATGCAGAAGAGGCAGGGGATGATGGTGATGGTGATGATGATCAAATGGAGGACATTCTAGCACCGGCACCACAGCCCACACCTGCAGCGGGACCATCCCAGCCTCCTCCCGATACCGTGATGGGTATGTTTACAAAGATTTGGAAAGCCCAGCGTGAGATGAGCCGTGACCTAGGGTGCCTTTCTCGCAGCCTCAGAGTCACGCAGGAGCAGGTACACTGGCTTAAAGAATCTTATGAGTGTGACTATGACATCACTGACCCTATTCCTCCTATGCCCCCATCCCCCTAACAGATCTTTTATTTTCTCTCCCTCACAACATGGTTTTTATATAACAGGGTAACCGTCTGGATTGTGACTATACCCTATGGTATAATTAACTCTTGATACAGTTTCCTTTTCAATTTAATAGAAGTTTATGATTTTTCTCACTTGTCATTAAGTTTCCTGTCTAGAGCACGACTGTTTATTAATTTCACATTTAGTATAGTATATTATGCTCTTTCGTATTTAGTCTCAGGCATCAAACAGGTGCTTAAGGTGTGTTTTTATTAAGACTTTTAATTTTTCCTATCTCAGTTCATTGACTCAGTCAACTGCATGTATGGTCTGTTGGACAGAGCCTAAGAGCTCTGATAACAAATTGTCACACCCCAATTTTGACTGAACCAGAAGTGTGAGTGAACCGTCACTGAACCAACGGTTCACACCAAGATCTCAATAAGACCGTGTCCACTCAGACAAACCATTGCACATAACCATAATCAAAATATAACAAAATATAGCGGAAGTCTTAAATTAAATGAACTGAATTCTCTATTGATAATTTAAATAAAATATCCAATTATTCTCAACACCAAAACATAAATAAATATCCTTACATCAATTATAAATCCAACTAAAAATAAATAAATAAATTAAATCAACATCCTAGAGGTATACGCAGAAAGGGCACTCGCATGAAGCGTCATGCTCGTCCTCTCCTACTTGCACTTCTAAAGCAGCAACACCTCCATACGCTGGAGCATCCATGTAGTCCTCTACAGTATAACCTGCATAAACAGCGAAAAACATGTATATATATACAGGGTGAGCTCACAAGTTAGCTCAGTAAGATAATTATATAATGCAATAAACAAATGAATGAGTAACATTCACATTATGGTCTGGTTAGTTTGTAATGTGCTATAGAAAGGATTGCCGGCCACCACACCTCTATACACGAGTGTGTATAGCCGCCCAATGGATAAAACACTACTGTCGTCCCACATGCACCCACCATGGAATAGAGATAGAGCTAAAGCGTCCAGATAAAACACCGCCAACACTTCCCTGATACCTTGCTCATACCAACATGTAAGCCCCTATTGGCGAGAGCTTGCAAACTGGGCTCGCAACTAACCAATCCTATATGTCATCACAGTAGGCCCTATCCCAGCACAGCTCCCTACGACATAGAGAAAGAGCTAGAGTCTAGTGGCTAGGCCGGAGACCACAGTTCCACTTCCTCCCCCTGATACCCTACCCGCACCAAGCATGATAAGACAGAACGATACGAAAAGGTGCTAGTGTGAGGAATGATCCCAAACCCCAGGCCCTTCCCATTTCACACACCAACGAAAACAATCACATGCCTAACAGTCACTTCCTATCATAGCGAGTATGCATGAACAATAATAACAACTGAAAGTAAAGATCACATGCGAGTATGCACAAACATCAGTCCATAGAATCATAATTATTAACAACATTTTATTGTTATTAAATTATTAGGGTTTACGTTCAATTCCCTTCCCTGACGCTTGATTGATAGCTTGCTCTGCATTACAGAATCCAAACTTGCTATCACAAGGTCCTACACGACGTTAGAGTAGAGTAAAAATAGTTTTTCTTAGGGTTTACGTTGGTCGAAAAACCAACTGGGTCAAAAACACTCCTCACAGAGCAGACCGGTCGCAGGTACCGGTTGTAGGTACCGGCCATGGCACTGTGGGGAAAGGTGCGACAGGTATGGTCAACCGGTCCCCACAGACTAGTCTCTGGGAGATACCGGTCACATATGGTGCGACCGGTAAGATCGACCAGTATGTCTCTGAAAGACCATACACCTGGTTCTCGCCTTCCGTCGGTCACCCCCTATTGATTCTAGGGTTTCTACTATACATTCTAGGTCTGAGCACTGAGTTAAAGTTGTTTTCAACTCCATTCAAGTCCTAGTTTCGATGATCTTCAACCTAGAACTTGAATCTAGGGTTTATCGACTAGATTAGGGTTTGACAGAAAATTCAGATTTAGATCAACAGTTCGCCTTACATGATATTGATCTAATCATGACTAACCATTCTAGAACGCTTAAAAGTAGAGAAAGGTTTAAGCACTTACCGTTGGTTTTTGGTATAGTGTTCTTCGTCCAACGACAATGGCAGCTCTTCCCTCTCCTTCCTTAGCTCCTTCTCCTTCCTCAATCTCTTTCTCCTCTTTGGGTTTGTGAGGATCAATAGGGATTTAAGGAGGTTTAGGGGTCTTATATAGCCTAGGGTTGAGTTTAGGAAGCCTCCTAACATTAGGAAAGTCCTTCGGTTCAAAATTTGGAATGTGGGACCCATAGAGATCTGTTTTCGGATCTAAGTGGTCTGCCTGCACAGGCTATACCGATCGACCGGTACCATCGATCGGTATGAAATATTTATCATACATGGGTCTGTATTCGTACCTGGTTATCATCCGTTCGTCCTGTCTGGCCAGGTGATGATTGGAAGACCTGTTACGACATGAATTTAAGGTTTAGATCGGGTTCATAGAGTGCAGGTCTTACATCACCAGTTAAAGATTAAAGGGAGTAATGTGCCCAAGGTATAGCTACTTCGAGTTTTTGGTCATGTCCTTTGGATTAACAAATGCTCCAACCTCATTTATGGAGTTCATGAACCGGGTATTCCATGAGTTCTTGGATAAGTTTGTCATCGTTTTCATTAATGACATCCTCATCTATTCACCCGATAATACCGCCCATGCGGAACACCTCCGCTTGGCGTTGCAAAATCTTATGCAGGAAAAGTTGTATGCCAAATTCAAGAATTACGAATTTTGGCTAAGGCAAGTAGCATTTTTGGGGCATATCATATTAGGTGAAGGGTTAGCAGTAGACCTTGGAAAGGTCAGTGCAATCATGGACTGGAAGATGCCCACCTCAGTAACAGAGGTTTGAAGTTTCCTTGGACTATCCGGCTATTACCTATGCTTCATTGAGGGTTTTTCCCGCATAGCAATCCCACTGACGGGATTGACCAAGAAGGGGGTCAAGTTTGAATGGTCAAATAAATGTGAGGAAAGTTTTTAGACTCTCAAGCAGAAGCTTGTCTCTTCCCTAGTTTTAATCATTTCATCTGAAAACAGGGGCAAGTTTTTGGTCTATACAAATGCTTCAAAGTATGGACTTGGTTGTGTACTCATGCAGGATGATTATGTCGTAGCGTATGCTTTGAGACAATTAAAAGTGCATGAGAAGAATTACCCCACCGATGATTTGAAACTTGCAGCAATTGTCTTCGCCTTAAAGATATGGTGTCATTACCTATTTGGGGAGACGTTCTGCATAATGTCAAATTACAAGAGTAAACCATTTGTTCAATCAGAAGGAACTAAATATGAGACAATGAAGGTGGTTAGAGCTGTTAAAGGATTATGACTGTAACATTAAGTATCACCCTGGCAAGGCCAATATAGTGGTCAATTCTTTCAGTCGAAAGGCGTTAGTCATATTAGATGGGGAAACCCTTGAGTCAGCAGAACGTAAGCAAGGCCGCAGTATGACTCATACATTGGTTCTTGAACCTCCTTTAGAGATTAAAGCCTTTACTACTAATACTATTGTGTCAGAATGGGTTGAGGCAACAGTGGTGCTGCTCCGTACATTGACTATTCCGCCTACCCTGCTTGATGATATCAAAATGCTAGTGACAAGGATGTTCACCTAAAGACTCTCAAGCATGACCTTGAGAAAGGAAAGCAAGACCCAGACTTCTTTGTGGACAACATGAGATTGATAAGATACAGAGGGAGGGCATGAGTGCCAGAGTTCGCTCAATCATTGAAGGGGAGCATCATGATTCAAGCTCATTCCTCTCCTTTTTCAGTGCATCTTGGCAGTTCCAAGATGTATCAAGATTTGAAGAAGTCCTATTAGTGGAGAGGTATGAAAGTTGATGTGGTAGCTTTTGTGTATAAGTGTTTTACTTTTCAGCAAGTGAAGACAGATAGACAAAGACCCGCTGGGTTACTTCAGCCATTACTAATCCCGCAGTGGAAGTGGGATCATATTACCATGGACTTTGTGACAGGATTGCCCTTGACACCAACCAATGTAGATGCCATTTGGGTAATCGTCAATCGTCTCACAAAGGTAGCCCATTTCGTAGCTTTTAGGCCAACATACACTATGGACAAGTTGGCCAAGCTATATGTTGACAACATAATGAGACTGCATGGTGTATCAGCGAGCATTGTGTCAGATAGAGATCTAAGATTCACATCTAAGCTTTGGGACAATTTATCGATAAGCCATGGGCACATAGCTAAAGTTCAGTACTGCGTTCCATACAAAGACTGAATGACAATCCAAGCGCACAGTACATATATTAGAAGATATGCTTTGAGCATGTGTATTGGATTTCAAAGGCAGTTGGGACAAGTATTTATCTCTGATAGAGTTTGCCTACAACAACAGTTTTCAGGCTACCCTTGGCGCTACTCCATATGAGGTGTTGTATAGTAGACGATGCCAAACTCCATTGTATTAGAATGAGGTAGGTGAGTGAATAATTTTGTTGCCTGATAGTATACAAGACACTTGTGATAAAGTGGATCTAATCAGGAAGAGAATCAAGGCAGCTCAAAGCAGACAAAAGTGTTACACTGATGGACAGCGTAAAGACTTGGAGTTTCAAGTTGGTAACAAGGTATTCCTTAAAGTGTCACCCCACCGTGGTATTCGACACTTTGGCAAGAAAGGAAAGCTGAGTCCCAGATATATTGGTCCATATGAGATCTTGAGGAGAAGTGGTAGAGTGGCATATCAATTAGCTTTACCTCCCTCGCTATCGAAAGTTCATGACGTATTCCACATCTCACTTCAGAAGAAATATGTTCATGATCCCATATCTTGAGTGCGAAAGTCCCTCAGATTGACAGAGACCTATCTTGCACCATAGAGCTGGTGGCAATTTTGGACAAAAGAGTACAGCAGCTGCAGAACCATTCCATCCCCTATGTGAAAGTTCATTGGCGCAGTTATGCTATTGAAGAAGCCACTTGGGAAAGTGAAGATGCAATGTGGGAGAAGTATCCGTACCTATTTGAAGACTTAGTTATGCATTAATTTTGGAGGCAAAATTCTTATAAGAGGGGATTGTGAGTCCCGCACCCAGAATCCCTTACTACTGGATTCCTCTTGTGCCAGGATTCAACACATCGACTGATCGAGTACCTGATGCGGACCCGATGATGGTATATGAACCTTAGGTGAGTCTTCACAGCATATACCTGGTAGTATAAGGTGTACTAGTAGACCTTGGTTAAAGGGGATATGCATCCCAAAACATCTAGGCCAAAGAGTTGGCCAATAAGCATATAGCCCAATCAGTAGAACGTACAAGTGTAACATTCATCTGGTGTACCCTTGGCGATTTCCTATAAAAGGGGACTAAGCCCTCCTTTTCTCCTTTCCTGAGACCATGAGAGTAAAAGTGAGGAGAAGAGAAGAAAAGAAGTCGAAGAAGGAGAAGAGCCCAAGGATCTCAAGCCCTAGCTCATTCACTTGGAGGTAAGTCTACACCTCCTTTGTCCATCTCCTTGGTGAATGAATGCTAGAATCATGGTGGTCGAGCACCACTTTTAATGACCTAGAAACCTAGGTTTAGGTTTACCCAACTCCATTAAGGGAGTTATTGAAGGTAGGTTTCCTTCTTTCCTCCTTTCCTCCTTCTTGTGGATGAATAAATGCATGGATGCTTGGTTATTGAAGCTCCATTAATGGAGATGCCACTAATGACCTAAATCTAGGATTGTGTTTCACCAACTCCATTGAGGGAGTTATTGGAGCCATAAACGTCTCCCATTGTGCATATTAATGGTGGGAATGAGTCCCCCACCAGCTAAAATGGAAATAATGAAATAGGGAGCAAGTTTCCCAAACTTCAGAACCTTGCGTCGTTCGTGACTTAGTTTTTGGGTCTGTACCAGAGCCACGTACCAGTAGAACGATTATGTTTATTCTTCCAGTTAGCCTAGATCATAGTACTGCCAAGGCAAAGGCCTTGGTTAATTGATAATGAACTAACTGGAGTCTCATACAGGAAGCACGTACCTCCAAATTAGCCCCAACCATTCGATCGGTTCCCAGTGGATCCGCTTGATTCAAATCTTTCGTTTTAGGCCGAATGTGAAGCGGAGCCATTATCAGATGACCGATCACCCGACCTTGCTTTCAAAAAACTATTGGAATCTCAGGGTTTATAACAGTATGCATACCGATGACCAACCAGATGGTCGAGCATCCGCTCATTCTTCCGGTGACACGCACTTAGAAAATACTCTAAGTGTTTACAGGTCTCACATACCGGTGGAACTCTCTACCGGTTCCATCTGTCGGTTTAATCAATATTGGCCTATAAGCCTTGTAATGTGTAGGAAGACTATCCTTTTGGTTCCCAATCTTCCATGGGACCCATGCATGGACTCTAAAACTTGTCTCTGTCGGCTAAAAGTTATGAAACAAAGCTAATGAAACCCTATATGCTTAATTAGCTATTGAACAAGGGTGATCAATGAAGCCTTCTGTTAGGCTTTGGATATTGTTGCACTTGTGGTGCAATTAGGTGAGGGGTCTAGTCCTTAGACATATGACATCTTACTAACATATCTACTTTCCTAGTAACATGCTTAGGTGGTTATTTAATTGTATGTTTTTCATGATTGTTATGTATGAGCATGCATTTGCGTTATAATAACTATGAATGTGTGTATGATTGTTTGGGTATGGTGGACGTGTGGAGTATGAGAGTACAATACATGGGCCACGTTGTTGATGCTAGGCTCTAGTGGGAGCACAGTGATCCATGGGATGGAGTCGAGGTTCGCCGTTAAAGTATAGTTTTATTTACAAATTGATGCCACCATGTATGATTGCTTGTATGACGCATAGGAGTGCGGGTGCACGAGTCATGTTGGATTGCAACCATGTATGGTGGTTCATATGACATATGGGAGTGCGAGCACATGGATCACGTTGGAATGTAAACACACTAGTAGTAGACACAGTGATCCATGGGAGTGGAGCCGGGGTTCTCTGTTGGTGGATAGCACGATGGTTATATCAACATGCTAGTTGAGGCACGGTGATCCATGGGAGTGGTGATCTGGGGACTTCTGTTGGTGAACAATCAAAGTTAAATGAATGAACATAATAGACATAGGTGGTGTCATTCCCTATTTTTCTATACCCCTCTAGTAGGGGTAAAGATAGTAGCATAGCTTTGCACTCCCAAAGGTTGGGCGACCCTAGGGGGAGTTAGTGACGTATGGGTGTACGATAGCTGGCATATGTGGAGTCTATGGTGGGAGGCAATGAACCCTGTAAGGATGGGAGTCCCCGAGGGGGGAGTTAGCTTATAGAAGCGTTTTAACGGCCCGGGGTCATGTATTTAACTTCTACCTTTACCCAGGATGTAGAAACACAAACCTGAGACCTATTATAAAATAAATTGCATTTCATATCATTGGATGTTATATGTGCATAGCATGTGATACTAGATCTCTCACTGAGCTAGGATGTGAGCTCACCCTCGTCTCGACACTGTTTTTCAGATCCTTCTGCAGGTAACTTATCTATTGCTAATTTCATGGAGTCTCTCCCTTGGCTAGTGTGACTACTGGCCCTAATGATGTTAATGGAGAGCCCGGCGAGCGCTGCACCTACAGTGACCGCATCACCGCATGACATAGCCCTCCCCTTACTTTCTCCTTTCCCTAATATATACTATGGATACTTGAGTATTTTTTATGGTAGACAAAGAGGTCTATCATGAACAATGTAACTGATTTATTATCTTTTTATTTGGGTATTTGTATATGAATATTGTGGTCGTATTTTGTCAAGGAATAATGGTTTGTAACAGATAATTTGATACATAGTATGAGATATATTATCATTAGTTGCATCTGTCTATATTTAAATACTTCTGCTATATTATTATTGCTTCTTGATTATTGTGGATATTGCATGTATAGACTATTGGATTTATTTTGTAATCATTGTGGTAGTGATCTTGGATGTATTTGGGTGCCACAAAGGTTGACCTGGATATCACGCTCGATTTTTCAGATTGGGTTATGACAAGTCATCTGGGTTGGATATGATGGCCTGGACATTTGAAGGCTCATCCACATATTTGTCAAGCTTTCCTCTTTGGATGAGTTCCTCAATGGCATCTCGGAGATGTCAGCGTTCATTGGTCATACGCCCATGCTCATTGTGGAAGGCACAAAACAGTAATGGATTCCTGGTCCACATGTCAAGATTCATTTTCCCACATTTTCGAAAGACGGTTTATGCCTTTTCAATAGTGTAGATCTCTACTGTTGTTTTGTGGAGAGGGTGATAATAGTCATAAGACTGGAAGGCAGGGGTGTTGTCCCCGGTTACCTTCTCTATCTCTTGTTTCTTCGAAGGTTCTCCCTTGGTCGGGGTATCCTTCATTTTTTTCTAACCGCTTCTTATCTATGTTGGGAAGCGGTGGCTTTCCTGTGGCAGAGTCTTTCTTTAAGGCCAAGTTGGTGGCCGTATATTTTTTGCACCAAGCATTGAGCTCTGCGAGGGTAGTGGCTGGCTTTTTGGCTAGGGAAAATAACAAGTTTGGGTCCTTTATGGCTCCCTCCAAAGTGGTCTTGTGGACCGAATCTTCGAGGCCTTTTATTTGAAGAGCCTTAGTGTTGAACCTGTCAAGGAAGGCTCGAAGAGCCTCTCCTTCCTCCTTTTACAGTATCTCAGGTTGTTGAACGTCTTCTTTTGGACCCTCCAACTTTGGAAGTGGCTTAGGAAACTATTGGCGAGTTGATCGGAGGAGTCCACCAAGCGCTTGGGTATGCTATTGTATTAGATACGGCCTACCCCTTTGAGTGTAGTTGGGTAAGCTTGGCAGACGATTTCATCTCGGAAGCCATGTAAGAGCATCAAGGCTGAGAAGGTATCCAGATGATACTCGAGATCTGTGGTTCCGTCATAGGCCTCCATAACGGACATGGTAAAACCTTTGGAGAGTCGGGTTCTCATAATGCACTCTGAAAGAGAGCTCTCAGCGTTGTATATTTGGCCAGCCAGATTGGCTCAGTTTTCCTCCACGTGTTGGAGCCGAGCTTTCAATTCTCTGAGCTCTTGCTCAATGCCACCATCTGCGTGGAGAGGTTGTGCTTCTTCTGTAGCTTGGTTGAGGTGAGCTGCGTCCAATCTAGCCTGGACATCATCATGTTGAGGTGGAAGGGGACCTAGCCATTCTGAGACTAGGACCTTGCTAGTGCTCCTACGTACGTTGGTTTTCGACGTGTTAGAGGAAGAAGTGCCGCTCTGTAAGTCGGATGCGCTAGGTGGGCACCCCTCCAGCCGATCGGTGGGAACGACAATTGACTAACCTCTGAGGGTGAGGAGGAGGCGGCGCCCCAGGGACATTCCCTGCCACTTAGTCGGCCTGTCACTGGCCATTCTGATTCGACACTTGATTGCGGTGGCCATGGTGGCTAGGGTTGTCCTGGTGGCGCTCCCTCTGGTGTCCATGTTCCCTAGCCCCTGCGATATGCCTGTGTGTGTCTCCAGGCACTGCAGGATCCATCAATCGCTTGGTCAGGATCTCGAGTTGCCGAGCCACCGCAATGAACTGTTTCCTTGTCACATATTGTGGAGAGGGCGGAGGTGACAATTCATCTTTTGCTACAAAATTGTCGGCAGTAGGGATCCATTCCTCATTATCCCCAGGAACTCCTTCAGGAGGGTGTACACCCCGCAGGGGATCATTCCTTTGCCGCTCGCCTGCATTATTGTTAATTGACGGGTTACGGCCTGCATTATTGTTAATTGACGGGTTACGGCCTGCATTGTTGTTTTGATTGGCGTTCATTCTTCTTCTCTAGTACCGCGTTACAATGGATGACATTCAAGAGCTGTGAACGCTATTAGTTGCTTAGACTCTTGCTTTTCTCAAGATACTGTTTAAGTTCCCACATACGGTGCCAAATTGTTGTTGCACCGAACTGAGTTGGTCCTTAGCTCGCATGAAATCCTACACAGAGATGAAAAAAGACACCGTGTAATGGTCAGCTTGGATAACCCTTAGTCTCGGTGCACAAGTTGTATGAAACAGACACGAGTGTGACTGTTCCTTTTGTCAACGAGAGTTCAGATAGTTATCTCTGCAAGGTTCTGAGTGTAAAAGAGTGTGTTTACCTTTGCTTGCCCTGGACATATAGGTTCGTGGTGACTTGAATAGGAAAGTGGGACACCCTGCCTGATAAGGCAGGATATCATCACAGGAGACGTGAATCACGCTCCGTGCCAAAGGGACCTCATGGATCTTTCTATATATGCATCCATATTGGATCTCCAAGTCATATCTCTCTATGAGCATCTTTCGTAGATTGCTCTCGGATCTTGAGTTGACAGAGTTTTTCCTTATCAGGAATGAAGCCTTAGATAAGACTCTCACGTACTAGTTGGACGGGCCATTGCTAATCTAAACATCGAGCTCTGAGGTGTGCTTTGGCTATAAACGAGGAGGCGAGCTCTGACGTGGACCTCAGTGACAGATTAAGTGCCGAGCTCCTAGGCTGGTCTCGGCTATGCAAAATGTTGAAACCAATGTTGCGTCCGAGGTCAGCATTGGGGGACCTTGGACAAAGGGGATTGTGTGCAAGTCCATTGGATTCATCTCGAACCATTCACTTCTGTGAGTTTGGATACCCGTGGCACACTATCATTGGAGGGCTATAATCCCATAACACACCCGACTAATTAAATCGCCCAAGCAGAAAACTATTCTGTTCAATGAATTTTATAAAAAAAATATTGGAATTGCTCCGAGGCCCTTCAACAATTATAATTTGCAAAACCAACCTGTCATCCAAAAGTACTTCCCAATAGCTTTGTTTTGAGCTCATTTGCTCTGTTCTAGCACACCCATGGAAATTGTCATAATTCTTCGTATGACATCGATTTGACGAGATTATAATTGTATAATTGAAACTAATTCGACAAACCATAACTGTTATGTCTTTTATTTATTTATTTATTATTTTTTATGCATAGATCATTTATTGAAGAAAAGAAAAAGAGAGGAAGAGTATAAAAGGGCCACACAACCCTCTAGAGGAGGGGGAAAGCAAGAAAAAACTAGCACCTAACTAGAAACCCCATTTACCCAAGATATACAACGAGGAAGGTCTTTTATGCACAAACCTTAATCTAACTGTAAATATGTCCGTTGTACCTTTCAACCCTTTTATATAGGACTCATGCAAATTTGACTTCAAAGTATTAAGTATCAATGCTAACCTACGAAATCAGCCAACAAAGTCTGCACAGTTCACCCGATGCTCCCACAAACTACCACTGTATACATTGTAGTTCACTATCACACATACCCGGAATATGCAGAAAACACTATAATGCTGCCAACACCATTTTCACTGCTACACCACTATGCCAAAACACTTGTGCATACTACGAAATCACGAAAACATACTCTTTATGGTTGCCAACAATAACAAAACAGATCCAGTTTTAGATTTTAATGAATATGTCCTCATTTGCAACGTTGCCACTGACAAACGCAGCAACAATGGGAAAAAGACCCTCTCCTGCCTAACAGTCTCTCCAGCCCTCCCAATATCGGCTGGAGGGGCTGTTTAGCAGGAGAGGATCCAGGTCTGCAACTGCAACAGTGATGATGAACGCTGATAACCGTAGTTATGAAATGAAATGATTTGTTTTTTGTTAATCATAACCGATAATCAAAATGATTGATACAAATTCTAGTACAAAATTAGTCGTAGGCAAAATACCCCAACCCTAATAATAAGAGAGACTCTTGGGTCCTAGCTATATAAACATCAAATGGAGCTAGGCAGCCACAAAAAAGCATTGTCTCGTTTTCAAAAGATTTGAGTAACCATCATGGATTGAGCCCTAATCCCATAGCTTGTCTAGGTCAAAAATCAGCCTAATCTATCACAATCACAGTAAAACAAACCAATGATACAGATAAGATCCCTCGAACAAATGAAATCTCACAAGTAATGAACTCCTCAGATCCATTTCTATAAGTCTAGTAAGATGGAACCTAAGCAACTCCCACTACGGTAAAAATGGGTTTTAGCTATATATCATGGAAAAATGTTTCATACACAGACATTGCAGGAGAAATTCCCACACCAACAGCTTGTTTTGCTATGAATAAATGATTTAGCCATTCTGCCATAAATGGGGGAACTAAATTGCCAAGTTTGACAATCCATACGTCAAATTGTGGTCTAAGTGATAAGGTACTCCATTTCACTAGTCAAGTTTTAGCCCAAGGAAATGAGGGAGAGCATCAGAAGTAAGTCCAAACTGACCAAAGACCTAGAAAATACTACTTGATTCCATTACTATAGAATGACATTATTCCAAGCTATATGAACCTTTAGACACATTTTATTCACTTTCTACACTTGTATGAAGAAATGACTAACAGAGATGTATGATGTCCTCTAGATCAAACCATTTCTATCATCATGCTGATTCTGTACAGGTCTTGATGCCATCATTGGTTGTGGAAATATATGACATAAATGAAAATAAGCATAACATGGGGAACATCACTAAACCCATTTGGCACTACGCCATACATTTCCTCTGCTTCTTTGCCGCTGTCTCAAGAGCCTATTTAATGGCATGTCAGTTAAGCTTCTCACCACTAGCAAGGCGGTTCTTTTCTTCCTCAACTTGCTCTAGCAATGCCTCAAGCTCTGCTTCTGTTAGTCCCTCTAACCGTTTCTGCAAAACCAATCTCAATTTTAATGAATTTGTGCTAATGCAAGATAAATTATTTAAGTAAGAATAATTAGACTCTTCAATAGTATCTGTAAAATATGCTATTTAGTTTTCATCCAGTCTACATGTTTCTAACAGTACCAAAACCCATAGAACTAATCAATTAAACCATTAGCACAGCCTACCAATCTACGAGTAGCATGATGGTGCTTGGCTAACCATGCAAACCATCAATAATTTACATCTGATGATTCAATACATCTAGTTTACTGCATTCATGAAAAACACTGATTCATCAATTATTAACAGAGAGCAGGACAAAAATAAAAGAAGGCTATCCATCAATGGTGAATATCAACCATGGCATATGGATCCACTTACAACCACCACTTTGCTTAGTCAAGGTTACCCCCGTTTAAGCATTAAGGTTCCAAGAGATGGAAACACATGATTATAACAACTTAAAACCAATTCGAAATATATGGAAAATGAGAAGCGCACAATCCATGAAATGCATTTTTTATTTTATTTTTTTTCTTGGGCTTTTTTTTGGTTGGGGGGGGTGTGAGAAAAAAGGCAAAGTATTGAGCAAGTCAACCTGCATGACTTTGTCCTCATAGTCACGGAGCTGCTGAGCATATGTCATTTCCTTGTTTGAGACTCTAAAAATGTAAGTAGAAATCCACCCAATGGTTAGCCCCAGGACCATTACTAGCTGAACAACATTTCCTGCTTGTAAAGGATCAACTCCAACAAACTGCAATAAGAAGTTAAAAGGAGATTAAATCTTAAGATCAAACCAAATATAGAGCATTTCCCATCCCCCAACTCCCAGAAATAATAATATAATAAAGAGCAGCAGGTATTGTACATACAAGAAATAATATATAGGGTTGTGCTATGTGTAATTGTGTTGGTTACAACGTACAAGTAATGCCACATGGTGGCTCAGATGGGTCGAACATCTGTGGACATATAAATCCCAAGGTCCTCCATTCACATGTCAACTTTCAGACTGATTGGTAGTCGACTAGTGGCCACGTAGTAAAACAGAATTCAAGACTACAAGAGGGGGCACAAGACACAGTGGGGTGCACGGATATATACTGAAGAATATGGCATTAGATCGGAGGGTAAATGATTGATTTGAGGCTGAAATTTTGACACATGGTCAACATAGGCAATTCCTAGACGTCCAACCATGAGATTTGCGACATCATTCTTTCATGTGGCAGAATCAGGCCATAATTGTAATCATCATAGATTGTTACAATTGGATACAACCATATATATATATATATATATATATATATATATATATATATATAGAGAGAGAGAGAGAGAGAGAGAGAGAGAGAGAGAGAGAGAGAGAGAGAATGATGCAGCAAAATAATTTATGCATGGAATAATTTATGCATGGAAAATTTGATGTTTAACAATTAAATTGTTAAATATGGTTACCATGCAAATATGAATAGGCATGCTTACATTAAATGCATCTCATTGTACAGCGCTTAATTGTCACTCCTCCTTACCCCAGACCCATGCCCCCTAACTGAACTCAACTATGCAATTTTCCAATAAAATGTCATCAGCAACATTGATCCTATTTTGCTATCAATTTTATTTAAAGTCATGTTTGTTGTTAAAGCCACAGCCATTCATATATTTCTCACTTCTTCCCAAGTATGTTTCAGCCCACTCCTTGGTCTCTTTGTTCGGGAAAACCCACATTCCTAAATTGGTCTTGAGGAAAACAAAGATATGAAGATTTACTAATTTCTATATTGAATGTTGTGGCTTATAGTTAATTCACATTCAAGTATCCAAGCCCTACATGATGAATCAATTATATATCAAGAGTTTTGGATACACATGGATCATATCTTGAAGACTTCAAAATAGTGAAGATTGATGAAAATCAAGTTACTTAAAGAAGACCAAAATTGAAGATCAAGTTACTTAAAGAAGACTAAGATTGAAGTTTGAAGAAATGTAATTAGGCATTTAGGATAGTACACTTTCATTGCACATCATTATTGTACAAAGCATCTCACTTTATTTTGCAGTCTCATCCTAACTAGGTAGACGTTAAGAGATGCCAAATGACCTAGAATTGTAGGAATTGTGTTGGTTAAAAAGTTCAAAGATATGAGATAAGAATCACACAAAACAAGACAACTGGCTGATTGATCCGGATCCTGAAATTTTCACCAACTGGGCCCAGGCTAACTTGGACAACCTAGAGGAAGTAGGAGACCGATCCCAGAACCGAAATGCGAGATACCGGCAAAGGGCAGCGAAGTACTACAACTCCCTAGTTTAACCCCGAACCTTTCGCCTAAACGATCTAGTGCTCCAAAAGACATCAATGATACCTAACTCATCAAGGCAAGCTCAGACCAAATTGGGAAGGACCTTACAAAGTCATTCGAGGCAATCGACCAGGGTCATATCACTTTTCGACTCTGGGGGGCAGCGAGATCCCAAGGTCCTGGAATTCAGAGAATCTGCGAAAATACTATTAGTAAGGACAAGCCATCAAAGGTCGAGCCAAAAATTTTGAAACTCAGTACATGACATCTTCAAAAACTTTCAACACTTTTAGTGAAGAACAATTCCTATCCATGTACATCGTTTTCGAAGTGTAATGACTTGTGAATGCAGCCGAAACCGAGACGCTAAGGAAAAGTCAAGGCAGTGTATGAAGACACAGAAGAAACCTATGTTATTAAATCTCCCAAGATCAGGTACAAGCACGAAAGCTGGAGGACATTGCAAAACAAAGAGAGAGAAGAGGAAGAAGAAACAAACCAAGTAGAAATAAAAAGAAGGGAAATATATAAATCAACAAAAGTTCATAGCCCAACAGGGGTGACAGAGTTAACATTCTTAGAGATAACAACAGGAGGCGTGATCTTGAGATCAGCAACCGTAGGCATGGCCTCAGGGTCGCCAGAAAGCAGTATGGTCCCAGAATCGCCAGCAGCAGAGGCCCTCCCTCAAGGTCAGCAGGAAGCACATTCAAAGTGTTGGCAGGAAAGAACGCCGTCTCGGAAACCAATTGGAGACTCTCCTCGTTCTCTCCACTTTCCAGCTTCTCAAAAGGGAAGGGAAACTCAGAGAAGTCAAACTCAGGAAACATGGTCAGGACCCAATCCCTGGTGCGGGCAGTCCCTTGTAATACCATGGTTGACCTATATCGAGCTCCATCTCTTTAGAGGCCAGAGACCTTCCAAAATCCTCCACAGCATGGGCTCCTTCCTCCGTTTCGTTGGCCCGACTTTCCTTAAGAGCAACCCTGCCTTCGGACACTCGCTTTAGCACCCTCTCAGCGGCACCCCGATGTTCTTCAGCCCTCAGTTCGGCCTTCCCCCAAGAGCAGCTTGACGCGTTCAGCCTCAGCACGATCGGCCTATGCTGAAGCCCTTACCTCCTCCCTCTCCTGGACAGCCCTATCTCTTTCCTTTGTGGTTTTCTCTTTTGCTTGCCCCAACTGATCCTTTGCGCCGAGGGCTAGATCTCTCGCTCTCTGCAGCGCTGTTTGCTCCTCCAACAACTTCCTATAGAAGTGAACCATACCAGTGTGGTACAAACTGCCTGCACATAACCAAGTCAGCCATCAGCACAATGTGCAATGCAGCACAAATCGAATTACCGTTAAAAGCTACTTACCATCACTTGTGCTACATCAGCGTGCAAAAGGAGAGCCTCCTCGGACAGTCCATCAACAACTCTTGATCCTTCCATGGTCTGGCCTCTCAAAGAAATTGCTAAGAGGCCTCAAAATCCCCCAAGATTGTGTCCATCACCGAGATATACCACTCGGGCTTAAAGATGGTCTCATTCCCAGTTGACCGAAATTTCAGAGGCATGGCCATCTTCAACATGTATGTGCCCTCGGACGTCTCCCCACTAGCGCTCAGAAAGATCTGGAATTCGGATAAAGGGAGATGACCTCCTCAAGCCTGGTCCACCACAAGACCCGCTGCCTCTTGCTAACCACTTGCGTCATTGAGCGAGGTCGTCCCCTCACCACCACCCAAACCTACAGCAAGGTTTAAAATCTCGGTTCTCAGAGGCGTCTCGGCCTCCTGGAAAACCAAGATCTGGCCGAGATCTCCCCGAGACAGTGCAAAAACCCAATTGCTTTGCTTTTCTTCATATATATATATATATATATATATATATATATATATATATATATATATATATATATATATATATATATATATATATATATATATATATTGGATTGTGTGTATTTGTTCCAAACTGGGATGGGTGGGATGAGTTAGATTATTGATTAGATGAGAATCCACTTTTAATGGCTCTAAAACGAATCTTAAAAAAGCTGAGATTGTCTCTTTGGTGCAATCCTCAAGCTTCAACCTTGTGGAAGAAGGGTTTTAAAGAAGAATAAAGGAAGAGAGAGAAAGTGTTGTCCTGACTCATTCCTGACTCCTGAATGCATTTTGATGGAGTTCAAAACTGTGTGTGTGAGTTTAAAAAGGAAAGAGAGTAGTGGTAAGACACCTTGCTAAGTGGTCCCCTATATTACATATTTATGGTTATTCAATTAAAACTCTACCTGCTTTGTTCTCTGTGAGGAAAGATCAAATTAAGAGTGATGATTGAATGAATTAAGATGGAATTCCATTAAGTAATTACTAATAATGTCAATGAGAAAGGGGATAGCTTTTCGAATGATTTGTCTTCGAATTTTATGGAGAGAGAGAGAGAGAGAGAGAGAGAGGGGCTTGCCCCTTTTAAGTAGTAAAAAAAAAAAGAAGCAAAAAAGCAGTTTCTGCCAAGATCTCGCCGAAAAACTGCCGAGATGATAAAATATGCCGAGATCTTAGCGAGATCTCAGCTGAGAACACATAGAACATGCAACCGAGACCGAAACAAGTTATCGACTCAAATCTTGTCTCGGCCTTCACCGAGATCACCGAGAAGACTGAGCGAGATCTCGGCGAGATTTTAAACCATGACCCACGGGCAGCACTAGAGAAGGCACGGGCAGCACGAGGGAAAGCTCGATCCGAGCATAGTTAACGCCCTCCTCTGTGGAGCCTAAAACAGTCTCTTCCTTCTGTTCCCAGATGACAAGGTCCCCAGGAGGCCAAGAGAAATTACCCACAATCATCACCTTCTTTCATGTGGGCTCCGAAACCTCCTTCCCTCTTGATGACGGTTTCGATGGCGCTTTCCGTTTAGCCACCTTTGCCGTGGTCCGAGCAAGAATCCTCATCTCCATCGCATCCATGCCAGTAATTCTTCTGGGTTCCACTACAAAAACAGATAAGGAGATTCACGTACAAAAGCAAATGGGAAAAGAAGAGGTGGATCTCGGGACGAGAAAGCGAAAGGAGAACACTCGAGGCAAATCCACAACCCTCAGCTCACCTGAGACAAGTCCATGCTTACAAAGAAATTCTTCTCACTTAGTTCTCTCCAATCAACTTTAGTCCCCTTCCTCATGCGCTCATAAACCTTCTCTTCCTCCCCTGTCATGACGGGAAGAACATTCAAGGTGGCAACATCAAGCTAACCCCAAAGATTGGGACACACATCCATATTCGAACTTTGGACATTAAAGAATCTACCCTTCCACCTCTTAATCGAGGTCAGAATCTGATCAACTAGTTCAAAGTCAGACTGGCGGGAAAGATAGTCCAGTCTAAGTCTCCTTCTGCATAATGGTGATCGTAAAACAGCACCAAATAGATTGAGGGTCGGTTCCTGGTCGATTTCAAGGACAAATAATATGAACCCCATGATCATCTTCCAAGAATGGGAGTAAGCTGGGTGGGCCATACTCCGAGGTAATTTATGATCTCAACGAAACAGTGGCTATAGGAAATCAAAAGCCAGCCTTCAACTATTCCTCATAGCAGACCATCTCAGAATGATTCTCAGAACAAGCCCTCTCCTCCCGATGCGACATCATGAGGATAACAATACTCAGGAAGGTATATACGCGTCTAATCGTGATAGATCACTTTCTTCTAACACGCAAGGACGTCCCCATGCACCCGCTTCCAAAAACTTTTGAGCATCTTTTCCGGCCCGGAAGACCGTAGATGAAGCCCCTGCATTACTATTAACTTGCTCCAACCTAGAACCCTCAACTTTCTCCTCTAGAAGATTTTCCCCTACGCCCTTGGAATCTGTGTGTTCCTCACCAAAATTGTCCATCAACAAGAAATAAAGCAAATAATAGAGATCGGGTACTTACTAATGACAGAGAAACCGACAGAAGATCGGAGACCACAGGACAAGATAATGATACCAAACCGACTGGGCTCCCAAGTCTAGGCTGATCGCCTCTCATATAATTATCAAATGACAACTAAAGGCAACATCTCCGTTTTATAGCCTCGACCCACCACGTTCAGAACCTCAAAATGGAGCTTGCTGCTGGAGACTGTTAGAAACCACATGGCTCTAACAAGGAGGACGTGAAATAAATGCCACGCAAATGATGAGACGTTGGCCCCTCTCAATGTCATATTGATATCGGTGTGATTATCTCCCCCCAAGAAATAGGTGAACCCAGGCAGACAAGGTGCAACCACAAATCTAACAATTCAACCTAAGGTCTATCACAACATACTGACAGTCATGCCATGCATGAACAAAAAGAAATCATTCGTCAATGTATTAATTTGAAGATGCTGACCCCAAGATTACCAAAAAAAAAAAAGAGAGCAAGGGCAAATTGTCAAATGATCGGCTAGTTCGGCCCAACCGATAAATCCCTCATAGGTCACCTTCAAGGCTACAGATTCCCATTGGCACCTCTTCATGCTTATCAGTTCTGGAGGTCACCCCCTTCTCGACAGTCTCAACACCCTCTACCTCAGGAGTGCTTAGTGACGGTATATCAAAAGGGAATGGAAAGTGCGAGAAGTCAAAATCTGAAAACTTGCCGAAGACCAACTCCCAAACAGAGTTGAGCCCTTTAAAATACCATGGCTCGGCTGCCTCGTAAGTCACCTCTAGTACCTTCTAATTCAGCCCCGCTATTTGAGCCTTGGCATCTTTCAGGTCCTTCTACAAGCAATCGGCGATTAGCCTCAGCCAATCCTCTTGTCCCTAGCATTTATATACTCGGCCCCTCTACCATTTTTGCTCCTGGACAAACTTTGCCACCATATCCCTCCACTTCCTTTGCCTTCTGATACTCCTCCATGTACAGAGCATACATCGCCTCTAACTGAGTTGTCACTGACATGGCACAACCGACAACCTAGGTTAAAGCAGATGAAAGTGAGTCCAGTAGAAATCATAAATCATGGCATGTGAGATCAGCATGCCCGACCTCAACACTCTCGAGAGTGGCCTCTTGAGCACTACCCCGACCAACTGGGCCCTCACGGCTTCAAGCATGTCAACTCTCATCCTCTACCTAGAAGGACTACCAAGGCTTGAAACACCCTTGCCCTTGTCGTGGGTTCCCTCGGTCCCTCAAGTAGCGACTATGTCATATCCCTACTTGCATCCGTTCATGCTCAGCATCCATTGCAAAAGACAAATCAATATCAATATCTATCAAAAGTGAGTGCGGTGCAAGTAACTACTACACTCATTCGGTTCCACCCAATTGAGCCATACTGGCGTAGAAAACTCTCACCCTCCAACTTTTTACAAGTGACGGTGGCACCCCTCTTATTGTTGTATCGCCTCGTCTGCTTCCTAGAAAAGTTAGGGCTGTAAGTCCAATACCGAGAGATTAACTGTATCTCCCCAGTCAACTTTATTGATGGGACCTCCCTTATATACTTCACGATGACAAACCGACCTTTCCAACGAAGAATAGAATCAAGAAAGTGGGCAATAATCCTTAGCACAATGATAGAAGTTAAACCAAGCGGTCCTTCTCCGAGAAGCACCAGCGGAACAATCAAAGGTTTGGAATTTTACCCATACGACGAACATAAGCTATAAATGCCACCACAATTCGCCAGGATTGGGAAAAGCTGTGTCAGAGCAACTCAGTATTATCTCAAAATTTCCACGATGAACCCGGGCATCAGGAGATAGAGCCCAGCCCTAAGAAATCCTCGTACAGGAAGAATCCACCAAGGGTCAGCAGACAAACTCTATCATCCTTTTTTGGCAACTCTAGTTCATACTCATCCGTAATATGGTATTGCCGCCTAATTCGAGAGAGATCCGCCTCCCTCATACCACAACTTACCCGCAGGCCAATGGGATCAAGGTTCCGCCCGCGTCCCTCGACTATAACATGGCGAGCTCGCTTCCAAAAGCAAAGAGGACAATAACTTTGATAAATGGAAAAGCTCTAGACACCACCTTGACTCACCCTACGACTCGACAACTCGGGTACTCCATACCATTCAGAACCACCGGTAAGTGTTGCCACTACAAATAGTTATTAGACAGAATGCTCTGTGGACATCTGATCGACAGCATCCCCCATGGCAGTTTCATCCTTTGAAACTTCCCTAGACTCCACTCCCATCGTTTTTATTAACAAATGCAGAAGGGAATCAAGGATTGAGTATTTACTGACTTCATCCTAGCGCTACAAGAGAACTTGCTACAAACTTGAGCAAACATGAAAGCAGACAAACCGATGTCGTTGTTCGCTCCCAATGCAAATTACTCCACAGCGTAAACCCTATAGGGGTTATATATACAGGACCCAACGACACTTCACATCTCGAGGATGCTAAACGAAAGGACACGAATTAAATGCTTCTGAAGCAACAAGATGTTTTCAGGGCAGGTCTAACAACCAGTTTGACTTCAATAGATAAGTTAGCGAGGACAAAATCGCCTCATCTGGCTCAGACAAACTGACCCCGATGGCACAAAGAGGGCAAACTTCGACATAAATGGATGTCGTCTACGACAGCATACTCGTTTCATCTAGCTCGAGTAATCCAAGCTATATGACCCTAAGGGGGCCGGCTTTGACTTCTCCAATGGATAAGTTTGCGACGACATGATCGTTCAATCGGGCTAGGACATATAGACCCCGATGGCCCAAAGAGGGGCAAACTTCACCATTAACGGATTCATTTGCAACAACATGAACGTTCCATCCAGCTTGAACCGACCAACCCGATGGCCCACGAAGACAAACTTTGCCATCAACAAATTTGTTTGTGACGGCATGCTCGTCTCATCCAGCTCGAATAGTCCGAGCTGCATGACCTTAAGGGGGCAGGCTATGATTTATCCAACGGATAAATTTATGACGACTTGATCATCCCATCCGACTCGGAGAGATACCGACCCCGATGGCCCAAAGAGGAAAACTTCGTCATTAACGGATAAATTTGTAACAACATGATCATCCCATCCAATAGACCAACCCCAATGGCCCAAAGAGGGCAAACTTTGACATCAACAGATTCGTCTACGACGACGTGCTCATCTCATCTAGCTTGAATAGTTTGAATTGCATGCCCTAAGGGGTCTGGCTTTGATTTCTCCAATGGATAAGTTTGCGATGACATGATCATCCCATCATGCTCAGACAAAAAACCCCGATGGCCCAAAGAGGGCAACTTCATCATCAAGGGATAAGTTTACGACGACATAATCATCCCATCCATCTCGGACAAACGGACCATGATGGCCGAAGGAGAGCAAACTTCAGCATCAACATATTCGTCTGCGACATCCTCGTCTCATCCAACTCGAATTAGCCAAGTTGCATGACCCTAAGGGGGCCATCTTTGACTTCTCCAACGGATAATTTTGTGACAGGATGATCGTCTCATTAGGCTCGGATAGACCGACCCCAATGGCCCAAAGAGGGCAAGTTTCACCATCAATGGAATGGATTCGTTTTCGATAACATGATCATCCCATCCGGCTTAAACCGCAAACCCCGATGGCCCAATAGGGCAAACTTTGCCATCAACAAATTCATCTGTGATAACATGCTCATCTTGTCCAGCTCAAATAGTCCAAACTACATGACATTAAGGGGGCAAGCTTCGATTTTTCCAACGGATAAATTTGCATCGACATGATCATCCAACTCAGCTCCGATAGACCGACCCCGATGGCCAAGCTTCATCATTAATGTACAAGTTTCAACAACATGATCGTCCCATCCAGCTCGAACTAATCGACCCCGATGGCCCATAAAGGGCAAACTTTGCCATCAACAGATTCAACTGCGACGACATGCTCGTCTCATCCAACCCGAATAGTCTGAGTTGCATGATCCTAAGGAGGCAAGCTTCGAATTTTCCAACGGATAAGTTTGCGACAACATGATCATTTCATTCGACTCAGAGAAACCGACCCCGATGGCCTAAAGAGGGCAAGCTTCGTCATCAATGGATAAGTCGACGATATGATCTCCCATCTAGCTCAACAAATCGACCCCGATGGCCCACAGAGGGCAAACTTCGCCATCAACAAATTCGTATGCAATGACATGGTCATTTCATCCAGCATGAATAGTCTGAGCTGGATGACCCTAAGGAGGTAGGCTTCAACTTCTCCAACAAATAAGTTTGTGATGACATGAACGTCCCATCCGGCTCGGATAAATTGACTCTGATGGCCTAAGAGAGAAAACTTCGCCATCAGCAGATTCGTCTGCGACATTTTGGTCTTCATCCCACTCGAACAGCCCAAGCCGCATGGCCCGACAGAGTTAGGCTTCGACTTTAACAATTGGGAACATTTGCAAACACAAGTTTGTCCCATCCGAGCGCGATGGCCCAATGAGGGCAAAATATTGACCGCGGCAGAAGATGATTACGAAACACGATCGCTCCATCCACCTCGGAGCATCCGAGCCGTGTGGCCTGAAAGGGGAAGGGTAGTATGATCGGTCAACATGCACAAAAAGCAAGAACAAGATAGAAAATTTGCACAAGAAAATTTTTGCTCAAAAATTTGCTCAAGACAATAAACCATTCTATTGATAAAGAAGTTACAAGTAAAGATCCAAAGGAACATCAATAACAACATGTGGAGATCTAAACGACAATTATATGCAACATAGAGAGTCATGGTAGTTGGAAAAAAGAGAGACAGACATCGCAAGAAGAGATCAGTTTGGCAGAAGACAGTTGTAGTAGGCTCGGCAAATGACAATGGCGATCGACACTGCAACAGCAGAGGAGGACGATGATGTCACCGATCAGATTATCTTTAATACCAACAATGAAGCCGAGCAGCTATGCGAAAGCAACGTCCAATGATCGCAGTCGATGATTTGGATCGGGTGCTTGGAATACATTGCCGAAACAATCAACCGATATCAATGACCATGACCATTTTCCATCTCTGAGGTGCACTTCGATAATGCGAATTCAAGAGACAACGTCAATGTTGACCCGTTCCTCCCAGCTCGCCCTCATAACTTGTGGTCAGGAGGATGCTTGTTTGGTTCCACTGACCATAGCTTCCTCCACAATGACTCAAAAGGTTTCTAACACCGAGTAGTGAGCAACTCCAAAGCCTACACAGAGAAGAAAGCCTCGTACAGACAAAGTTTCCATTCCTCAAACTTGGAAGAAGCTTGGAGGTCAAGTTTGTGAGGCTACATTCACTTTCAAAGGTTAGTTTCCCCTTTCCTTTAAGTAGTTTTTGGGTTTCTTACCATCATGATGGCGGTTGGCCACCATTAATGGAGGCCACCAAACCCTAGGTTTATGGTTAGGAACCCACATGCCTTCAATGAAGGTGTTTATGACTCTAATATTACTACCAAGGGTGGGTAATGTGTTCCCCACCATTTATTCACCTATGGAAGATGTTGGGAAGGCATCATCCCCAAGTTTGCTTCATCTTCCCCCGCTGAATCTGGTTTCTCGGACTCAGTCGGCAGATGGGGCAATGCCATTGCCCCTGGCTCCGGTATGTAGACCAAGTATGGTCTGGTTGGCGGATGGGGCCCGTAGGGCCTTCATCCCCCGTCGGACCCCATACTTAAGAATATTTTGGCTAAGCTCAGCTAACAGACTAGCCAGTGGCACGATCCACCGGATAGCATCCCCTGGCGAAGCTCTTGGGAATGGCTTACCACAAGAGGCTGGCTTAGGAAATTTGGTAGGGAGCCCGCGGCACCCCAGAGCTGGCTAATTGATTCGCCGACATGGTCCACCGGTTCACTCATAGAAGGTTTTAAGGCCCAACCGGTGGATAAAACCGGCGGCACCTACTGCCAATACCTTATCCGCCGCCTTGGCTGCTGCAAACCTATTTGACTAGTTTAAGCCTTCGGAGACCAACCGTAGGGTTCCCAACTTGCCTTGGGACCTGCATTGGGACATTTAGATCATGTCCATGCTGATTTAAAAGTTATCAAATGCACATAATAAAACTTATGCAAATGAATAGTTAAACGGGTAGTTGACGAAGCCTACTACCCGCTTCTAGGTTCTGCAGCACTAGTGGTGCCTATAGGTGAGGGGTCGGGTCTGTAGTTTTAGTACATAATTTGTATGTCTATGATGATATGATTTGATAACATGTCATCTCTTGAATATGTATATGAGCATGCATTTGCATAATAACAACTATGTATGTTTTGATGTGGTGGATGATTATGTATTGATTTGTGTGACATGCGGGTACTAAAGGGACCAGTGACGCATGGTCACACAGACCCTCATTATAATGCTAGCATCTTAGCGGGGACACGGTGGCCCAAAGGGATTGGGGATCGGGGATCCCGGCTAAGGTGCGGCCTCCTTTATGATCATGTATGCATATGCTAGGCATTAAGTGGTTACATCACCCATGATTCTAAACCCTTGCCATTAGGGAGTTACGTGTCGGTAGTAGACGTAGTCTATTATGGAAGGTGGTGACCCTTGGTCCGCGGGTCTGAGGGTATTCACTTGTAAACGCAATTTGGCAAAAGATATTTGGGCATTCTACTTCTACCCTAGCCTGGTACATGAGAGTTGAAAGTCGTTCATCCGTAGGTGGCGCCGAAAGCTACAATAGACATCTCAATATGGTACCTTATAGAACCAATACCAATGACTTAACATTAGATCACATCATATTCATTTGTGCAAGGCATGTGATACCCGATTTCTTTACTAAGCTAGGAAGGGAGCTCACCCCTCATATCGATACGTATTTTCAGATTCTGATGCAGGGGATTTCTCTGTTGCTGGTTTCATGGAGTCACCCATTGGGCGCGATTCTTTTGCTAGCGAGGACTTCTCTGGCAAGCATGCTGAGGGTTGTGTCTATAGCGACTGCATCTACGCCTGATGCTACTCCTTTCTCTCTCTCTCTCTCCTGGATATTATATTTTTGATAGATAGATCCTTGTACAGTCTATCTATGTAGGGTTTTGATACACTGATTTAATTTATTGGGAACGTATGTGTATATTTTGATATTGATATAATATTTGGAATAGTGGTGTATATTTATAACAACTTTTTAGTTTATTATGATGACATTTAGTTGGAATCTATTTAATTATTGATTTACACTTCTACTATTATTATTACTCTGATTGGTTTACTTGATTTCTATAGATATTGTATATGTAGACTGTGGGTTGGTTTGGTAAATCACAGTAGCTTTGTGGATCTTGGCTGGATTCGGGTTGCCTTGTGGGTCGATCCGGGTATCATGCCTGTATCCGGAAATGGGCTGTGACATAACCCGAGAATTGTTCAAACATGAAGATCCAAATTGGCTTATATAGAATGCCCAAGTACCCTCGAAACTTCCCACAATCGCCAACCGTCAAAGCAAAGGACAAGTGTCATTCCCCTAGTGGTCTACGGCTCCCAAGGCAGTCAGTGCCCTAATGACCCAACGCATCCTGGTAAGAGAGGCATTCATTGCTCGCACACCAAGGGATGTGTACTCTGGACTCTAACCGTCAGCTCTCAGTTGTCAAGCGGATTTAGAGCCACCAGATAGGAAGGTGCTTAATGATAGCAGACGAAAGGACGATTCAATTCAGCTCGCGAGGCACCCATTGCTTGCAAAAGAGAAGATGTAAAGTTCGGTTCAATAAATCTCGTGGCATGATCGGATAAGAGCAACATCAAACCCTGCCTATCGATTGGATAGGAGAGGCAGAAAAGGCATCTCACATCACATGGAATTAAGTATAGAGCAACGCCCGTCGTCCTAGAATTAAGATCATCACAGAGAAGAAGTCATCTTGGCAAAAGCAAGATAGAGCGACCACTCCAAACGACCTCCAAGACCGGACTCTGAGACCAAACTACTCCTTACTCCCTAAACCCACAGGCCTAAAGAAGTAAGGGGCAAGTGATGTGCATAAATGCCACCAACCAATCGATGGCCTACTTGTGGCATTCGAATCACCCCACTAAGGGGGCAATTCCGTCCATATCACATTAGCAAGGGCAAATTTGACCTTACTGCCTCATCAAGGGTATATTCGAACAAGCTGTTACGAAGATGCTGGAGCGGGTGGACCCCACCTCTACCCCCTATAAATAGGCACTCTTACCAAAGGTTCCACGATCCTAAATTCACTATTCACTGCACAGTTCCTTCTTTCTACGATCCGATCTTATTATCTGTTGTTAACTGCTCGAATCTGACTTTAGCATCGGAGTGTACCCGCGGATCTCGGGTCCAGTCACTCTTGTGCTCGTATTTGTTGTCATCTACAGGCTAGGTCCAGCGTCGAGGTCCCACCTCGGAAGGAGAGGTCAGATTCCAACATCAACAAGTACATTGCCTTAATCTTCAATCTTCATATCTTGTTTTCAAGTTCGGATTTTCTGTTCTTCAATCTTGGACGAGTTCTTGGTCTTTAAGCTTGGAATTTCTTGTTCTTCAAACTTGGGCTTCCTTATTCTTCAAGCTTGGAACTTCTTGATCTTCAAGCTTGGGCTTCCTTGTTCTTCAAGCATGGACTTCCTTGTTCATCAAACTAGGAACGTGCCTTGATATGATTTGATCCTTTCTTCATATTTGTTTAATTTGATTCTTGTCTTGGATTGGCTTGATACCATGATATCAACACATAATGAAAATGTTAGGGGTATCTTCATGTGTTTGTTAACATAAAAAACAAATAGGGAATGTAGGCTTTTCCTAAAATTCTCCAAATTGGAGTGTGGGCTTTTTTCCAACAACCCACACAATCCCAAATTCCCGTACCTGCATCCCTAGCTCATCCCCCTCATAGAGTAGATGAGTAAGAGTCAGCGACCATATACATTACATATTTAATCATCATTTGTAAAGCATAAATAAATAAATATAAGTAGAAACCACTTTCAGAGAAAATGAAACAAGATGAAGGAATGGTACCTCTAACCCACTCTTTAATCCAATTCCAAGCACCATTACTCCGAGCCCAATCAATAGTACATCCTTCCTTGAATATCCAAAAGGTACCTGCCATAGTGAAGAGTTTCAGATATGGATACTGACACTAAGTCAGCAAGATTATAACCAACAAGAGGGAAATATAAACTTTATTAAGAGAACTGTCTTATAGATTTATGCAAAAATACAAACTTTCTAATTGAAATACTAAGAAAATTCAACATAACTCGATTTTAATATACAGTTGACTCCATTCAGACCCAGTAAAAGTCTAAGAGGTGGCATGCTCGTTTATTTTATGATTTGTAGGACACGGATCCTTATAGGGGAATTGTAATTACTTGAAGTACACGTACTGCTGTCAAAGGATATTTTAGTGAATTCTGTTTTTATTGTAAATTTAAGGTTGATATCAGTAGTGGGCATGATAAGACTAACCACTTTCTTCTTCCAATTCTGTCTTTTCTTTCTTCTTTCTTCTTTATTCATCCATTCTATTTCATATCATTCAGATAATCTACAAGAAGGTATAGAGATGTTGATCCCAGTAGTAAATTCCTCCTCACCTTTTCTCTTGTCCTTTTTACTTCAGTTTGTGTTCTGCTCTCCAGGGATCAAATTAATTTAACAGTATTACTCTATACATTGGCAACCTAATTGTTGTTATAGTGGGAGATCCACTCCTTGTTGGTGTGAGTGCTATTTATCATATTCTTCACAGACAAATCGCAGCAAGGGAGTTCTATCACACATATTATTTGACCTTACAAGCAAATTTTAGATTGTAAGTGTGCTTTGATTATCTATCTTTGAGTTTTGATGCCACGACAATGCTCAATGGTATCACCCTTTTTGTTGCAGGCAACTGTAATGTGATTAGATGTATCAGGACGACAAGCACAAGCCAAAAATGGGTCAGGGATGATTTCGTCTCTGTTTGACGGTGTTCATGGTAGTTCTTATTACAATACCAGTATCAGAATCCATATTTAGATCAAATTTTGCTAGATCTAGTTTATGTCAGATTGTGTGTTGCCATGGGGGTACTCTTGTACTTCATTTCCTATTTTGGTTGTCTTCATGATTATCTGTGAAGCATTAAAGTGAAACACAATTGGCCATTAGCAATGAAACTAAAAGTCCTTTGTCAACTACTATGATAATGTAATAGTTCAAATCACTACAGGAAGATTGGACAGTTCTAATTATCTGCTATAGGCAGAACCACTCAGGCAGTGAAGGCGTTTGTGGATGGAAGACGTATACCCAAGTATCTTACAAAAAAACCACCTTCGCCATGTGATCCTAATTTCTACATGCCGCCACAGGAAGAATAGTATGGAGCAAACAAAATGCCAATGTTATGTTCTACGATACAGTGAAACAGGTATCGAGCATTGTGCAGACTACATAGATAGGAATGTATCTAGAATTTGATCAGTTATGCCAATGTTTAAGTGAATACTGCAGCAAACTTTGGGGCATGTTTGAAGAATTAAATATTTATCAGTCTTAATCAAATGTCATGGATAGTAAAAAAGAAGAAAAGGAAGGGATTGCAATTGGAAAAATTCAGTCAATTAGAAGTCAAAAATATTAGCAAGCAATGGACTTCTATCTCTACATAAGGTCTTAACAACATAAAAAGTGCATCCATAACCTCTTTGCAAGCATCTTCAGGTGAAACTAAAGAGAACTCCGGTATGGTATTTGATGTTGGCTGGTTATAAATATGAACAGGATCTTTGGCAATTTTACAAGTTGACATGGTGGTAGAAATACCAGTAATGCTCATGGTCATGGTGTACTAGTGGAGACACCACATTCTGCAATTACCAAAGGTCACCAATCAGACATTTGATAAACATTGGGCAAATTTGGAAAGCTCGAATGAGCAACTCAAGTATTTGTTACAGTGAAGATGCTCAAGTGAATTGTGGAGACAGTGATAGACAATCTTCCCCCCTAAGAGTTCTGGTAATAGAAACAGCAACACCCACAGTAATGGCTCCAAGAGTCATATATTACCCTAGGATATCCCATTGTTTTTTGCCAAAGGAGTTGAGAATGATGGGGTTTCAAGCAAGGCTTTCTCAGGTTTGCAGATTCGCAGGTTAGCTGGGGTTTTTGGCATGTGTATATCTAGTGTTTCAATATGTATTGACCTCTGTCAAAGTGCATCGGGACTGACACTTTAATACAGGTCGACATATACAAAAAATTTGTTCTATTGATCCTATCTTATATTGGTGACTTCATATTCCGTTACGTATCGGACTGATATATATATATATATATATATATATATATATATATATATATATATATATATATATAGAGAGAGAGAGAGAGAGAGAGAGAGAGAGAGAGAGAGAGAGGAGGGGGGGAAATAGCGCAGCAGCATTATTTTCATCTTACGAACAAGAGTGCGCTGTTGTAGCATAATGGCATTTGCATTCATCAAGTGAATCGAAATCCTGATCAAGCACAAGAATCATGGGTTAGGTATGTGACCCCAAACCCATAATCTTTTCTTGAATTTCTTTGCTAAGGATCACATCTAGACTCAAAACCAACATAGATCCATGGATTTGTTTGTGAAACCATAGGGTTTGTGATTTTTTTCCGATTTAATCCTAGAACTGAAAATAGGAAGATTTTTGGTAAACTTCATTTTTCTAATTCCACATGCATAATTTCTTATGAAGAATTTATATGTTGATCAATAAATGTGATCTATGATTCTATGTTCATACATGGTCTTCAGAAAATTTGGAATTTTAGGTTATTTTTTTAAATTTAAAATACATAAAAGTTAGTTTTTTTTTTTTCATTCTAAAATGTGTACTGCATTGGTTGATAGCTACACTTTATGCATAGTAGCATTTGTGAAGGGTTTAGGCTTATTTTGGTAAAAAATAATTAATGGAAATTAAAATGTATTTTAATTGTACATTGTCAATTGATTGTATTAAGTGGCCTATATTGGATTTAAACGTTTCACACATGTTAATGCCATATTTTATTGCTCAAGGGTACGATAAGCTTAGACTATTGTGTTGCAATTTGAATCCTCTTAACTAGTAGTAAGAAGTTCTAGTGATTAGATATCATTAATTATCTCTTATTTATGGTGCATTATGCTTACAAACACTAATTTTCATGTATCGGAGGCGTATCCATGTGTTTCCAAACAAATCTTAAGTATATCCAGGGTCTTGTACGTCTCTTTGATATGTCTCCAAAATGTGCCTTAAAATCATCTTACCGATATGCTGCCTGATTGAGATGCTCCTTTCATGCAAGACTAAGTCACTCAAGTGTAATACACCAGATGTTTGTGGTATTAAGTTGTAGAAGTTCTCCCCTCTTTTCAGGGCTTCTCAGTAAAAGGCAGTAGCTGAGGGGCAATTCTGTCATTTTCAGACAGGCTACGGTAAGTTCTAAATCTTATATTTAATATTGTATTATACTATATTTTGTGTTTGTTTTATATTTATTGTTATTTGTGTGCAAGAAATGATGGTATTACATGGAAAAGGGGTAGAGTAATGGGTGGACCCCACTGAGGAGAGATGATCTCTGGCAGGCCAACTGGGTCAATTTAGCTTGTCCAGGTGCAGAAATATCGGGTTTTCCGCCTGGACATTGCCACCGGATGTTGCGCCTGGTCAGCATGCCTGCTGCCACATGGCAGCAAGCTGGCATGCCACCTCATGCATGTGAGTCTAGGTGGCAGCCCCTGGTTTAGCCAACTTAAAGGACACTTGTGGGGAGGTTTTGAAGAAAAATTTGGCCAAAGGGGGCTGACCATAATTAATGGAAATGCAAGGGGGAATTTGTGAATAAACTTAAAACTTAAGGGGAGGTACTTGAGGATTTATTTTAAAGGGATACCTGAATCCTAATTTTAAAGTGTGATTAATGGGTTATAACAAGGGCAGTTTAGTCATTTCACATGCTAACTACAAAGTTAATAAAAGTATAAATACTAGAATAAAGAATTGAGATCAGTTTAGGATCTCTATTATTCATTGTGCTGAGTACGTGAGTGTGTTCTTGAAAAAAAAAAAATTAAAAAAAAAAAAAAAGAGGAAGAATATGACTAAGAGTAGCAAGAAGCTGCATTTGGTTCTCAGAGAAGCATTACAGAACAACTTGCTGTTCAGGAAAACCAAAAGGGTAAGTCACGTTGGGTTTTAAAAGGAAAAAAAAAAAAAAAAAAAAAACAAACGTGAACATGGATGCATGAGGATGGTAACGGGAATTGTAGAAATGGAAATCCTAAGTCCTATTCCCGGTGAGCAGGAATTGCTAATGGACTAAGGAACTCCTTGAGTTCAATAGCTAGTTCAGCAGATGTACAAAGAGGACATGATTTTAAATTTAAAAAGTAAACAAAGCAAAAAATTATGAATTGAAAAGATGGCGAAATCATACTAAGATAATGGTTTAATGGAAACCATGATTTCATATGATTTTTTTCACATGTTTCACTGAGTCAAAGAATGAAAGAAGAAATAAAGGAAATAAAATATAACTTCAGTCCAAATGTGAAATTTGGTTTTTGGGCTGGACTGGCGGCATGGACCGGCCAGACATGCACCCGGACCAGTCCCACCAAAACTCCTCTGGACTGTTAAAAAGAGTGTAAAAGTTAAGATTTGGACTTCCCTTAAAGGAGAGAACCAACCTGTGACAGACTACTTAGATGTTAGGACCTGGAATCCAAAACCAGAGGCAATTTCTCAGTCTTTGGGATCATCCGGGCAGAGTGTACATAGTATTGTTGATGCAGGCCAGGTGTACAAGAGAAGGGCCCGAAAGAAGACTCCAGCTGGGCCAGGCCCAGCCTAGGCCCATTCCAGCATTCCACCAGCAGCCGAGATCTCTCTTTAGAGATCTCTCCTACCGCCCGCCCTATAGCCGACAGCAAGCAAAGTTAGGATTTTATTTTAGTTTCCTAATTGATTAAGGACTCTATTTCTATTGTTTAGTTTCCTAAATAATAGGTTTGTTAGTTTAGAAGTCTTAGTTGCTTGGAGACTAAGACTTGCCTAAAATTTAAGTTTCCTAATTCCAGTTTTTATAAACTTTCTTATTTCTATGTTCTAGAAACTTCCTAATTTATAAAGGAGGTTTAGTTCCCTAAGTTTACTTTCTTTCCTATTTTATTTGTAAGTTCTCAAATCTATAAATAAGAGGGAGAGGCTGGCGGCAGCTCTAGTAGAGAGCAAACTCCTATTTTTTCTGGTTGGGTCCCATGGTTGTGAGACTCAACCAATTATTCCTTTTCCTCCTTTGAGTTTTCTCTTTATTTTATTTACCAATCCTTATACTCCAGTAGGCGACATTGATTTCCTGCAGAATTTTCAATTCCTATTGCTGATTTGATAAGATCCATCAAACTCCCATTAAGCCTTTAAGCAACCTGGGCGGTACCAGGTACAGCAGGTTTGCCAGGTCCATAGCTACTTCAATTCTTCTCGGATCCTCTTCAAATCTTGAAGAGTGTTCACAATTGTTACAAAAATCTTCCACACCAATTTTCATCTAATTCTAATGGTCGGATTTCAAAATAAGTGGTTTTCTTTGTTATTTTTTACTACAGATTTTGTGTTTGGACTGAATAGAGATCCTGTAGCAAAGAGGGATTGTTAATTTGAGTTGTCTAATCCTCTTTGCCACCAATTTGGTATCAGAGCATGGCTGAAGAAAGTTTTAACTCTCCTGATCAGTCCAGCAACCCCAATGACCTTATTATTTTGGTTCTCTAACGGTTGGCCAAAATAGATGCAAAGTTAGATAATATGGATGGAAGAATAAATAATTTGGAGGAACGAAATAATCTTAGGCCGGCTAGAATAGAAACCCCTAGAAGAGAAGCTCCTATGGTCAACCTAACACCAAGACGTATTACTAGGGCTCCTCAAAGAGTCCCTAGGAAAGAATATCAAGACCCACCCTATGATGATTATGAAGACCAACCTATCCATTACCAAACCCATAAGGTACGGATGGACCTCAAGGAGTTTCATGGGAAACAAGACCCCCAAGCCTTTCATGACTGGTTGAATGCCTTAGATGACTATTTCGATTGGTTCAATCTTCTCAAACCACCAAAACTGAAATTGGCTCGCTCCAGACTAATGGGGGGTGCCCGTGATTGGTGACGTAATTATGAGTCTAATCTCATAAGGAGACAGATGGAACCTACTACTTGGGAAGAGATGAAAGAGGAATTAAAAGAAAAATACCTACCAAGGTCCTTCCAAAGGAGGTTACATGATAAATTGAATAATCTTTGACAAGGAAACATGAGTATGGAAGATTATGTGTATGGGTTTGACCAACTATGTGCACGAACTGGATCACGAGACAGTAATGATCAAATGATATCTCGGTTCCGTTTGGGGTTGCGACCCGAGTTAGAGAAAAATTGGGGGTGGTTGATATTGTTAGTCTTAATGATTGTGTTGATAAAGCTTTTCATGCTGAAGAGCACTTAAAGACTTCTAGAAAGTATAACCCAAATTATAATGAAAGTAAGAAACCCATGACAAATCCCAAGAGCACTGTGGCTGCTCCTTGTCCTACTCCCATGGTAACTGAAAAGGGAAAGGGACCAATGGCTTCCAATAATAATATTCATTGCTATCATTGTAATGCCTATGGTCATTATGCAAGGGATTGTCAAAGAAAGGTGAAAGGCAATTCCCTAGTGGCTTCTGTAGAGGCTAACACTGATTCTCAAGTTTGGGAACCACAAGAAGATGACTCCTATGATAATGCTGCCCTAGGTGATGAACAAGAGTATAATTTGAAGAAGATGAAGCATCCCTTGGGATACATGTTGTGAGTCAGATATTAGTGGCTGAATCGAAAGGGGAAGATTGGCGATGTCATTGTAGTTTTACTACCTGCATGTCTAGTGGTCCTAAGCTTGCTTAAATTATTGCGGACGGCGGTAGCAGTGTTAATGTTGTGTCACAAGCCTTTGTGATAGATGTCAAACTAGAGGCTGAAACTCATCGTCAACTGTACAAGGTCTCACTTCTCAACGGCAATACATTCGAAGTAAACCAAAGGTGTCTGATTCCACTATAAGCAGGGGTGTACAATGATACAATTTCATGTGACGTAATTCCTATGATATTGACTGATGTACTATTGGGAAGGCCATGGTTATATGACCATGATGTGTCGGTTGGGGGCACCAAGAACCAATGTTACTTCGATGTTGATGGAAAACTCATGATATTAAAGCCTATTAATGTACCAGCTGAGAAAAGTAGGTTGAGCGTTGCACAACTAAAGCGTAAGCAAATCCTATAAGCCTTAAAGAAGGACCAACCAGCAACCATTAGTAAGAACAAGGGCAAGGAACAATCAAAGGCTGGATAGCAAACTGATCACCCATTAATGATACTCAATCAACAAGACTTTGAAGAAACAAGTAAAGAAAGTGGTGTAATGATAGCCCTCATGGCTAGGGAAGTTGTACCCCCTGAAAAAACTAACCTTCCCCCACCTATTCAATCTCTCTTGTCTGATTTTGCAGATCTTGTTGCAGATGCGTTACCTAATGAGTTGCCACCAATGAGGGACATACAACATATAATTGATTTAGTCCCCAGTTCGGTGTTACCGAACCTTCCCACTTACCGTCTAAGCCCTACAGAGCATGCATAACTCAAAAGACAAGTAGATGAATTGTTGCAAAAGGGTTTCATTGTAGAAAGCATGAATCCATGTGCCGTACCAGCACTCTTGACACCTGAGAAAGATGCATCATGGCGGATGTGCATCGACAGTAGAGCAATCAATAAAATTACTATCAAATACAGATTTCCTATTCCACGGCTTGATGATATACTGGACATGTTGATAGGTGCAACCATCTTCACAAAGCTTGATTTACGGAGTGGTTACCATCAAATCCGTATTCGTCCCGGCAATGAGTGGAAAACAGCCTTTAAAACGAAGGACAGATTATATGAATGGAAGGTTATGCCCTTTGGGTTAACCAATGTCCCTAGTACCTTCAGGAGAGTAATGACTCAAACACTCCAACCGTTTATCGGTAAGTTTCTTGTTGTCTATTTTGATGATATACTGATATACAGCAAAGGCCATGAAAACCACCTTGATCATATACGGTGAGTAATGAGGATCCTTCGAGATGAGAAGTTATACTTGAATTTGAAAAAGTGTTCTTTTATGCTCTCCAAGGTAGTGTTCCTTGGTTTTATTGTCTGTTCAAAGGGGGTAAAAGCTGATCCATCCAAGATAGAGAGCATTACCACTTGGCCACTCCCAAAAACTCTCACCGAGGTTCGTAGTTTCTACGGCCTTGCTTCCTTTTATCGAAGGTTCATACGAGGGTTTAGCTCTATTATGGCACCCATCACAAAGTGCATGAAGACAAAGAAAGGTCCGTTCCAATGGACCCCGACAGCCACTAAAGCATTCCACCTTATAAAGAAAGCCGTAACTGAAGCTCTTGTTCTTCACCTTCCTGATTTTGACCGTGTGTTCAAGGTTGCTACTGATGCCTTACATTCGGGAATTGGAGGGGTACTTATGCAAGAGAAGCATCCGGTGGCCTTCTACAGTGAAAAACTTAATGATGCAAAGAAGAGGTATTCTACCTATGATTTGGAACTTTATGCCATAGTACAGGTGATCAAGCATTGGAGACACTACCTCATAGGAAAAGAGTTTGTCCTATACTCTGACCATGAGGCACTCAAGTTCCTTAATTCACAACAGACCATTAGCCACAAACATGCTAAGTGGATTTCGTATCTACATGAGTTTACTTTTGCACTCAATTACAAAGCTAGAAAAGATAATCAAGTAGTAGATGCTTTAAGTCGCAAAGTGAATACAATGAGTACCTTTTCAGCCCAAGGTACAGGAAATAAGCATATCAAAGGGGAGTAATTGATAGCAAAGAGGGTTCAAAGCAAGTCAAATTAACAAGCCCTCTTTGCTATAGGATCTTAATTCAGTCCAACACAAAAATCTGCAGAGAAAAGTAATAGAAAAAAATTATTATCTGGAAATCCGACTGTCAGAAATTGATGAAACTTAGGTTGAATGGCCTTTATAATAGTTATGAACACCTTTCAAAATCTGATAATGATCCGAAAAGAATTGAAGGAGCTATGAGCTTTGTAACCTTGTTGTACCTGGTGCCGCCAAAACTTGGGTAGGTTCAAAAGGATGTCGGCTACTGATTTGGTTTACTTCATCTAATTGGTGCTAAATGTTTCACATATAATCAACAACAAAGAATAAAATAGGAGTATTGAATGCAAAGGAACAAAGGAAATAGAGTTCGGTTGAGTCTCACAACCTTGGAGACTCAACTAAAAAATAGGAGTTTCACTCTCTTTTTTTCTGGAAAATTCTCTCCACTGCAGCCAGCCTGCATTCTCTTTATTTATAGCTTTGAAACATTACAAATAAAATAGGAAAGAATGAAATTTGGAAAAGCTAAACCTCCTTTATAACTTAGGAAGTTTCTAAAACATAGAAATAGGAAAGTTTCTAAAACTGGAATTAGGAAAATCGATTTTAGGCAAGTCTTAATCTCCAAGCAACTAAGACTTCTAAACTAACTAGCCTAATTTTAGGAAACTAAATAATAGAAATAAGTAAACTAAAAATTAGGGAACTAATCAAAAGAGTCATAACTAATGTTGTTGGTACTGTTCACGTGAACAGTACCGCGTGAACAGTGTGGGTTAGGCCCGGGCCCATGTTGACGGTACCTTGAGCTGGTTGCTTCTTGGACTGCATCAAGTACATAACAGATGAAGATTTTGGTCCTATATTTCAGAAATTACAGCAAGGTGAGACTGACCCAAAGTTCTCGATTCAAGATGGCTACTTGTTCATGGGAACACGGTTATGCATTCCAAAGACGTCCCTACGCAAATACCTCATTCGGGAGTTACATGGAGGTGGTTTAGGTGGACACTTTGGTCATGATAAGACAATGGCACAAGTTACAGATCTTTACTATTGGCCTCACTTACCCCATGATGTGCAAAATGTGATCCAACGGTGTTGTGTATGTCAACTAGCTAAAGGCACCAAGCAAAATCTAGTTTGTACACACCATTACTGGTGCTTCACTCACCATGGTTGCATATTAGTATGGATTTTGTCCTCAGTTTGCCATCCACGAGGGAGTGATATGATTCCATATTTGTAGTAGTGGACAGATTCTCAAAAATGGCACACTCCCTCCCTTGTCAGAAGACTTTTGATGCAAGGCATGTTGTTGTCCTAATCTTTAAGGAAGTGGTGCGTCTCCATGGGTTGCCCGAGACTATTGTGTCGGATCGGGATGTGAAATTTATGAGTTATTTTTGAAAGACATTATGGTTGAAAACAAATACTAAGTTGCTTTACTCAACCGTCTTCCATCCTCAAACAGATGGGCAAACTGAAGTAGTGAACCGAAGCTTGGGCAATCTTCTCCGTTGTTGTTCGTGATTATGAGAAGACTTGACCCTCCGTTCTTGATATAGCAGAGTTTGCTTATAATAGTTCCGTCAATCGGACCACAGGCCGTACACCATTTAAGATAGTGCTTGGCATACAACCCAAAAGGCCTATTGATCTTGTGTCGCTTCCACCTTAAGTGCGTGTAAGTATTGAAGCTGATGAATTTATCCGTCATGTTATGGAGGTACATGCGGATGTTCGACGATGTATTGCGCTCAGCAATGAAGTATACAAAGCTAATGCAGATCTTCATCGCCGTTATGTAGAGTTCAAGCCCAGTGACATGGTAATGGTTCGGATAACTCCTGAAAGATTTACTCCCGGCGAAGCTACTAAGCTACGTCCAGAGAAGATGGGTCCTTACAAGGTGTTCAAGAAGATTGGTGCCAACGCTTATGTCCTTGACCTCCCACCTGACATGGCGATCAATATAATCTTCAACGTTGCTGATTTGACACTTTATACGGGTCATCATTCTGATAAAGGTGATACGGAACATGCTCTACGCCTCCCACATTTTGTCGTTCCTTCCACTGACCAAATTGAAGATGTTCTTTACTCCAAGTATACAATGACTCGCAATGGTGGAGGTTACCAGTCATTTTTAGTCAAGTGGAAAGGACACCCACGTAGTGACAGCACGTAGATACATGAAGACGACTTCAAACGCATCGACCCGGACTTTTTATGACTGTTACATGTTTTTATCCATTCGTCGAAGACGAATGTTTCTAAGCCGGGGGGAGCTGATGCAGGCCAGGTGTACAAGACAAGGGCCCGAAAGAAAACTCCAGTTGGGCCAGGCCCAGCCTAGGCCCATTCCAGCATTCCACCAGCAGCCAAGATCTCTCTTTAGAGATCTCTCCTACCGCCCGCCCTATAGCCTACAGCAAGCATATTTAGGATTTTATTTTAGTTTCCTAATTGATTACTAACTCTATTTCTATTGTTTAGTTTCCTAAATAATAGGTTTGTTAGTTTAATAGTCTTAGTTGCTTGGAGACTAAGACTTTCCTAAAATTAAGTTTTCTAATTCTAATTTTTATAAACTTTTCTATTTCTATGTTCTAGAAACTTCCTAATTTATAAAGGATGTTTAGTTCCCTAAGTTTACTTTCGTTCCTATTTTATTTGTAAGTTCTCAAATCTATAAATAAGAGGGAGAGGCTGGTGGCAGCTCTAGTAGAACCTTTCCAGTAAATTAAGAGAACAAACTCCTATTTTTTCTGGTTGGGTCCCACAGTTGTGAGACTCAACCAATTATTCCTTTTCCTCCTTTGAGTTTTTTCTTTATTTATTTATCAATCCTTATACTCTAGTAGGCGACATTGATTTCCTGCAGAATTTTCAATTCCTATTGCTGATTTGATAAGATCCATCAAACTCCCATTAAGCCTTTAAGCAACCTGGGTGGTACCAGGTACAGCAGGTTTACGAGGTCCATAGCTACTTCAATTCTTCTCAGATCCTCCTCAAATCTTCAAGGGTGTTCACAATTGTTACAAAGATCTTCCACACCAATTTTCATCTAATTCTAACGGTCGGATTTCAAGATAAGTGGTTTTCTTTGTTACTTTTTACTACAGATTTTGTGTTTGGACTGAATAGAGATCCTATAGCAAAGAGGGATTATTAATTTGAGTTGTCTAACCCTCTTTGCCACCAATTGTCCAGCTGCAAAAGCACCTGGACAAAGTCCACCCGGGAACACTTTTGTTCTCAATGTAAGGTGCAGGTGCAAGGAGCAAAGGGAGGCTTGTCACCGGACCCTACCCAAAGCCTACACTTGAGCCTGTGGCCTTGTACGGTGGCAGGGTACACCCGGACCTCTATAGCCGGCCATTCTCAGGAAGAATATATTAGCACCAGACTTTTCCAAAACCTTAGATATGATTAATAAGTAATGGGTTTTTAGATATTTGGGATATAACTGAACAATTGAATATTAGAAAAAAAGAATGAGAAAAGAAGATTAACTACTAACCTATATCTACGAACATAATTTGAATAGGGGATTTAAAATGTGAAAGAAGTAGAAGAGGAAGTAGAGGAAGAAGAAAGGAGAAGGAAGTTGCTGAGCTTACTCCAAATCATTTTGGAAAGGATTAAAACAACTCGGTAAACTTACACTGCTGAGGAAAAATTATTTATTCACTAGAATGTTTGTGTGTATGTGTTGAATCAGAGATGGGTAATGAATGAGTGAGACGATATTCTCCTTCACCTAGTTTTCTTATTTATAATAAAACATTGGTAACCAAATTACAACTATGTCCCTCCTTAGCCGTCACTTAGAATAGGTCGGCTAAGGTGGACTCATAATGATAGAACCCTAATGATAATAAAGAAGGAATAAAAATACAAGATTACCCCTAAATCCTAAATCAACTATGGATTACGACACTCCCCTCAAGTTGGTGCATATATATCTTGCATATACAACTTGGACAATATCATATGAAAGGATTTCCCAGGTAATCCTTTGGTGAAGATGTCGGTCAGCTGTATCCTCTGATCTGACAAATGGAATATGAATCTGGCCACTTTCTGACTTTTCCTTGATGAAGTGACGGTCAATCTCGACATGCTTTGTCCGATCATGCTGGACAGGATCATAAGCAATGCTGATAGCTGCCTTATTATCACAAAATAGAATCATGAATTGAGAACATTGAACCTTCAAGTCTCTAAGTAAACCTTGCAACTATAAGAGTTCACATATTCCTTGAAATATTGACCTGAACTCGGCTTCTGCACTGGATCGAGCCACTACATTCTACTTCTTGTTGCGCCCAGTAACCAGATTTCCGCCCGCAAAAGTATAATAACCGGAGATAGACTTACAGTCTGGACTGTCTGCCCAATTTGCATCGATATAGGCCTTCACTTCTTGGTGGTCGTGGGGTGATAGCTTTTCTTGGAGCTGCCTTTTGGTAATGTAGTATCTATAGACTGCCTCCATATGGGTAGAGTAGGGATCATGCATAAACTGGTTTACCAAGCTCACGGCAAAACAATGTCTAGCCGGGTGTGTGATAGGTAAATGAGTCTTCCAACTAACCACTGGTACCTGCCTCTATTTGCCGGTGTTACTTCTTTCTACCTTAGCTTAGTACTGGGATCTAGTGAAGTATCATATGGTCGGCATCCTAATAGTCCTATTTCTAAAAGGAGATCAAGAACATACTTTCTCTGAGAGAGATAGATACCCTTTTTAGATCGGGCAACTTCAATCCCAAGAAAATACCTGAGTTTTCGAAGATATTTGATTTCAAACTCCTTTCCCAGTAATGTCTTCAGTTTCTTGATTTCATCATCATTATTCCCAATGACAATAATATCATCAACATACACAAGTAGAGCAGTGAAAGTTCTAGATGAGTGCTTGACAAATAACGTATGGTAAACATTACTCTAAATGTAACCATAAGCTACCATAGCTTTATGAAACCTCCCAAACCATGCTCTAGGAGACTGTTTTAGTCCATATAGAGAACGTTTTAACTTGCATACTTTCCTTTAGTGCTAGTATCTGTGAAACCAGGTGGACAATCTATGTAAACTTTCTCAATAAGTTTCCATAGTAGACGGCATTTTTCACGTCTAGCTACTATAAATCCCAATTATAGTATACGGCACATACCAAAAGAACCCTAACTGTGGTCATCTTGGCCACCGGAGCAAAAGTTTCTTAATAATCAATCCCATATGTTTGAGTAAATCCATAAACAACCAGTCTTGCCTTGTACCGATCCACAGTCCCATCTATTTTCTGCTTGACTATAAATACCCACTTGCACCCTATTGACCTCTTGCCTGGTGGAAGTAGAAGAAGTTCCCAAATATCATTCTTCTTCAATGCTCTCATTTCTTCCATCATTACAGCTTTCCACCATTCATTCATAATCGCATCTTGTCATTTTTGAGAAATAGACACAGAGGAAAGCAAAGACACAAATGCATAGAAGAAAGGAGAAAGAGAGATATATGAAACTGAATCAGAAATAAGGTAAAGAGTACATGCCCTAGTACCTTTCCGAAGAGCAATAGGAAGTTTAGAAGCAGAGAGAGGAAGTTTCTTACTTGAGGAAACTCGGTCTCTGGTTCCACGGCTGACGAAGGGGCATGTGAAGTTGCGTTGATGGTAGTGGTCCTTCCTTGCTTGCTTCTAGCACGGCTGTAGACTTGCAAAGGCTTAGGCTTAGGATTGGTTATGGGAATGGGTGAAGGTATAAATGGTATTGCATCAGGGTCTGATGTTGTTACTCTTTCTACTTCTTCAAGTAAAAAGAGAGGCACATCTTCGACATCTTCAGCTGTATTTTGCTCCCCTTGAAGAGGTGACGGATAAGACATAATATGCTCATGAAAAAGGACATCTCTGGTAACAAAAGTCCTCCGAGAGGGAGGATGGTAACACTTGTACCCTTTCTGTGTTGCAGGATAGCCGAGGAAGATGCATCGTAACCCTCTGGGATCAAGTTTGCTAGGAGATCGATAGTTACGGGCATAGCAAACGCAACCAAAGACCTTTGGAGGGAGCAGAAATGAGGTGTTGCCAAGCAAGAGATCCAGAGGAGCTTTGTTATTGAGATTCCTTAAAGGGAGCCGACTGATAAGAGAAGTAGCAGTGAGGACAGCAACACTCCAGAAGTGAGCTGGAACATGGCCGTCAAACATTAAGGCTCTTGCGGTTCCAAGGAGGTGACAATTTTTCCTTTCTGCAACCGCATTTTGAGCTGGTATGTCTACGCAACTAGTTTGGTAGAGGATGACATTATCTGATAAAAACTGTTGAAATGTATCTTCAAGGTATTCCTTGTCATTGTCACTGCGAAACACCTTCGGCGGGGTTTGGAACTGCGTTTTTATCATGTTATGGAATTTGCGGAAGCATTGAAAAACCTCACTTTTATGATACATCAGATAAACCCAGGTTACTCGAGTGTGGCAATCAATAAACGTTACAAACCATCTATGCCCAGAGATAGATGTAGACTTAGTTAGTCCCCAGACATCAGAATATAGCAAATCAAACATACCACTACTTCTATTAGATGAAGGTAAATAAAAGGTACGAGTCTGCTTAGGAAAAATACAGGCTTCGCATAATAAGTCGTCCTTATTACAATTTTTCACTAAAATAGGAAATAATTGAGATAAAACAACAGTGGAGGGATGGCCAAGGCGGCGATGCCACTGTTGGAGAGTGCTCATGGCTTAATAAATGTGGTGTGGGGTGGTCTGTGTAAAGGTGGTTTATCGATTGATGTTTGTTCTGAAGGACCATCATCAAGCAAGTAAAGACCACCATGCAATCTACCATGCCCAATCACCTTCCTGCTCACCAAATCCTGAATCACTCACGTGGAAGGAAAAAAAAGGTTACCTTACAGTTAAGAGTTTTGGTAAGACTACTAATTGAAAGTAAATTCATAGAAAAACTAGGAACATGAAGAACAAACTGTAAAGTAATGGTGGAAGAACAATGGATGGAGCCCTTTCCAGATATAGGGGAGAGGGACCTATCTGCTTCTTGGACTGTATCTTTCTCAGAAGAGGGAGTATACAGATAAAAGGAGCTGGATGAACCAATCATGTGGTCTGTGGCTCCAGTATCCATAACCCACCAGCTAGGGATAGAGGAAACATCATGACCAGCATGAAGAATACATGACTGAACAAAATATGAACTTGATGTGGCAGATGTTGATGGAAAAGCGGTGTTTGTTGCAGGTGATGGCCTTAGTAGAGTTCAGAGGGCGTGGAGTTCATTTGCAGAGAGCATTGGTAAAGTGCCAGTAGAAGTTCCAGTAGAAGGGCAAGCCTCTGTCTGATGGGCCTATGGTGCTTGGAAGTTCTTGGATTTCTATATTCCTTTTTCACATGGCTTAGCCTCAAAATCAGTTGGTTTCCCATGTAACTTCCAGTAAGTTTCCCTAATATGCCTTTCTTTTCCACAATGTTCACATTGAGCAGGCTCTTTAGAGGAGGAATACTTGGAGAATTGTTGAGTGGTCTGAAGTGCTGACCGTTCTACTGGCAATGCAGGCATAATAAATTTACGTCTCAATCTTCAAATTGAACCAAGGCATTAGCCTGTTCAAATGTAGGTAGGGGCTCAGAACCAAGGATTTGAGCCCTGATTTGGTCAAATTCAACAGTAAGGCCAGCTAAAAAATTATACACCCTTAGTTTGTCCTTGGCAAGCTTCATAGAAATAGCATCAGTAGAACAAGCAGTGTAAATGTGTCGTAATAATCCAACTCTTGCCATAGACTTTTGAGTTTGGAATAGTATTGGGACATAGTAATGTCCTTTTGTTTAGTTGCATTCAACTTCACATGCAGATCATAGATTAGGGAGTAGTCGCTAACCTGAGAGTAGGTTTCTTTAGCCGCATTCCAAATTTGTGCAGCATTAGGCAATAATACATATCCCCGGCCAATTTTGGGTTCCATGAATCCAATCCAATAGGCCATCACAATGGAATTTTCGATCCTCTAAGTCAGGTGCCTTTTTTTTTCCACTGATATAGCCAAGTAGACCTTTGGCAGAGATTGTCATGTAAGCAGTTTTGGACCACATCAAGTAATTGGTCCCATCCAACTTGAGTGGGTTTGGGTGCAATAGCAGTACACGATAAACTATAATCAAGTAAACGAAGTGGTTTTTAAACGTTATCCAAAAAAATCAGATTTTCGCCGGGATCTCTAGCAAGCGTAGCAAAGAAAACGGATGCGCTAACACACAAAGTGCTCGAAAGCCGGATTCAAGTTTAGGATTCTCCATGGTAGGAGAAAGTACTTCTGAGGAATCAAGCATGGTAATGAACACAGCAAGCAATCACAAGCTAACAAATCGATCTTGCCCAACAATATTATAAATACCTGAAACCAAAGATGCCGCAAGAAGATGTACTAGAAAAAACCGGGAGAATATGATTGTCGCAGGTAGATAAGAACTGTAGAAAACTTCATTATTTTCAACTTACGTCAATCTTTAGGTGCAGTGTTTCAGTCTTCTGTGATTGAGATACACATCTTCAGCAAGTTTCGATCTTCACAAAATTAGGGAAGAATCAATAATGGCTATCTGTGCATTCTCTTTGAAGAAATCTTACAGGTAGGGAAACACGGCTCATATCTGCAAAAATTTGATAATAGGTGACAACCAATCCTTTCTTGAAATTCTCAGATCATGGAGAGGAATCTCATGGCTCTCAATGGTGGTTGTCTAACCCACTGAGGCCGTCATGTGTGATAAGCTAGGAGAAAGAAAGGCGGTAGAAAGGAAGGTGCTACGTGAAGGAGAAGCCGAGAGTGAGAGGCGGTAGGAGAAGTGGCGGCGGTGATGGAAAAAAACGAGAGGGGAGAGAGAGAGGGTCGTGGCGGCTAGGGTTAGAATCCCAAGGATGTCTACTCTGATACCATGTTGAATCAAAGATGGGTAATGAACGAGTAAGATGATATTCTCCCTCACCCAGCTTTCTTATTTATAATCAAACATTAGTAACCAAATTACAACTATGTCCTTCCATAGCCATCACTTAAAATAGACCGGCTAAGGTGGACTCATAATGATAAAACCCTAATGATAATAAAGAAGGGAAAATACAAGATACTATTGAATCCTAAATCAACTATGGATTATGACAGTATGATTTATGATGATGTTCATGATCATGCTGACTGAATGCTGGTAGGCAATTTCACATGTAATGTGATAAGATGTGACTGTAACATGATGAAATGCAATGTTAATTAATGTATTATGTTTAAAATGTTGCATAAGGCTTCTACAATGTGTTATTGATCAATGCTATGGAATTTCATGCTGTGAACCATAGGAATTTTAAAATGTTGAGGATGAGGCCTGTGAAAGACTGAAATGTATTATTTGGAAAGAAATATTAAATAAGTATGAAGTCCGCCAGCACAAGGCTGGGGATAAAGAAAAGTTCAAACCTAAGCAAGCAACCAACCTAATAAAGGGGTTTGGCTCTCAAGCTTGTATAGTTAAGGCTTAGTGCCCTTAGACGTCAAGGTTTTCTTCGTTTAGTCAAGCGGTTTATCAAAGATAATTCCTTCTGTTGCTAGTCGAGTGAGGTAGATCAGAGAATTAGTCTCTTTCTGCCCAAACTCATCGGGCTGAAAGGAATCGACTCACTAATCTATCTAATCTTGCGTGCACGTGTAGCAGTCATTGCTTGGTCACCGCAGTAACCTCCTTCTATTTTGGTAGTCGGCTCATATAAATGAAGCTGTTTTCGGTAGTTCAGTTGTGTTAGCTTATTGTAAGGCTGAAGCTGATCTACAACCACAAAACAATCTGACTGTACCTTACCTGGCTGTAAGTTTGAGAAGGTAGCTAGAATGAGAGGATATGATGCTCGTAGAGCAGACTAGACTGAGTTCTCTCTTTACCTAGCTTCCCAGCTATGGCTCAAGGCCGAAGCGCAAAGCAATGTAATTTAATCAAATAAAATTTTTGTTTAATAATGTAAACTATCCAAAAAAAAAATTATTTAATATTAATTAATTAGTGGAACCCGTGTTTGCTACCCCCTTCTCATTAAGGGGTTAGGTAATGAGTAGAGATTCATTTGCCGTTTGCATTGCACCCAGCCTGATAGTTAAGATGTCTAGTGGCGTTACTGGTACTACCCGCCAGAGGACAAGATGCATTGTGGCATCATATGTGGCTGTTAAGAGTGAGATGTCAGGGGACAACAATGGGATTCTTCCACAAATCGTCGATAATAACCAACGAGACCCAGAAAACTTCTAATTTCTGCAACGCTCTTTGGTGCTTCCCACTTTACAATAGCCTCGATCTTGCTGGGATACACTTTGATTCCTTCAGCGGATACTACATGGCCTAGGAAGGCGACTTCACTTAGCCAAAACTCACATTTGGTAAATTTGGCATATAGCTTTTCTTTCCTTAAACGCTGTAGAGTGGCGTTTAGATTCTTAATATGGGTTTCCTTGTCCTTGGAATATACCAATATACCATCAATAAATACAATAACCGACGTATCCAACATATCGTGGAAAACCCGGTTCATAAGTTCCATGAAAGTTGCTGGTGCGTTTGTTAATCCAAAAGACATGACCAAGAATTCATAATGTCCATATCTGGTCCTGAAAGCTGTCTTAGGAATATCACATTCTTTAATCTTCAACTGATGGTAGCCTGACCGAAGATCGATCTTAGAAAATACTTTTGCCCCTTGCAACTGATCGAACAAGTCATCGATCCGAGGTAGTGGATATCGATTCTTAATTGTCAGTTTGTTCAGCTCCCGATAGTCGATACATAATCGCACGCTACCGTCTTTCTTCGTTACGAATAATACTGGCGCTCCCCATGGTGATATACTGGGTCGAATATAACCCTTGTCCAGTAGTTCTTATAATTGTACTTTCAATTCCTTTAGTTCAGTAGGAGCCATTCGATAAGGTGCTTTTGATACTGGTGCGGCTCCAGGTATAAGATCTATCACAAATTCTGTGGCTCGGTCGGGTGGTAATCCTGGTAGTTCCTCAGGAAATACGTCGGGGTAGTCCCGCACGACATCAATATCTTCCATCCGTGGTGCTTCTTTGGTGAGGTCAACCACTGATACTAGATATCCGACTGCTCCCTTCTCAAGGCACTTCTTAGCCTTTAGTGCTGAGAGTATGAGCTTGCGTTTACGGGGAAGTTTGGTTCCCGCAAAACTGAATTCTGCTCCTTCTTTGTCTTTAAATGTTATCTTCTTTTCGGCGCATAATAGGTTCGCAAAATGCCGAGCTAACCAGTCCATTCCCAAGATGACGTCAAAGTCTGCAATCCCAAGTTGGATCAAGGTTGCATCTAAGGTTTTCTCACCAATGAGAACTGGACATGGCCCATAACCTTTCTCTAACTCCACTTCTAACCCCATCGGTGACCGTACAAGTAGTTTGTAGTATAATGTTTTGATGGGTAAATTCAGCTTCTTTCCAAATGACACAGATATAAAAGAATGAGTAGCTCCTGAGTCGAAGAGTACTCTGGCGGGTATGTCATTTATAGGTACGATACCTGTGATTTATTTTAACTTAGTCTACATGCTCACACAATGTAATACAACTTAAAAGGTTTCAATCATACCTGTAACCACATCGGGTGATGCGGCAGCATCCTCGGATGTAACAGCATAAACCTGTCCTTGATGTAGCTGCTTCCTGGGCTTAGGACACTCCCTTGCCATATGCCCCGCTTGATTGCAGTTATAAACATTTTGGACCTTCAGAATTTGGCTTTGGTTGTTGTTGAGTTACTGGGGTAGTCTTGGGTGCAGCAGTAAAGCCTTGAGCACGGAAGGGTTTAAATGTCTTGTTATTCCCTCCGTTATAAGCATTTCCGACTGGCCTTTTCATACCTCTATTCTGTGTGAAATAGCTCTCCTTCTGCCTCGATTCTATAACTCGAGCAATTTGCACAGCTTCATTATATATCTTCTTCTCCAAACCTAGAACAAGCTCTCTGATGCTCCCTCTAAGCCCCGTGACAAACCTACGGGTCTTAGTGTCTTCTTCTTGCATGCTGAGTGGTGCAAAGAAAAACAGCTCCTCATAACGCTGTTGATATGCATCCACGGACATTTGTCCCTGATATAAACTCAGGAAATCCTTCTCCATAGAATCTTTGAAGCTTCGGGGAAAGTACATCTCAAAGAAAGCTTCTTTATATATAGCCCAAGTCAATAGGTCGTGCTTGGTTAATAGGTAGGTCCTGGTCGATTTTCACTAATGATGTGCATCACCTTTTAGCATGAAAGTGGCACATAATACCTTCTCTTCTCTGTAATAGTCATCATAAGAAAATTCCTCTCCATCTCGTCGATCTAATGTGCTGGCCATAAAGGATCGGACGGTTTACCGTTAAACTCCTTGGGCTTCATCTTTAAGAATCGCTCAACCAGTCGGGAGTGGTCCATCTGATTTTGAGGGTATGCCCCAAACATAGGTTGTGGATACTGGTAATTAACCTGAACTGCTTCAGGACCTGGTACTGGAATCTGTGCAGCTGGTGGTTGAGGTGTTTGAGGTGCTGGGTGGTTACCCACCGGTGCTGCACTTGTTTGTCCAGTCTGCATTGGTGTAGCATGTGTTGTTTGAAGTATCATTCCCATTGCTGCTTGCATTTGAGCCTGTGCTCGTTGCATTTGCTGCAGCTATTGTGCTAGGTTTATAACCACGGTTGCCAGCTCCGGTGGTGGAGGTAGCAAGTTTGTAGGATTTGCCTGACCCTGGTTTACTGGTGGTGCAACCTGCGGATTTCCCTGTGCATATATATTTTCTTGACTGGCTTCCTCCACGGGTGGTGGTGGTGGAACTGCGTTTCGGCTCTGCATGGTTACTCTACGCCCAGCCATACTTTTCCTCTGATAATGGTGATGCCTGAAAATCATTAAAATACGTGAGACAATCATTTATACTTTATGTAGATACGTTAACCGATGTTATTTTCAAATTTTTCAGCTTATTCTATGAAAAAAAATACTGTCTTTTCTATGCAGGGTCGATGGTGGGGGTCAATGGTATGTCCGACCCTAGGATCGACCCTGGGAATCATCCATTTTTCCCGGGAGCCGGGGGTCAATGAGGGGGACGGAGTATGTCCAACCCAAGGTGCGGCCCCTGGTTTTATTCGATTAGATTTTATCGCACTATTCAGAATGGTGTGATGAACATGTTGAATATGCATGCACAAATAATAGAAATATTGGATGATATGTTGAATGCACATACAAGCATACACGCATAGAATCAATATGGCATTGGACTCAAGAAATAAAAAAAAAATTGTTATTAATCAATTAGTTTAGAGTCCTGTTTCCTCACCTTAGCTTGTTAGTGGATACTCTTTCAAGCTTTAAAATCACCTTTATATTGTTATTATATTGCTAAAAGACCTAACAAAGTCGATAGAATTTAATTAGAATTAATTCTGAATTTAAAAACCATGATGTTAACTAGGGGTCGATGCTAGGGTCGGAGTTTGATCAACCCTGGGTGCGACCACCCCTATTCTGGGCTTCCCGAACACTGGGGGTCGATGCTCAGGGTCTGGTAGGGTCGATTGGCCATCGACCCCCCATGCGACCCCTTGTGGGTTTTGTCGATTTTTCTTCCTTCAATCCATTCTTCGTGTTTGGGTTCCTATGGCTTGCTCCTACAGTCCATTTCACACATGTTCTATGGCCTAAAACCATGATTCATTCACCTATATGGTTTTCATGATTTCTCCCATGGTTTTCCATAAAAACCTAACCATGGGTTGATGGTTTGGGTTTCTCCGAGATCATACCCTTTTCATTATCTACTCTAAGGTCTTTAGAAACTCATGGAAATAGTATCCATAACTGAGAAGAATACTCCTTCTCTGCAACTCTTCTCCTTTTTGCCTTCTTCTCTTCTTTCCTTCTTCTCTTCTTCTCTTCCTTCTCTTCTCTTTCTCTCAATTCAATTAGGGTTCTAAAAGGAGTAAAAGAGGCTTAAGGACGTCCTATTTATAGAGTAGAAACTCCTAAAATAAGTCTCATTGAGATTAGGAAGGAATCCCATTGAAATTAGGAAAGTTTCATATTTTCAGTTTCGGACTGTTTTTACCGAGTACCGGGGGTCGATAGGGGGGGTCGGAGATCCCGTCGACCCCTAGTCCTTAAAATGTCCGACCCCCCATATAAAACTGGGGGTCTAACTTCTATACTGGGGGGGTCCAACCCTCCCTTGCTGGGTATGCGACCCTCCCCTTATTTTAAGTGTTTTTGGGTCAGTTTAATACCTGGGATCGTGATCTCCTTCACGCACTTGGTCCATTTAGCTCAACCATGATGGGTAGACCTGGTTCAAGGTGGTAAGACTGAGTTAGTTTGATACGGGTCTTACAATAACTCCTTTAATATACTTCGGATTCAAGTAATCTCAAATTCATTGCAAAGCTAGCATAATCAGCTTTCCAACAAATCCAAGATTGTTTGAATCCGAGTTATAATGAAGGAGTTACACTCCGGTCAAACCTTGTTCAGAGTAAGTGAATGCTGTTTAAAGTCGTCTGAATGTAAATTATTTTTTGGGCATCAAAGCAAGAGATTATTTTGGCGCGCTCTTGGTTTTTAGTAATCCTTTACTATAAAAAGATTTATGGAATTTTTATATTTGGAAAAAGCCTAGCATTTGGAAGTTGAAAATCGCCCCTGCACCCAAAAATACGGTTTTTGTTCTTGAACTGGAGAGTTGACTTTTTATCCTTCTGGAATTTGAATTTTAGACTATTTTTATTGGATTCAAATGATTCATTTACTTAAATGATATTAGTCATAAATAAGTACTGTCTGATAAATGTTGTTCCTATCTAGCCTAATAAATCTTGTGAAGCAAATTTAGAGATCAAAGGGGAAAAAAAACGCATATAAGACCCAAGGCGACCGCCCAGGCATTCTGGGCGCCCAAAGCGTCCAAGGTGGCGCCTAGCCTGGGCGACCGCCCAGGCAACACTAATAAGGCGCCCAGGCCCTGGAATCACGCTTGGACGCCTAGAAGTCGCCGACGCCTTGACAACTATGACCACGAGAATCCATGGACAGATGACAAGATCGTGAACATAGCAAATAGTTGCTCCCATCAAGACGGACAGAGCTCACAGGAAAAGAGGGAAAGTAGGTATGCGCATAGTTCGAAATCTCGGTTCTCGAGGGTGTCTCGACCCTTGAGAAAACCGAGATTACCGAAACCGAGATCTCGGCGAGAACCTGTCGAAACTCCCAGAGGGTAAAAATGGGAGTTTCGATAGGTTTTTTTATAGTTTAAGCCATTTTTTTGCTGTTTTAAGTCCATTTTAGAGTCATTTTAAGGCTATATATTGCAGGAAAATACTTATTCAACATATATAAACACATTTGAAGCATAAAAAGTAATCACATTATCGAAAAATCATACATTCATAAATCATAAATCCCACAAAATAATATAATTTACAAGTACTCATTATATGAAAGACTTAAATACTCAAAATGAAATAATACATTCCCATTAGTCCATCTCAATGTCGAATCATATGTAGAGTGGCGTGCAAGTTCCATCTGATCAGATTGACTTTGTTGAAGAAAATATATCTCGATCTGATAAACAAAATCCTGCCACGACATCCTTCGGCTATAGAAGGTCTGGTAGTCTTCCACATATTTCTCATACATATGATCCGGGAAGTTTCTAAAAATACCCAACCTTGGATACAATTCACTATAATGTAGAGTAAAGTGAGCATATATTGGTTGGTGTGGGGGCGTGGTTCTTTGCAAATTTGGGACTAAAAAGAGACTGTCCACAAAGTTTGAGCCAGTCTGTGATGTAGCATTACTAGTATCAGCGGAATAATCATATGCACTTCCCATCATGCGGTCATCATCACTGGAATAAGAACCGTACGCCGAAGTAGTGCCAAATCCATGAGCACTCCACTGCCCCTGCTCCTATCCACTGCTACCCTCAATGCTCAGTCCTCCAAAACCTATAGACATGCTATCAATTTCAACATCAGGCATAATATCAAGGTCAGGAACGATGTCAAAGAAACGATCTTCTTCTTCTTCCACTGGTTACAAAGGGCGTTCCCGTTGACGAGACCTACGTGTATACCCAGTCATAGGCCGTGATGAAGATGCGCGTCCACCATGATCTGGATCCTGTGTAGTGTGTGTATACTGACTCTCACCGGTCCATCTAATAATGGGTACAGTCGGTCTAGGATCACCACCACCACCCTCATCACCACCACTATCAGAAGTTGACCAACCAGATTGTTCCATTGTATCAACATCGCCTTCTGAGTCACTACCAGTACCAGCTGGGGGGTCAAACGGTCTAGGCGACTGTGCGTGTACACGACCCTCATCCGAGGACATAAACCGCTCGAGATTAGAACCCATCGGAGCAGACACAATGGGGTCGGCCATCCCACTAGGCTCATCCATCACTGGAACTGCTCTGTCTCTCACCCATTCCACATAGGGATCCTCTTCATCTGAAGATAGTTGGAAGACGTCGGCTAGCTCAATCAGCTCTTGTTTATTTCTTTGTTCAAATTTCAAGCATTGTACCCTCAGTCTCATGTTGTAATGGGCGAAGACCAAGTCATTTAGCCATTGAGAGCCCAATTTATTCCGCCTCTTTGAATGGATAAGGGAGAAAGTACTCCAATTTCGCTCACACCCAGATGCGGAATATGTCTGAGATAGGACTTTGATTGCAATTCTCCTCAACTCAACTGCATTCTCGCCATACAACAACCACCACTCAGCTGCACAAGATGAAGAACACATTTTAATACACATATTAAATAAGGTATATTACTTGAAAATTTCAATTTCCATAATTTCATACCAGGATCGGTCTTATCTCGTCCAGCCACTGCAGCGGGAGTTTTAAAACTCCCAAGAGCATCTCTGAACGTTTTCATCTACACCCATTTCAAAATTTATAACCATTAGCCATTGTAATATGTGGATATTCAAATAATTCAGCACTTAAACCATACAACTCACCTCCAGATTGACCAGTGCTTGTACAGTATAATCTGGCACCAATTTTGCCACAACATCTTTTACCACACCGATAAGGTCAGAATTGAGCCCAAGCACATGTGAATATTGGTACTTGGGGTTCAAATAGTATGCTGCAAAATATGAGTCGCCAGATTAAAATAGAGTACTAACTATTAAGTTGAACTAAATTAAAGACATTATTAAATATACTCACCAGCCTTATGCAATGGGTGCATTAGCTGACTCTCCCATCGATCTTTGATAATCTTTACAAAATGTTTGTTTCCACATGGAAGCACAGTTTTTATACGATCCTTCAACATATCCATGGCAGCATATAAATGTGGTATGGTGGGCTGGAATGTTGTATCCACTAATCTCAGCACCTTCACCACTGGCTCCAAATATTTGACTACATCCTTCAGTGTTCTCCAAAATTCCTCCTAAGCTATAGTAGTCCGTGCTTGAACCCCTCCAGAGAGCTGGACTCCCTCCACCCAAACCAGTCCTCAGAAGCAAACATCGATCTGAGGCCTACCATCTTTGCCTGAAAGCTCTTTAGGGCTATGTAGTTGGTAGCAAATCTAGTAATGCCGAGTCCTACTAAGTCCCCTCCACATTTCTCCCTTAGCAAGTTTAAAGAATAGCTATGATTGTATACAAATGTTGTCACCTAGCGTGCTTGTTCAACCACTTGCTTTACTTTTTGGATCTTGCCCATGTCCTTCAACATCAAGTCAATGCAATAGGCAGCACATAGAGTCCAAAAAAGGTTATAGTTAGCCATCATCATCTCTCCTGCCTTCTTGTAGTTGCTGCCATTGTCTGTCACAATTTGCACCACATTTGATGCACCAACTTCATCCATCACTGTCTGTAGCAATCCATAGATCTAGTTAGCATCTTTTGTGTATGCAGATGCATCCACAGACTTCAAAAATGATGTCTTCCCATCACTGTAGACCATGAAGTTGATGATGGACTTTCTAGTGGGACCAGTCCAACCATTACACATTATAGTGACCCCATATGCACCCCAATTATTCTTTAACCCTTTTATCCATACTTCTAACTCTTTTTTAATTCTTGGGAGATAAACATTCATCACTTCATATAGAGTGGGGGCTTTAACACCAGGACCAACCTGAGCAACTGCATCAAAGAAAGGCTGATAGTATGGGCCACTACTGGCATTTGCTGGGATACTATTATAGATAGACCACCTAGCAAAGGCATCCCCAATAAATTCTTTTGTACCTTTCCAATTCCACATACTCTTCAATCTCTTCCTTTGGCGCCGACCTTTTCTAAAAACTCGCTGGATCCCCCGTAGAATCTCTACATAATCCTCATCCCTAGCAGTAGGTGGTGGTGCCTGGTTGTGCTCTAGTACTTTTTGATCTTCTAAACATAGAAGCCAACCTTCCCTTACTTTGTGTTTGTGGTTCTTCGGGCTGTTGAAATGATCTACTACCACCTGCCCCTAAGGCTCTTTGCCTCAACCTTTCCATTTCCATGTCATGGCTGACTTTACTAGCCATTGTTGCCAGTCTCAGATCTCTGGCTTCTTCCTTAGTCAAACCCCTAGTATCTAGACCATCATCATATGAACTATCATCATCCAAACCACGCACTGTACCTCGTATTGCTTCCTCAAATTGTTGTTTATTTTTTTCTTTCTCTGCCCTTCTCTGCTGGCCTCCCATCATCTGTGCAGCTATGGCCCTGGTAATCTCCACAGGAACTATAGGACACTTTGCCACATCTGTAAAAGTTTCACACAAGTGTTGCTTAAGTCTGGTAATCCCACCAGACATGAGCTTCTTCCCACAGAATTTGCATTGGGTCTTCTTTCTATCACCGTCAATGGCGGTACAATACTGTCAAGCCATGTCAGTACAACCAGCATCACTACCTCCCTCACGAGAACCCGAAGCAGTCACAATATTTAGAACAAGACACTGTTAAATAAGATGATAAATAGAGAAATTTAAATCAATAGATTTACATTAATAAAACTTAAAATTGAAGAACATAAAAGTATCAAATATGCGAATACAACTCAAAACACATTGAAATTACTTTTCAAAATTTTAAAACTATGTTACAAGAAAACAGAATATTTTTCCTAATTTTCCATAATTATTTAGATATTATTAATAATTTTGGATATTAAATAAAAATAATTTATTTTTTTTTAAATATAATCCGACAACATGAAACCGTAGATTGGTCAATGATGTTCAACATATATTATTTTGAACATCAATAAATAAGTATTAATATTTTTTTTACTAATTTTTTATTGCTGGAAAATAGGATTTATTAATAAAAAATTCATAAAAATAAAAATATGTACAGAAAAAAAAAAACTGAAACGGTGACCGCGTAGATCGGCCAACGATGTTCAACATATATTATTTTGAACATCAGTAGATAAGTATTAATATTTTTTATTAATTTTTTATTAATTTTTTATTACTGGAAAATAGGATTTATTAATAAAAAATTCATAAAAATAAAAATATGTACAGAAAAAAAAATTGAAACCGTGACCGCGTAGATCGGCCAACTATGTTCAACATATATTATTTTGAACACCAGTAGATAAGTATTAATATTTTTTTATTAATTTTTTATTGCTGGAAAATAGGATTTATTAATAAAAAATTCATAAAAATAAAAATATGTACAGAAAAAAAAAAAACTGAAACCGTGACCGTGTATATCGGCCAACGATGTTCAACATATATTATTTTGAAAGTAAACTGATTAATATTTAAGAAATGCATTTTTTATTTTTTTAAACAAAAAATAAAATATATATATATATATATATATATATATATATATATATATATATATATATATATATATATATATATATACAGAAAAAAAAATGAAACCGTGGCCACGTAGATCGGCCAACGGTGTTCATCATATAATATTTTCAATACCATCTAATTAATATTTATCATATTTTTTTAATTTTTAATTGCTGGAAAATATATTTTTTTAACAGAAAATCAAAATAAAAAAATATATATGCAAGAAAATAATTTCGAAAGGATAAGGTTGTAGATCGGCCTAATGACTCTCACATATATAAATTTCATGATGAACCAACATGTATTGAACATATTCATGTAAAAAAGTAAGTTTTAAGAAAAAAAAATCATACCTCAAACCTTAGATTTGCAAAGAATATGTCAAAATGAATCTCCAATAGCACTTTGATGGAGAGATTTGCAAAGAACAGAGGTTTTCGAACCTTAGATGCAAGGTTGGAGAAAAAGGAATGGAGGAGGAGAAGAAAATAGAAGGTTTAGAGAAGGAAAATGAGTCTCGGTTGAGATCTCGACCGAGACTCTTATATAAAGCCTTGGACCAGTTCGAAACTGGTCGAGACCAGTCGAGAACCAGTCGAGACTGGTCGAGACCCAGTTTCGACCAGTGATCTCATCTCGACCCTGTCGAGACCACGGAGAAGGTCGAGATCTCGACCCTTCTCGATCGAGTTTTAAAACCATGGGTATGCGACCCATCAGTTCCAGAGGAGGAGGTAGTAACGGCAGACATGATGACGGAGCAAAGAGGTCAATAAAAATCAAGGCCATAGACAAATGTCGCTTGATACGTCATCACAGGAACAGGAAGTTCTGTGAATCTACGCAAAAAAATAGAGAATTCTGAAAAATAGGGTTTCTCAAATCTCCGCCATAGTTTGATCTAAGAAACCAGCCTCAAAAAAGGCTCTCGGTGAGCTAAGGCACCACCACCGAGAGCTGCTGGCGGTGGCGAACTGAGAGAGAGAGAGAGAGAGAGAGAGAGGTGGGGCGACGTTGAGAGGTCTCGAGAGAAAGGGCGACGCTAGGGAGATGACGGCGCTAGGAGAGAGAGGGACTTGCAACGGCTTAGTTCCCAAGGAATGTCTTTGCTCTGATACCATGTTGAGAGGAATAATTGACTTGTCTAAAATGACAAATTCAGCTTCATTTATAGAGTAAAAAAGATTTACATGAAAGGAAAGAAAGAAACGTAAAGGAAAGAACACGAAAGAAAAGAAGGTGAGGTAGGTGAGAGGAATGAGTCAGCACTCATATCTCCACATACATCAAACCTCGACATAACCCATATTTTCATATTACAACAATCCCCATATTGCCATCCAAGCACCTACCCATCTACTACAATCATAAAATTTTCACTTATATATACGCAGTCATAATTATATTTCTAAAAAAATAATTATTGCTGGTTGATATGTCCTAATCTTTGTACCCATTTATATTGAATTTTATTTGGTTGGATTCCTACTATAGGCAAGGTGTCATGAATTGGTATTGGGTAGTGTCTCAAAAAGCTGTTTTTAAGAGACGCTAGATACACTTTTTATGCATGACTATGATTATGATGCATGCAAAACGTATTTTTAAGCATTGCACATCCTAAATAAGTAATAAATAATTATGTCATACCAATGTTGTCAAGTTATATTTGCCTTCACGACATCTATGTGAATCAAATCTTCATTGGCAAGTGCAATATCAAACCTACTGATAAGTAATAAGAAGCAATTAAACAAGAAGATTTGAAAAAAAAAAATTTTATTTGCATACCAAGATACTAGCTTAAACTAACCCCTAAATGTCTGAACCAAGCAAGAAATATATAAGTATAACATACTATAAGTATTAAGAAACAAACATTAAAAACATACACATTAACCATACTACTACTATATACTAATAACATATTACAAACCTAAAGTAGTAAATAACTATTAATAAGAAGTACCTAGAAACAATACACACACACACACACACACTATAGGCCACAAATCATTGAAGAGGATACAAATCTAAGTCAGTTTTCCAGTCTAGATGTCATACTTGGCAAAAAGAAAAGGCAAAAAAAACAAAAAAAAATCAATTTTTTTAACATACTACAACCCACGGCTTGGATGTTCGATATCTACTTTGATGAGCTTTAATGCAAATTTTTGCTTGTTTAATCACTACTACTATGTCATTTTCGAGTATAGATGGGAATTACTTAGGTTTTGATAAAAATAAATCAAAGTAGACTTCTTTCAAAAACTAGGATTTTTGGGTTTTTGACTTTTGACATCCTAGAGATCCATAGGCCAATTACCCATCAGGATTATGTTTGTTGACCAAATCTTACATCTCTCTCTCTCTCTCTCTCTCTCTCTCTCTCTCTCTCTCTCTCTCTCTCTCTCTCTCACACACATGGATGATTCCGTACTACAGTTTGGTGGAGGAACTTCTCTCTCTCTCTCTTGTTTACACTTTACACCAAGGAAAGCACCACTGAAGCCAGAGTTTGTCCCTGTTTCTGAAAGTATTCCCACACGGTAGAAATTATCGGCTCTAGTCCACAACGACAATGGGGCCTCAGTTCATTCAACAGCCCTGGCCATGTTTTTTCCATGAATACCTTGTCGAAGGAGCTATTTTTTGGTTAGTTAGGAAAATCTCTCTCTCTCACACCCCACCTTCCCTTTGAAAAGAGGAATGAGGTTTAGGACACTCTAAAGAAGGCAGTGGGTTACTCCTAACAAATTGTGGTTTCTGTTCATTTGATCTCAAGGAGAAGGGTCATATGCTGGTTTTTTTTTTTTTTTTTTTGTGTGTGTCATCCTACCTTACATTGCCCACAGGCCACTACAATTACTTTTTCTTTTTTTTGGGGTGGTGGGGGGGGGGGGGGGGGGGGCAGTTTTGCATAATATATGAGAGGGGGAGGAGGTACATATATTGCACACAATAAAGACAGAAGGGTCAAACCCATGACCTACTAGGTGTTTGCACTCTCTGTCAGGCATCCAACCAACTGCACTAGCAGTGGTCTGCATATGCTGGTTGTAATCTGCAATCGCATTATTAAAATAACCTCCAGAATGTCTCTGTTTTTTCTGCTTTAAAAACAGTTTGCTGGACACACAAGGTAAATGCATTTTTGCATTTTAAAATCAGGACGCCCGCCAACCCCCCCCCCCCAAAAAAAAAAAAGGCCCAAATATTGCCTCAACATCTTAGAAATAAATTGGGTTAATCAGAATATTTTACTACGCAGACAACCAAGTCATGTTCACCAATGCTCTACATACCTTCAAGTCATGTTCACTGATACTTTATTACACATACCTTTGATTCCTGTTCAATGCCATTAGATGATGAGGGACTGCTGCTTCTTGGAATTGCACAGAACGGCTTCCTTGATATGGTACTGGAGGCGCCTTTTGCTGGAAAGTTTGCAGCCTTTGTTGAATATGTGCTTCGAAAATTTACTGTTCCTGTGAAAACTAGTTTAACAACTGAGTATAGTCAGAGTAGGCCATGGTTAATGATTAAAGAAACCCCAGTACACACACATCCACTCTTGTGTAATTCAAAGGAGCTGATTTCTCTGACTGTTGTAAGGTACTTGATACAAATAAGAAACAGAATTGGGCTTCTTTTAGTGCAAATAAATCCATGGGTTTGGTTATATATGTGGGTCCATTCCCATCTCTGTCTCAGCATCAGCAACAAGAGGCAACTTATCGAGATTAAGCTGGTTTGTCCAGCATGGTTACCTTGTGGGACAAGTTGATTGTTCCCATCTGGATAATAACTCTGAGTATCCTATTCCTTATGCAATTAGGACTCCTCATATTGAGATAAGGAGCCCCTCTCCTATCTTACTTGTCTTTCCAATTTATATTGTAAGTAGGACTCTACATATGGAGTCCTATCTCCTATTTCTATTGTAAGTAGGACTCTACTTAAGTTTATATATAGGAACCAAAGGGAAGACAGTTCTCTCTCTCTCTCTCTCTCTCTGTGTGTGTGATGTAAACCGGTTCACAGCAATCAAGTATAGTCGCAAGAAGCATCGCAATAAAGGAATCTAAGGCTGGCCTCTTGTGATCGCATCCAACATGGTAATGATTTGGTGAGGTAAGGATTTGGAGATCACATTTCACATGGTAAGGAAGTATGGAATTGGCAAGTACAGCATGGTAGATTTTATCTTATTTTTATTTTCTTTCCATGGTATGTAGAGTTGCCATTATTAATACCTTTACTACAAGATATTTAAAGGATGTAATGCTTCATTATAGAGGCAGTCAAGAATGACAACAAATAAAGCTTCCTGGTTCAGTCCATGAGTTCTTGTGAGATACAATTTCGGTGAGAGGCCGTAGCCTGAGATAGGTTGGGTTCCGTCAATATTAGATCACCATGTGATGTCAAATTACTACAATCGTTGTGCGATCCAATTATCGTTGGGCCATCCAAACAGATCACATTGTGTTTTGCATTAATTGGTATCAAAGCTAAGGCTAAGAATAGCTCGCACAATGCCTCTCCCACCAGCGATGCCAACCAACTCCAACTTATTGAGTTAATCCGACAATTAACCAAGAAAGTCACCGACTCACCGGTGTTGAGCAGCGCCTTGATTTCCAGCGCAACGATTCACAGCTGCCATCCGTTAATCAACCATCGCCAATGCCTCCTCAACAGCTACCTCGGTATCTGCATTGGGTCCCCTTGACACCTCCCACACCGGATGACTTCATGACCACTCATACTGATTGTGAGCAACGTCCCATCGACAACTGGCAAAAGATAAAGTGGAACTCAAAGATTATAATGGTCGTCATGACCCCCCAACTTTTTCATGACTGATTATGCACTTTGGATGATTACTTCGCTTGGTATCATTTAACTAAGACAAAAAAAAATGCAACTAGCTCAAACTAAGCTAACAGGTCTGCAAGGGAATGGTGGCAAAGCCAAGAGACCAAGCTTTATTGGTGTCACCAAGAGCCGACGTCAAGGGAAGAGATGAAAAAATTTTGAGGGACAAATACCTACCCTCTACCTTCCAACAACGTCTTCATAACCAGCTTAATACCCTCCGGCAAAGCACACTCACAATGGAGTATATGGACCAATTCGATGCTCTCATTGCACAAACAGGTATGGAGGAAATCAATGAACAATCTTTGTCCTGATTCCGTTTGGGACTTTGGGACGATATTCAAGATAAGATGGGTGTGACTAGTATTCATAGTCTCAATGATTGCTTTGAGAAAGCTCTAGAGGCCGAAGACCTCTACCAAACCATCTTGCCATCCCACATCTCAATCCGGTGAGTATCAGAAATCAACGGTGATGTAGCACAGAAGCCATAAGATTTGAATAGGAATCTCTATAGGATTTTATTTTAATTGCGATATATTTGTAATCTTTATTTTGGAAAGTTTAATTAGATTAGTTAAGATTTTTACTATTATATTTGACTTAAGTCTTTTTATTTAGTTATGACTTTTATTGTAATTAGAAGAGATGTGGACCCCTTAGGCGTGGACCCATTCCACATTCCACAATTTAGTTTATTTATTTTAATTATCCTTTTTGAGCTAGTGTTTGATTAGGATTGTAAGCTATATATTTGGCGATTTATCTAATTGGAATGTGAATGAGGCATTGATTAAAAGAAAAAGAAGCAAAGAGCTTTCACGCCTCCCTCTCTCTCAGTAAGAATTCTCTTCTCCCTCCCACTCTCACGATTTCTGCTCGCCCCTCCCTTTCTCTCTTTCTCAGCTTCTATCCTCGCTCTTTCTTTCTCACGTCAGATTCTTCCTCCCTTCCTCTAGTTACGACAGTACCCCCTCTTCTCTCTCCCTCACGGCTCTCCCTCCCTCCTCTCTATATCTCACGGTAGTTCGCTTCCCCCTCCCTTCACGGTGTCCCTTTATTTTCCCTCAATTTCCCTCCTTATTTTTCTTACGGTACACCCCTTTCGCTTTTCTGGTTATCCCTTTCCTTTTCTACCTCTATTATCTCTTTCCCTATCCCCACAGATGTTCCTTCTTCTTCTCTATAATGACCCCCCCCTTCCCTATTCTCTCTCCCTTGCAGTAAATTTCCCTTTTGGTTTTCCCTATCAAATTCCTTCGGCATCAAACAGTCCCCCCAAAACCGAGCAACATCGCTATCCCATCTCCTTATTCCGCCACTGATAAGGAAAAAGCTCCAATGGGCTCTTCTAATGCGATCAAATGTTATCACTGCGGACAACACGGACAGTATGCAAAATTCTGCCCGCAAAAGGGGAAATCCAATTCCATCGTTACCGTCGTCGAAGCCAACCCCCACACAAAGTTCTGTAAGCCTCAAGGTGACAATGAGTGGACTCCGGCCACTGGTGAAGATACCTTTGACACCCCATTGGATGATGACCAAGACGTCACATATGAGGTACACAACGTTAATCGTATTCTTGTTACAGAAACCAATGGGGAAGATTGGAGACGCCATTGTATTTTCATACCCTCATGACCAGCGGGTCAAAAACCTCTCAAATTACTGTCGACAGCGGCAGCTATGTCAATGTTGTCTCTCAAGCTTTTATCTAGGACTGCTCCTTGGCAACGAAAAGTCATCCACAACCTTACAAGGTATCCCTCCTCAACAACAATACTCTCGAAGTTAATAGTCGTTGTCCAGTGCCTTTGAAATTGTTACGATAAAGGCCAAACAGGCTTTTAGAGATATCGCTGGCAGTAACTACCGCAAGCTGATATTCCTAAAGGCTGTTGCCTTATTTGTTCTTCTGGTCTTTTCTCTTTAAGCTACTAGTTGTTTCCTTTTATAATCCTCTCTTATTATAGAGATTTTTCTATAACAGTCTAGTTCATTCCCTATAAATATAAGATGTAGAGAGGAGAGTTTTTTATTGAGTTTGGCTACAGCACACTGCTGTTGTCTAATTCTTTTTCTCTCCTTCTCTTCAATCTTCTTCTCTCTTTTTCTGGTTTGTGAACTTGCCGGTTATCCTTTTGTGAAATTGTTACATGGTATCAGAGCACTAGATCCTTAGCTATCATTCATCAAAGCTTCGGTTTGATAGGCCTTCGATATTTTTGCTCTAACTATGTACTACTTGTCTTGGTGATCGAGATCTACTTCTATTAATACTATGCTGCCAATGGTTTGGTTCTTTTCTTAACTTCTCGATCACCTTCTTATTGTTAATGAGTTGAGCAATAATTAAAAAAAAAATTACTACCTACTACCCTACCACCACCCCTCTTGAGCCCTTCCTTCCTTGGCCACTCGGTTGGCGGAACCGAGATTTTGGATAATTGTTATTTTTATTATTGTTCTACCCTATATCCACCACCAACCCTTGCTTCACTTTGAGCCTTATATCCTTTGGCCTCTCGGTTGGTGGAACCGAGTCAAAGAAGAACAATTTTATATTGTTTGATTGTGTTGATTGTTATTTATTCTATTCTAAGATGACTGATCCCAAGCCTATAGAGGTTCAAATCATCTCCATTAAATTGAGAGGGGTCTTAAACTATCTTCTCTGGGCTCAGGCCATCAAAGCCTACATCATGTCTAAGGATAAAGTATAGTTTTTAACTAATGATGCTCCTGCTTGTGATACTAAGGATCTTGATTCTGTTAAGACGTATAATACTTGGATTCGTGACAATTCCTTGGTTCAAACTTGGTTGTGAAATAGTATTGAGCCTTCCATCTTACCTACTATAATGTTTCACAATACTACCAAGGCCATCTGGGCTGATTTACAAGAAACATATAGCCAGGATAAGAATGTTTCTCGTATTTATGACCCCTATGAGAGGATGTTCACCTACTCTATTGGTGACAAATCCTTGATTGACTACTATGGTGGTTTCAAAGGGCTTATTGAGGAAATCCAAGCTATGCAGCCCCTTACCACTGACATCAAAAAGTTAAAGAGCCAACAATCTGAGTTTTATGTGGCAAAATTTTTGGCTGGACTCTCTCCTAAGTATCAGGCTGTGAAAAGTCAGCTTCTTGCCGAAGCATCCATACCTGCTCTGAGTAAAACTTTCTTTCGTCTCCCACAACTAGTTCCCTAAAGTGACACTTCTCCCAAAGATACATCTGGCTTATTTGCTAGTCATGGTCGGGGATCATCCTCTAGAGGCACGACCTCCACCTGTGGTTGTGGCCATGGTGCACCTGGTCGTGGTTTTGGGAGAACACCATCTGATAAGTCTGCCCACTATTGTACTCATTGCCACCAGCCGTACTACTGATACCTGTTGGGAAAAGTTTGGCCGTCCTGAATGGGCTGAGAATTTAGTCAATACTGTTACCATTGATGATGCAGCTCTTGCGGTACCAGTTCCACCATCCTCATCTAATCCATCCTCTAACCAGTATGATGCCCTTCTTCGTAGGATTCAACAGCTTAAGGCTACTATTTCCACTTCTGCTACTACCTTGGCCCATATAGGTATATCTACCCTCCTTCCTCATGTTTCTCCTCATCCTTGGATCATTGATTCCGGTGCCACCTGTCACATGACTGGTGAGTCTGCTATCTTTTCCTCCCTCAATACCACCACAAGGCTGTTACTATTTATCTTACTGATGACTCTTCCACTACAGCCACTCTCTTGCTGATGACTCTTCCACTACAACCACTCAGCATGGTAATGTTTCCCTTACCCCTTTGATGTCTTTACCTTCTGTTTTGCATGTCCCTAATTTACCTCTTAATCTGTTATCTATTAGTTAACTAACTAAATCTCTGAATTGTACTGCTACATTTTTCCCTTCTCATTGTACCTTTCAGGATCTCAGGACCAGGGAGATGATTGGTGGTGGACGTGAGCATGCTGGTTTGTACTACTTGGAACACACTGATTACATTCCTACCGTTGCAACTACCTCCACTACTACCCCCCTTCAATGGCATAACCAGCTTGGTCACTTGTCTCTGTCTAAGATGAAAGTCTTATCCCTAGTTGCAAGTCTCTCTCTTCTCTACAATGTGAGGCTTGTGAATTAGGGAAACATCATCGTTCGTCTTTTCCTACTAGTATTACACCTGGGAATTCAACCCATTTTTCTTTAGTCCATTCTGATATATGGGGTCCTTTATCATATCCCCAATAGGCTAGGGCTTTCTTATTTTGTAATCTTTGTGGATGATTTTTCCAAGATGACCTGGCACTATTTAATTAAAAGATTGTTCTGAGTTTCTTACTATTTTTCAAGGTTTTTATAAAGAAATTTTCAATCAGTTTGGGGTTTCCATTAAGGTCTTACGTACTGATAATGCTCTTTAATATATTCAAATAGTTGTTTCTGATTTTTGCTATAAACATGGCATAATCCACCATACTAGTTGTGCACATACCCCTCAACAAAATGGGGTTGTTGAACGTAAAAATCGACATCTTTTAGATATTGACCGGTCTCTAATGTTTCATATGAATGTGCCTAGATTTTATTGGTGTGATGTCGTCCTAACTGCTTGTTATCTTATTAATCGATGCCCTCTTCTGTTTTACACAATAAAATTCCCTTTCGTCTCTTTATCCAAATACCTCCTTATTTCATGTCTACCCTATAGTATTTGGTAGTACATGTTTTGTCCATATCATGCATCCTAAATTGGGAAAATTTGCTCATCGATCTCTTTAAGTGTATTTTTCTTAGTTATTCATGTACTCAAAAAGGGTAGAGATGCTTTGATCCTACTGCTAAACGTCACTATGTCAGTCCTGATGTTACTTTCCGATTACGGTGCCGTCTCCTTCCCTTACCTCTCTCTCACTTGATATTCCTAAACCACCAGTTCCATCCATCACTCCTGATGATCCTGAACCACCATCTTACCAGCCCTTACCATTTGACCCTCCACCCCCCCCCCTGTAGGTTTATACACGCCATCATCCAATGGCTCCAACTACTACTGCACCAGCTGCTCTTCCAATTACTACTTCACCTAATCCTAAGGTCTCTCCTGATCTACCTATTACTCTCCGAAAAGGTACTCGTACTTGTACTCAGCATTCTTTACTTACTTTTCCTATTGAGCATTTTGTTTCTACTGCCATCTTCCTCGTTGTCACCAAAATTTGGTTCACGCCCTATCTCCTACCCTTGTTCCTACTTCTCTTTCCCAAGCTTTGTCCCATCCAGGGTGGAAAACAGCAATAGATGCTGAGATGGATGCTCTGATGGCACCCCATACCTAGACCCTTGTTGATCTCCCTCAGGGTCACTCAGTTGTTCATTGCAGAAGGGTATATACAATCAAACATAACTCTAATGGTACCATTGATAGGCTGATGGCTAGACTTGTTGTCAAAGGGTTTACTCAGACCTATAGGGTTGATTATTTTGAGACATAAGCTCCTGTTGCTCGTCTCAATTTTGTTTGTGTTAATATCTCTTTGGCTGTAAATTTTGACTGGCCCCTTTATCAGATGGAAGTCAAGAATGCATTTATATATAAAGATCTACACGAGGAAGTTTATATGAACCAACCTCCAGGGTATGTTGCTCAGGGAGGGAACTCACTAAAGCGTGCAAACTACTTAAGGCAATCTATGGCCTTAAACAGTCTCCTCGTGCTTGGTTTGATAAATTCAGTAATGTCATTACAAATTTTGGTTTCACTCCCTGTTACTCTGAGCATTCTATTTTTGTGTGACGTCATTCCTCTACTGTTACTATTATTGCTGTATATGTTGATGATATTATTATTACAAGAAACGGTAAGTCTGGTATTGCTGAGATCAAGTCTTATTTGAACACACAGTTCCAGATGAAAGACTTGAGACTACTTCATTATTTTTTGGGGATTGAAGTGGTTCGCAGTAGTAAAAGTATTAATCTTTCTCAAAGAAAGTATATACTTGATCTGCTTTCTGAAACAGGACTTTTTAGAGCCAAACCAGCTGATACACCAACGAACCCACATCAGAAACTTGAAACTTGTGATATTCCTGAATATTCTAACATACATAAGTATAGACGCTTGGTTGGAAAGTTAATCTATCTTACTGTAACTCGGCCTGACCTGTCCTTTGTTGTTGGGTGGTTAGCCAATTTATGCATGCTGCTAAGGTTGCCCACTAAGAGGCTGCCTGTTGTATATTGCGGAATCTCAAGAAATCTCCTGGTACTGGTCTTATTTACCATCGACATCGTCATCTTGATGTTGTTGGTTTTTCTAATGCTGATTGGGCTGGAGTTGATGGTGATAGGTGCTCTACTACTGGATACTATACCTTTGTTGGGGGTAATCTCGTTACTTGGCAAAGTAAGAAGAAAACCACTATATCCAAGTCTAGTGCTGAAGCTGGCACCGTGCTATGGCACAGACTACTGTTGAATTATTATGGTTGAGAAATTTGTTGCAAGAACTTAGATTTTCTACCTCTCGCCCTATGTCCTTGATGTCTGACAATCAGGTTACTATCTATATTGCTAGCAATCTAATGTTCCATGAACGTACCAAACAGATAGAGGTGGATTGCCATTTTGTTCGAGATGCTGTTACAAAGAAGCTAGTTGTCACTCCTTTTGTATCTTCCTCAAATTAGCTCGCCGACATTCTTACAAAGCCTCTGCTTGGGCCAGCATATCGACTAAACTGTTACAAGCTTGGATTGGGTGATTTGTACACTCCAGCTTGAGGGAGGGTGTTACAATAAATGCCAAACAGACCTTTAGCAATATCGTTGGCGGTAACTACCGCCAGCCGACATTCCTAAAGGTTGTTGCCTTATTTGTTCTTCTGGTTTTTTCTCTTTTAGCTACTAATTGTTTACTTTTGTAATCCTCTCTTATTATAGAGACTTTTCTGTAATAGTCTAGTTTCATTCTCTATAAATATAAGATGTAGAGAGGAGAGTTTTTTATTGAGTTTGGCTACAGCAAACTGCTGTTGTCTAATTCTTTTTCTCTCATTCTCTTCAATCTTCTTCTCTCTTTCTCTGGTATGTGAATTTGCTGGTTATCCTTTTGTGAAATTGTTACAGTAATTAGGGGATTATGAGGAGACCGTGTGGTGCAACATCATACCCACGGTGCTCATTGATGTCCTCCTTGGGCACCCATGGATGTATGATAAAACATCTTGGTCGGGGAATAAAAGATTAGTGTTACTTCAATTTCAAAGGAAAGCAACTAGTATTTAATCCTCTGAATGTTCTTGCTATGCGCCATCGTCTAAAGGTTCCCCAGATCCATCGGCAACAGTTGTTACAATCTAAGAGCCCTGTCACTAGTGTTCAGCATGACAAAGTGCCACCTCCAAAGGCCGACAAATATCCACATCATGAGAATAACGTATCATTTCCCACAAAGAGTTCCTGAACACGAGCCTTAAGTCTGGGTTGATTTTGGCCCTCTTTATACAACGGTCGTCAATCCCAATATTGCTATTATTCACCCCCCTTCTGAAATCAAAGCTCTTCTCTTGGATTTTTTTTATGTTATCCCGGTCAAGTTACCCGATACACGGCCCCCTATGCGCAGTGTTCCCCACGTTATCAATCTCGTCTCTGGTTCGGTGATACCAAATCTTTTACATTATCGTATAAGCCCTGTTGAATACGAGGAACTCTAGCGGCAAGTATATGAACTCCTTAAGAAGGGTTTTATCTCGAAAAATCTGAATCATTATGCTGTCCCTGCTCTCCTCACTCTGAAGAAAGATAGAACTTGGCTTATGTGCATCAATAATCGGGCAATAAACAAAATCACCGTCAAATACAGGTTCCTCATACCTCGGCTTGATGAAATGTTGGACATGGTAATGGGCGATGCTATTTTTTCCAAGATCAACCTCCGGAGTGGTTATCACCAGGTTCATATCCGCCCCGATGATGAATGGAATTCAAAACAAAGGATGGATTGTTCAAGTGGCATATTATGCCCTTCGGGCTTACCACCGCTTCTAGTACCTTAATGTGCCTCATGACATAGGTATTACATCCTTTTACCGGAATTCCTTGTCGTCTATTTTGACGATATCTTGATCTACAGTTAAGCTCCTACTGAGCATTTGGATCATTTGCACCCAGTCTTGAGAGTTCTTCATGAGGAGAAATTATATATCAACCTCAAGAAGTGCTACCTCAAGCTCCTTAAAGAGGTTTTTCTCAGGTTCCTCATAACCTCCCAAGGGGTCGAAGCTGATCCAGAAAAGGTCCTTAGTATGGTAAATTGGCCAGTTCCACAATCCCTCACAGAAGTCAATAGTTTTCACGTCCTGGCCTCCTTCTACCACAGATTTATTCGAAACTTCACCACCATCATGGCCCCCTTCACAGAATGCATGCGAGGGGGTAAAGGATCATTCCACTGGACTCCCGCAGCCACATCTGCATTCAGGTTGATCAAGTAAAAAATGACGGAAGACCCGGTATTACACCTTTTGAAATTCGACCTCATGTTTGAAGTCACCACTGATGCATCCCATATGGGTATTGGCGGTGTCCTCTCGCAAGCCGGCCATCCCATCACTTTTTACAATGAGAAATTGAATGATGCAAAGCGTCGATATTCTACCTATGATCTAGAACAATATGTTGTCGTCCAAATTTTAAAACATTGGTGCGCTTATCTCATCAGCAAAGAGTTCGTTCTTTATTCTGACCACGAGGCCCTCAAGCATTCCCAAAAAACGGTGAGCCACCATCATGCCAGATGGACCGCATACTTCAAGAGTTTCATTTCGCCTTATGCTACAAAACGGGTAAAGAAAATCAAGTCGCCGATGCCTTAAGCCATAAGGTACTCGTTCTCACCTCCTTCATCGCTCAAGGGTGCAAAAATATCCAGCAGAGCGGAATTTTTCAGCCCTCTATGTAGCCCTCCAACATGGGGACACCCATCCTAGCTATTCCTTACGGGATGCCTTCCTCTTCTTCGGCACCTGTTTGTGTATTCCGATAGTTCCCTTCACCAATTTCTGATTTGTGAACTCCATGGAGGTGGTCTGGGTGGCCAGTTTGGCAAGGATAAGACACTATCCCTCGTGACCAATTTATACTTTTGGCCTCAACTCAACAAGGATGTCCAACACGTCATCCAGCATTGTCGCACCAGCCAACTCGCCAAGGATGGTAAGCAGAATGTGGGACTTTACTCGCCACTTCTTGTCCCTCATGCCCTGTGGTAGCAGATAAGCATGGATTTTGTTTTGGGTCGTCCCCCAACTAGAGAGTGGCATGATTCAATTCTGGTTGTGGTAAACCAATTTTCCGAAATGGCGCATTTTATCCCCTGTTGCAAGACTTTCGATGCCAGCCATGTGGCCAAGCTGTTCTCTAAAGAGGTCGTGCGCCTCCATGGATTGCCCGAATCCATTGTTTGTGTTGAATGATGGAATGACTTATCTGTAATAGATAGAGGTCCTCTTATTTATAATGTGAGAATGAATACAAAGAAAGAAAGATGTACTACAGGTAGTATAATACAGGTAGTACAATGAGGGTAGTACAGGTAGTACAATTGTACAATACAGGTAGTACAATGAATCTAGACAAAAAATGAAATACGTAATATTCTCAACACTCCCCCTCAAGTTGGTGCATATATATCATGCATGCCCAACTTGGACAATATCATATGGAAGGATTTCCCTAGCAGACCTTTGGTGAAGATGTCTGCTAATTGGTCCTCTGATCTGACAAACAAAATCTCGATTTGTCCACTGTCCAGTTTCTCTTTGATGAAGTGACGGTCTATCTCAACATGTTTTGTCCTATCATGCTAAACCGGATCATTAGCAATGCTAATGGCTGCTTGATTATCACAGAATAATTTCATGGACTGGGTACACATAACCTTCAAATCTTTGAGTAGTCGTTGTAATCATAGTAGTTCGCATATTCCATGTGTCATTGCTCTGTATTCTGCTTCTGCATTGGATCGGGCAACCACATTTTGCTTCTTGCAACGCCAGGTTACCAGATTGCCACCCAAGAATGTGCAATATCAAGAGATAAACTTACGATCAGGACTTCCTGCCCAATCTGCATCAGTATAAGCCTCCACCTGGATTTGTTTATTTAGTGAATCTGAAATGGCATATGCTTCCATTTTCAGAGGGTCATTAAGAGATAAAGGGATTCCTCTTCCAGGGGCTGACTTTAGGTAGTGTAGTATCCGATAAACAGCCTCCATATGTATAGAGTATGGGTCGTATAAACTGGCTTACCAAACTGACTGCGAATGCAATATCTGGCCGTGTGTGGGCAAGATATATGAGTCTGCCAACAAGTCTCTGATATCTTCCTTTGTCTTCTGGTGTGCCTTCTTTTGCCCTTAGCTTGGTATTGGGATCGAGAGGAGTATCACAAGGTCGAGCCCTAAATAACCCTGTTTCTGAGAGAAGATCAAGAACATACTTTCTTTGAGACAGATAGATGCCTTTTGCAGATCTGGCAACTTCAATCCCCAGAAAGTACCTAAGTTTGCCGAGGTCTTTGATCTCAAACTCCTTCCCTAGAAATGTCTTTAGTTTCATTGTTATTGCCAGCAATGATGATACCATCTACATATACAAATAAGGCGGTAAAAGTGTTAGGGGAATGTTTTATAAATAAAGTATAGTCAGCATTTCTTTGAACATAGCCAAATACTACCATAGCTTTATTAAATCTTCCAAACCATACTCTAGGGGATTGTTTTAGACCATAAAGAGATCGCTTCAACTTGCAGACTTTTCCTTGGCTTTTATCATCTGTGAAACCCGGTGGGCAGTCCATATAGACATCTTTAGTAAGTTCTCCATGAAGGAATGCATTTTTTACATCTAACTGTTGCAAGTCCCAGTTGCGATGTACAGCACGGACAGTAAAACCCTGATGGAGGTCATTTTGGCCACTGGAGCGAAGGTTTCTTGGTAGTCAATCCCATATGTTTGAGTAAAACCCTGTGCAACCAATCTAGCCTTGTACCGATCAATAGTCCCAACTGGTTTCTGTTTCACTGTAAAGATCCACTTGCATCCTATTGACCTTGATACTGCAGGAAGTCGAACAAGATCCCATGTACCATTTTTCTTCAGAGCCCTCATTTCTTTCACCATTGCAGCTTTCCACCTTTCATCCATAATTGCATCCTTCCATTTTTTAAGAACAAACACAGAAGAGAGCGAAGACACAAAAACACGGAAAGAAGGGGAAAAGGAGTCATAGGAAACATAATTGGAAATAGGATGTAGGGTGCAGGCCCTAGTTCCTTTTCGAAGTGCAATTGGAAGATCAAGATCAGAAGAAGGAGTAAGTTCCTTACCAGAAGAAGGCTCAGTAGACTCAGTTTCTGGATCCAGGGCTAGCGAAGGGACATGTGCTGGAGTGGTAGTGGTCTTTCCTTGCTTGTCTTTGGCACGGCTATAAACTTGCAGAGGTGGCTTGGTGGTTGGATGTTTGGATGGTGCAGCTGTATCGAGCACTTGTTCCTGGACTATTTCTAGTACATCAGGTATATCAGGGATAAGTACATTAGGGATATCAAGTGCATCTTCAACTGTCTGTGTTTCCCCCTGAAGAGGAGCTTGATAATATGAGAGATGCTCATGAAAAATGACATCTCTACTAACAAGGACCTGACGAGAGGAAGGATGATAACACTTGTATCATTTCTGTGTTGCAGAATACCCTAAAATATGCACTTTAATCCACGTGGATCAAGTTTGCCAGGGGAACGATGGTTACGAGCATAACAAAGACAACCAAAGACTCTAGGAGGAAAAACAAAATCAGAATTTCCAAGTAAGATGTCCAAGGGAGCCTTGTTGTCTAAAACTCGAGAAGGAAGGCGGTTGATCAGGGATGCTGCAGTGAGGACAGCATCACTCCAATATTGAGCGGGAACATGTCTCTCAAACATTAGTGCTCTAGCTATTTCGAGTAAGTGGCGGTTCTTTCTTTCAGCGACTCCATTCTGAGCAGGAGTGTCCACACAACTTGTCTGATGAATTATCCCGTTATCAGCCAAGTATTGCTGAAAAAATCCTTCAAGATATTCCTTACCATTGTCACTACGGAACATCTTCAACTGAGTTTGAAACTGTGGCTTAATCATATTGTGGAAATGGCGGAAGCATGCAAAGATCTCATTTTTTTGACGCATCAGATAGACCCATGTAGTACTAGTGTGACAATCAGTAAAGGTTACAAACCACCTATGACCAGAAATAGAGGTAGTCCGTGTTGGACCCCAAACATCAGAATAGACTAAATCAAAAATACAAGGACTTCTCGAAACAGAAGGTAAATAAGAAATACGAGCCTGTTTGGCCAAAATACAAGTCTCACATAATAACTCGTCTTTATTACATTGTTAAATAATTTTGGGAAAAAATGAGATAGAACAGCAGAAGAGGGATGCCCAAGACGGCGATGCCACTACTGAAGGGTACTGAATGCGGAATGGGAGGAAGGTGCTGAACGACCATTGTCAAGCAAGTACAGGCCACCATGCACACTACCATGTCCAATTGTCTTCCCGTTCTCCAGATCCTGAATCACACAATAGGTAGGAAAAAATATTACTTTACAATTTAGAGACTTTATAAGACTACTAATAGAGAGTAAATTTGTGGATAAATTAGGAACATGTAGAACGGAATTCAAATCAAGGGAGGAAGAACAGTGGATGGATCCAATTTCAGATATAGGGGAGAGGGATCAATTAGCGACCTTCACAGTATTATATCCAGAAGAAGGAGAGTATAAATAAAAGGACTCAAACGAACTAGTCATGTGGTCAGTGGCTCCAGTATCTATAACCCAAGGGCTAGAGACAGAGAAAGCACAATGACCATCATGAGAAATACCTGACTGAACAAAAAAAGAACCTGGATTGGTAGATGCAGATGTGGATGATTGATTTGTAGTCGCAGGAGGCAGTCGAAGGAGATGTCGGAGAGTCAGAAGTTCTTGTGCAGAGAGTTGTGGCAGAGGACCAGTAGGAGGACTTGCTTCAGTTTGATGTGCCTGAGGTGCGTGGGAGGACTTTGCCTTGTGCATACCTTTTTCCCGGCGTTTTGCTTCAAAATCTGCCGATTTGCCATGAAGTTTCCAGCATGTGTCTTTAGTGTGCCAAAGCTTGCTACAATACTCACATTTGACAGCATCACGGGAAACAGGAGGACTCTTGTATGTCTGAGTATTTGTCTGGAAAGCAGACCTATCCAGAACAGAAGGGGACAACATTGTTATTCGTCGTTGGTCCTCTAACTGAACCATGGAATAAGCCTGTTCGAGGGTGGGGAAAGGGCCCCTACTGAGAATCTGTAAGCGAATAGGATCAAGCTCCACATTTAGTCCTGCTAGAAAAGTATAAACCTTGTATTTCTCTTCCCTTTTGTGAAATAGGGTAGCATCTTCTTCACATTTAGCATGAATAGAATCATAAAAATCAATTGTTTACCAATAGCTCCTCAACTTAGTATAATATTGGGATATAATCAATTCTTTTTGGATAGTTTCATGAACACTTTTTTGAATGGCATAAATTAAAGCAGCATTCCCAACTTGGGAATAGTTGTCCTTAGCAGACTTCCAAATTTGTGCAGCAGTGTTCAATAACAAATAGCCCTCGGCTATAATGGGTTGCATGGAATTGATGAGATATTGCATTACCAATGAATTTTCAGCATGCCATTTCTCCAAAACAATGTCCTTGGTCAGAGGTTTTTCCTTGGTGCCGATGAGATATCCCGATAATCCCCGAGCTATAATTGAGAGTTGGGTGGCCCGAGACCACATTAGGTAATTACCACCATCAAGTTTAGTGGTATTAGTGGGAATAGTGAGATTGTCCATTTTAAAACTCTCAATCCTAGAAGAGGTTATTTCAGATGTCATCCTTGAGTTGTGTATTCAAGAACAAACACCCAAAAACAATATGAATAGTCTCCTTGTTTGGTTATAGCACAATATATGAAGATCAAAATAGAAATATCACTTGTCAGATATCCTAACTTGTCCCATGTGCAACATAATATATGGAAATCAATTCTGATTTGCACCCAATTTTTTGTTTATTTGGGGTAAACTCAGAAACTCATAGATATCCGACCAGACTGAACCATATTATTAATATCCAAACTGATAAAAAAAATTGATTTCCAATAAAGAGAATAAAAAAAATGATCCGTAATGAGGGATAAAAAGAAGGGCAGTACCTATATCATTGTATGATTCCCTCTTTGGTTACTGCACCTAGTGGGGAGAGAAAAAAAAAACAAAAGAAAAAGAAAAGAAAAGAAGGAAAGTCGGTGGTCGGCGGTGGTAGGTTGGCGGCGGCGGTGGTGAGGCGGCAGAGGGATCTGGCAGTAGAGCTAACTTGGCTCTGATACCACGTTGAATGATGGAATGACTTGTCTGTAATAGATAAAAGTCCTCTTATTTATAATGTGAAAATGAATACAAAAAAAAAAAGAGGTAGTACAGGTAGTACAATATAGGTAGTACAATGAGGGTAGTACAGGTAGTACAATTGTACAATACAAGTAGTACAATGAATCTAGACAAAAAAATGAAATACGTAATATTCTCAACAAGATGCAACTGTTGGTGGGATCTTAATGGATGGTGGTGGGATTCCAGTTGAGGAGTAGGAGGAATGCCTAGTTCATATCCTCTCTTCTTCTCTTTTCTCTCCCCATCGATCAGTAAGTTCCCTGCAACTTTTTCCACTTGAGTTATGTAGTTCCTGTTCAGATTTTTAGATCCTTATCGATGGCAGTTTGATCACAGAATCTTCATTCTTCCTTGCAATTGATTGATGGTTCTCTGATGAAGATTTATTTCTTGCATTTACAGTTTCAGGACTGAACCCTACTTGCTACTGGATTCTTATTCAATTTATATTTTCAATCAAAATCTCCCTTTCAGTTTCGGTTTTCATCAGTGTCCTGAAAATCAGTTTGCCGATTTGAGTTATTAGTTAATCTGAGATCAGTTCACATGGTACTGATATGGATTCTCAGTTGTAGAGAAATCTTAGCCCAAGTAAGATTCATCTAGAACCTGGAATCCAACCCTTAAATCACTTAGTTTTGGCTTATTATTATTCAATCTATTCTCTACAATATCCTAAATTCTGGTTTGCATCCATTTGTCAGATCTTCTGTTATTAATAATTCCATATTCTGGTTGTTTTTCCCCTCACTGCAATCCTGATTTCTGAGTAATTGAATCCTACACGCTTCAGATTTGGAAAACCCATCAGTATTTTCTTCAGATCTATTTAATTTTTTTTTTCTCTCAAATGAACAACAGAATTTGTTTCATCAAAGAATCAACCTACAAGCAAGGAACACAAAAAAAAATAATAATAATTAGTAAAATTATAATAACTCATAACTCAGAAGTATCTTAACTAATGTCTCAGCAACAACATATCCACAAGGAGATTGAACTCATTCTCAATGACATTGATTACTCCCATCCTACTATTTCTCCAGCTTCACCTTTAACCTAGTAATCCTCTTGAACCATCTTAACAGGCCCCACAAATTTCTGAAAGAAACCATATTGACCTCAGAGAACACAATGGTGTCATCTGCAACAAACAAATAAGCACCTCAATATCCTCTCCACAAATTAAATGAACAAGCTACAACAAACTCAGCTTTATTTACTGATATCACCAAGAATTCCCTACACTATGGTGAAGATAAGTTGCAACAGTGGATCAACTTAGATAATTTCCCTTCCAAATCTGTCGAATGATTACAGAAATGAATAATCAAAGTGGAATAAAATTAACTGATTTGGAGCAGCCCTTATCCACTTCTTCTAAATCCTTTCAATTCCATTCCATTCTGTAAGAAGTCCCAACAATGCAACCAGAGGTTTTTCAGAGAGAATCTTGCATACTCTGTACTTGCTTGAATCTCGACCCCTCTACACTCTTTAACAAATACAGAGATCTGATCTGAAATCTCTGTCCCTATGTAGGATTAGGCCCTAAAAAAGAACAATCTCACTCCAAGAATGCAGCAAAAAATACCAGCATAGGTAGACATTTTCTCATTAAATTGATCCTGCAAACTCAATACTAAATGGTTCATGCTGAAATTTAAAGCACGACAATACACTTGAATATGAATCCAATGGCAAATTGCATACTCATTCTAGTGAACACTAGACAAAGATGAAACAATTTATCTTATCTGGATGGAAATTTAGAAAAAAACACATTCAGATAAGGACAGCAGCTCAAAGTGTTGCCATTTCAGTGATAAATGTCAAAGTTAGACATGTTGCTCCTCCAATGGCATGCACCAGCTTTTTTCACAAGGTGATTCTATCACAGTGGTTTGGGGGCTAAGTGGACTGGACAGTTCCTATGCCTAAGCAATTCGCATGGCAATATCCTCTAGCACATTTTGTGACTCTACATTGTGATGGCTCTGTGGATCCTTATGAGGCTGGATCTGCTTGATTTGTTAGATCTGGTGATGGGCTCTGGTGGTACGGATTGCTGGTTCAATTGTTTCAATCACCATAATGTATTTGGATTTTCTTAGCTGTCCTGAAAGGTGTTCAAATTTGTGTTCAGATGCAGATCAGATTACTTCCTGTTCAATTAGATTGTCAAGTGGTGGCGAATTTGATAAGGAGCTCTCTATGTACTCCTTGAGGCTCTTCATTTGTATAGCTCTATTCTGCATCTTCTTCCAATTTTTTAAGAGTTATATGTTAAGCATGTGTAGAGGGTGGCAAATGCTCCGCTGTTTCTCACCTCTTGTTTTAATACACATGGTGAGTTGATTACTTCTGATTTCCCTATTAATTTATTATAGAATGCCAACTTGTGTATTAATTCTCAGCTGTAATTTCATCTATCTTCATGAAATCTTATACTTATCCATCAAACAACCCAAAACATTTATAATTAAAAAAAATAAAAAATAAAAAACTAATTCTAGAAATAAAAATATCAACTGAGAATCATTAGGTGAAAAATCCTCTACATGGTGGCATCTACCCAGTACCTGGTAAATTAAGTAATAAATACTTGCAGCGATTCTGACTAGTTCAGAGTCGGCCAAGAAAGGAACAACTTCAAATCATGACCTCTTCCAGAATCGTAGAGAACACCCAGTTAGACAAATCCTCAAGGAATTATAATTGAATAGTTCTCAAATGATTGCGGAGTAAAAACCCATTCAAGAATTTTATTTTATTTTATTTTTTTAGGAAAAGCGGATTTCTATCAAAAACCATTGGGTGTTTCTCACTTGAGTAGCTTCCATATTGAAAGCACAAAACCAAAAGAGAAAGGAACTAGCAAAAATAAAATGGGAGGAAAAACAAGTTACTTGGAACTCCACGCGACAATGAAGAGGGAACAAGAAAGCTCCCTTCCAATCCTGCTTTTGAAGACAACTCGTGGGCAGCAGAATCAAATAAAACCGGTGACGGGGAAACAAAAACACCCAAAACCACAGCCATGAGAGGTTTCACAATAACTGCTCCAAAACCCACAAAGACCACAAAGCAACCGTCGTAGATACTGCAGAAACTGGATTTTCCGTGCTGTTCCCGCGATTCAGGGCATAACTCTTCTAGAGGTCACAGTAGAACCGCAAGTAGACCATCAGTACCTGCTGAAAATATCAACGAAGGGCCCACTAGGATGCTTGGCCACCCCAAAAAATCAAACCCCGTGAAAAAGGAATCGACTCCAGGGAAGGAGGTCAGGGATTAATATGGGAAGTTAAATATAATGCCTCTGTTTAGTTTTATGGGGAGTTTAAATCTTTAAAGGAACTGAAATTCTTAAATTCATAAATGGGAGTTTTTGTAATAGTCACATGATAACGTAACTAACTCCATATCATTCAATATATGACATTTTTTTATCAACAAAATATATGGTTTTTTTAATTTTTTTTTTTGGATAAGTAGTTAATTTTATTAAAAAACCCAAAGGAAGGAATACAACAACCAGCCTATTAGGCCGAAACAAATACAGACACTACAAGCTAGATGAGCTACATCTAGAACAAACAACTAGAAGACCAACGAACACAAGAGAACAAGATGGAATCCGATCATATCGGCCCCTAGGACTCCTTAATGGACATCAATATTCCAGTTTGCTGCAATGAACCCCTCTTCCGAATTTGTTGGCTTTGAGAAGGCCATGGAAGAGATTTTATCTTCAGCTACTCGAGTAATTTCCTTAGCTACTACTTCTTTAGTTCTTGAACTCTTTGAGAAAATTCTTGTGTTCTGTTCCTTCCAATTGTGATAGATCATACAGTTAAAGACAATCTTGGGAATGGTCGATATACTGTTACCTTTTGACTTTATAGAAGCTAGCTTTACAGCTTCAATGGAATAAGTAGCCGAGCTCAAACATCTCGACCTGCACCTTGAGAAGCAATTTATCCATATAAACGAAGAGTACTCACATTCAAAAAAAAGGTGCCTAACACAATCCCTCCCATTATCACATAAATAGCACAAGTTAGGGATTATGATATTCTGGATTTGTAGCTGGTCTGCAGTGGGCAGAGCATTGAGGCACACCCTCCAAGAGACAAATGAATGTTTTGGAATGTTGGATGGGTACCATATTGCCCTGTGCCAAGCAGTTGGAGAACCATTCACCCTTGCAGCCTTCCATCCCTCTTTTAAAGAGAATTGAGCTTGGATTCCATTTTCCTTCACCCAATAAACTCTGTCCATGGTATTAGACGGCTGCCACGCAAGTTGAGCAATCTCATTCCAGATACATCTTAGGCTATGAACATCAATAAAAGGACATGGTTTCCAGTGCGATCCTTCCCAGAAATCTCTGACCTTAGCCAGTCTTATCTCACCAGTTATGATATTTGAGGCTTCCGGAATACTATTCCAAATGGCTTCTCCACTCAACCAAGGATCGAGCCAGAAGTAAGTGTCTTCTCATGAACCCATGTGATATTTCACCTTTGTCTTAAACAAGTCTCTATGCCAGAGCAGACTTCTCCAGATCCAAGATAGATTTTTAGAAATTTTCACTGTCCATAATGAGTCTTTCTTGAGGTAGGCTTTCCTCACCCATTGGACCCATAGAGATGCTTTGTTGGTAATAAGATTCCATAGCTGCTTCATTGCTCCTGCTTTGCACATGTCTTGTACTCTTCGAATCCCCAATCCCCCTTCTTCTTTTGTGAGACAAATTTTAGCCCAACTAATATGATGGATCTTCCTCTTCATGTCCGGACCTGACCATAAGAACTTTGCAAAGATAGATTCAATCTCATCACTCGTCTTCTTAGGAAATCCAAAAACTCCAGCCCAATAGAAGTAGCACCCTTGCAACACTGAAGAGATAAGTTGGTTCCTTCCTGCAAATGAGAGAAACCTAAATTTCCAGCCTTCTATTTTGTTCCTTATTTTTTGAATCATGGGAACACAGTCTCTTCTGGTAAGGCTTGCCGTACCCAGAGGGATACCAAGATGGGATATGGGAAAGGCACCTTCTTTAAAACCACTTTGAGCTATCACTTCATGTTTAATCTCTTCATGGACTCCTCCAACAAGAATAGTCGATTTACTAAAGTTGATGGTAAGCCCTGAGACAGTCATAAAATGGTGTAAAACTTGCAGGACTCCAGAAATGGATGCTTGGCTTGCTTTTACAAATATCATCAGATCATCTGCAAATAATAGGTGAGTAATAAATAGATTTTTGCATCTTTTAGGAATACAGAATACTTGTCTCCTAAAAGCCTCCTCCAGCATACCAGATAGTGGTTCCATAGCCAGGGTGAAAAGATATGGGGAAATAGGATCCCCTTATCTAATTCCCCTATGACCTTTGAAATATCCAGCTGGGCTACCATTCACTAAAATAGAGAACATAGGGGTATGAATGCAAGCACTTAACCATTTCATTACCAGCTCAGGGAACCCCATTTTCCGAAGCACCTCAAGAAGATACCTCCTGTCTAAAGTATCATAAGCTTTGTAGAGGTCTACCTTCAGAACAGCAGAAGGGGAGCAAGAAGATCTTTCCATACCTCGAACAATTTCATGACACAAGAGAATGTTATCAGAAATGCATCTATCTTTGATGAAGGCCGACTGATTGGGAGACACCAGGTGCTGAATGATCACCTGCAATCTGTTAGCCAAAATCTTCGCTATGAATTTATACAAAACATTACAAATCTCTTGCATTTGTAATGTAAAATAAAAATTATTTCAAAAATGTATTGTGTTATGGGGATATCCCCACCCCCCCCCCCCCCCCCTCAAGTAATACAACACCACATGTGCAAGCACTGAGCCAGAGCTGAGTTAGCTAACGTAGGACAAATTACGAGCCTTGTCTACAGAGGAGCTCAAGAGGACACCTACTGTGAGACCCGTGTCAATCTAACCCGGTCTTACCACCTTGAACCAGGTTTACCCATTATGGTAGAGTCAAATGGACCAAGGGCGTGAAGGAGATCGAGATCCCAGGTATCAAATCGACCCAAAAACACTTAAAATAAGGGAAGGGTCGCATACCCAGCTAAGCAGGGTTGGACCTCCCAAAATAGAAAGTCAGACCCTCAGTTTTGAAGGGAGGGTCGGACAGCTTAAGACCCTAGGGTCGACGGGATCATCAACCCTCCCATCGACCCTCGATTTCTGCCGAAAGAAAATTTCTATATTTTTTTTTATTGGGATTCTTTCCAAATCTCAGAGGGACTTATTTAGGATGTTCCTAGTCTATTTAAAGGACGTCCCTAAGCCACTTTCACTCCTTTCACAACCCTAATTGAATTGAGAGAAAGAGAGGAGAAGGAAAAGAGGAAGAAGAGAGGCAAGCAAGAGAACTTAACAAAAAGGAGAAGAATTTCAGAGAAGGAGTAATCTTCTCAGGTATGGATACTAATTCCATGAATTTCTACAGACCTTAGGTTAGCAATTGTTGAGAGTGTAATCTCGAAAAAACCCAAACCACCAATCTATGGTTAGGTTTCCATGGAAAACCATAGAAGAATGCATGAAAGCTATCTAGGTGGGTTATACATGGTTTCAGACCATGGAATGAATGTAGAATGAAATGTAGGAGCAAGCCATAGGATCCCAAACACGAAGAATGGATTAAAAGAGGAAATTGGACCAAAGTGCACCCAGGGTCGCACCCAGGGTCGATAGACCATCCGACCCTAGGTATTCCTGACCATCGACCCTCAGCATTCGGGAAGTCCAGAAAGAGGGAAGGGTCGATAGACCCATCGACCCTAGCATCGACCCTACATCGACCCTCAGTTAACAACATGGTTTTTAATTTTGAATAAATTCTAATTAAATTCTATCGACTTTGTTAGGTCTTCTATTAATATAATAACACTGTAAAGGTGATTCTAAAGCTTGGAAAAGTATCTATTAGCAAGCTAAGGTGAGGAACCTTAACTCCAAACTAAATGGGTTAATGATAAACTATTTTCTATTTCTTGAGTCCTATGCTATGCTTGATTCTATGCGAATATGTTTGTAATGTGCATACAGCATGCCATCCAATATTTCTATTATTTGTTCATGCATATTTACTTTATCATTTATAACATGATGATGATGATGATAGGAATAGGCATGTGCTTGTATGTGTATGGTTGATGTGCTTGATGCGAGCGAGTATCAGGGGAGGTGTGATGAGAACGTCAATAAATGTTAACCTTTGACGGGTCTCAGCACTTTAGCTCTATCTCTAACTCAAGTCTTGTGCATTAGCATCGCCGTATCGCCATTACTTTAGCAGAACTATTATGTCGTAGAGTATCAGGGGAGGTGGTCTCGGTCCTTGTAGTCTCTTACTCTACCGGGGGGCCTTAGCTCTATCTCTATGGGAATTCTAAGGGATGCTGGGGTGAGGCCTTGGATACACTGTTTGGCATTAGGATTGGTTAGTTGCGAGCCCAGTTTGCAGCCCTCGCTAACAGGGGCTTACGTGTTGGTATGGCAATATATAGCAATAACCGTTAACCTTTGTTATATACGGTGCATGTGGTTGGGTGCATGTGAGTTGACGATAAACGTGATCTTCGGGTAACGTCACACACTCGTGTATAGAGGCGGAGTCAATAAACGCGACCTTTGGCTACCTAAACCTTTCTATTGCATACTGCAAACTTTAAAACCGGACCAAAGATATAAATTGACTTTTTGCATGCATATGTATTGTTGCATTGTTTTGGCTACTCACTGAGCCGTGATGTGTGCTCACCCCTCGACGTCGAATATTTTTAGTTGATGGTGCAGGTTATACGATTGAAGATTTTATAAATGCTTCTGCGTACGGGACGGTAGCGGCGATGGAAGCTGAAGCTGAAGTGGATACACATGACTCCTCTTGCGAGTGCAACTCGTGTGTATTTGATTAGATATTTTATAGGTTTATTTATTGGATTTATTCAGACATGTATTTGATATTTAATATTTATGTCTCAGTTGAATACAGAATAATTTGCTATTAAATTATTAATATCATTTAGTTTCTCAGTTCATCTTATTATAAGACTTCCGCTCTGATTATGATTACGGATGTGTGTAAGTTGGATAACGCGTGGATAGCCTATTCGAGATCCTGGTTGAACCGTTGGTTATTTAGCGGTTCATCACACCATTCTGGTTAGACCAAAATTGGGGTGTGACACCTACCGAGTTTGATAATGAAAGCCCATATCTTTACTAGACCTAAGGGTCAATCTCGAATGATGGATATGGGAAAAACGGATCCTATGATCCATGCTATTACCTCAATTAGGGGAGTCTAGCTGATTCCCATCACTCCGGGCGAGATCCACACCCTTCATGCTGCCCTCCTACCTTAATGGGTAGATGCCACATCTGATCACTCCACGCCTATAAATCCAAGACCAGCAAAGGTAAACACACATACAATTCTACTCTCAAAACATTGTCTTGCTTGAGGTGACTGTCTGTCTTCACCTAAAGAAAGGAGTAGCCATGCTTGTGTCTGTTCCATACTGCTTGTTCACAGATTGACTTAAGTGTTGGAGTGGTTTAAGGGTTATCCAACCCAACCTCCACCTTTGTCGTTATTCTTCACTGTCTGGAGATCTTACATGCTCGGAGCTAACCAGTTCGTGTAGCAACAGTTTGGCACCCACCGTGGGGCCCTAGATAATATCTTGTAAAAAGCAAGACCTCAACTAACCAAAAGCGGTCAAAATCCTTGAATGTCGTCCAGAATAACTCGCTACCAAAAGAAGATGAACGCAAATCAGAACAACGCACCTGCCAACAACAATGCAGGCACGAGTAACAATACTGGTTGTAACTGGCCAGCCAACAACAACACCAGCGGATAAAGCAACAATGAGCCTCCATGAGGCGTACCTCCTCTTGGGGAAAACCCTAGAGAAAATGAAGAGTAGATTCCCGCTATCGATGGCTTCGCAATGAAGGATGATCTGTCACCTCCACCCTTTCCACAATATGTAACGAGGGAGCAGTTCGAAGCAATGGATAGGCAGCTCGAAATCTGACAAAATGAGGATCCGTAACCTGCAGCACCTAGAGTTGCACCCCAATACGCCACTGATGTAAGGGGTCATGGATGCCGGAGGAAGCGTCACCAGGACAATCTCTACCATCATGGGCACTGCAACCAAGTGTTGAATCAGAATGGCCAGCGATAAGTTGGCTAGGTGGCCAAAAATGTACTTGGAGCGCCACCTCAGCCTCATCCTCAGAGATCAATCAGTTGGCGTTCCCATGGACCGATTGGTGAGGTTCCTAATGCACTAGGCACAACTCACATACAGAGCACCGCCTCTTCTTCTAGCACATCTGTAGCTAGCGTGCGTAGGAGTACAAATAGGGTCCCCATTTCAGAATAGCTAGGCCCTCTTCCAACTCGACATGACAACGTCCAGGCCAAACTAGATGCAGCTAGTCTCAACCGAGCTGTAGAAGAAGCACAGCTTCGCCTTGCTAACGGTGGCATGGAATAGAAGCTGAGAGAATTGAAAGATCGGCTCTAACATGTTTAGGAAAACCAACCTCACCTGGCTCGCTAAATCTACAGCACCGAGAGGGCTCTCTTTGAACACATCATGAGGACCCAACTTCCAAGAGGGTTTACCATGCCCGCCATGGAAGCCTATAATGGAACCACGAATTCGAAACATCGTTTAGATGCCTTCTCTGTCAGGGGTTCCCTGCTACCCTCAAGGGCGTAGGAAACATCTGGTATAGCAGCATTCCCAAGTGCTCGGTAGACTCCTTTGATCAATTGGCCAATAGTTTTCTCAGCCACTTCCAGAGTCGAAGGATCCAAAAGAAGACATCCTATAACTTAAGGGACTACAAGCAGGAGGAAGGCGAAACTATTCAATCCTTCCTCGACAGGTTCAATACTGAGGCCCTCTAGATAAAAAGCCTTGAAGATTTACTTCACAAGACTACTCTAGAGGGAGCTATAATTGACAAAGGTCTACAGTTCTCGTTAGCCAAGAAGCTAGCCACCATCCTCGCTGAACTCCATGCTTCGTGTGAAAGCCACCGCTTCCCAATGCAGACAAAAAGTGGTCGAAAAAAAAATAAAGGATACTCTGGCCAAAGAAGAACCTTCCAAGAAATAAAAGAAAGATAAAAGATAAGGTGACTAAGGATGCTGCCCCTGCCTTCCAATCTTAGGATGACTATCATCCGCTCCGCAAGACAGCAGCAAAGATCTACACCATTGAGAAGGTGCAGAACATCTTTTGGAAAACCCAGAAGATGAATCTAGACCCGCAGACCAGGAACCCACATCTGTTCTGTGCTTTCCACAACGAGTATGGGCACATGATCAATAAGTGTCGACACCTCCGCGATGCCATTGAAAAACTCATCTGGAAAGGAAAGTTTGATAAGTATGTAAATAAGAAGCATCTTGGACTTACAGGAGTCGCGCCCATTGTGACAAATCCATACACCCGCCAAACAAATGCAGGGAAAAGAAAGGGTCGAAATAAAGAACAATACCCAAAAGGTGATGGGGCCAAAGTAGGGAATGATGCTTCCCCATTAAAACGCCTATAGGGGCTGCCACTTTCATGATAAAGGCAGTCCCCAATAGTAAAACTCGCCAACCACAAACAGGTCGACAGCAAGCTCTAGGGAAAACCCTGAATACCAAGGCATGACCCACCTTTTGAACTGAGGGCAGAAGCCATTGGTGATAGAGACCTTTCAGGGGTATTGCCAGTGGCTAAAAATGTTTCAACGGAGGTGGACACAGCAGCTCGAAATATCATCGAGTTTGAAGCTGGTGTCCAAGAAACTGAGTCGGCGAGGGCTCGCTAAGTGGCCAAGAATAAAAGGAATCATCGAGGACAGGCCTGCAATCAACTTTCTCCCTGAGTAGAGGATATTTGTGAGTGACATGATACTGATAGACCCTTCATTGGTTGCGGGGTTTGCTCACCAGTCTATCCCTCTTGGGGACATCGAGGCTATAAGGGGCCTGTTTGACTATGCCTTCATGGAACATGTACATATATATAATATTGGGGTAAGCTTTTCTGTCATCTTCCCTTTTACTCCTCACAGTTATTTCTTTGACTAAGATCTGACACTTGTAGCTATCTTTCTTGCAGAGCTCCTTCTTTCTCCCATGCTGTCAAATAAGTTTAGTGAGCTATAGGAGGTCTGCTGGGACATCATGGCGCGCATGGAAGAGGCCGAGCAGGCTGCGATGGTGTACAAGGTGGAGACCAAGAAGATGATCATTGTGCACTCCCACATTGTTTCTAACTTGTTGAGGCAAGCCGAGCAGCTACGTCTTGAGGCTGCCAAGGCTGAGAGGGAGTAGGGCTCGATGGTCGAGACCGTAGAGCAGTCAAAAGTACAGTAGGCCGAGGAGGTGAAGTAGCTACAGGCCAAGGTAGAAGGTGCAAAGAAAGCTCCTTCTTCCTCCGATGCTTTTGTTATGGTCCCCTCTGAAAGTCGTAAAGGTAATGTTCTTCATGAATATTAGATTGAAGATCAGACTGAAGGTGGAACTAACGCTGCCCCTGTTGAAGGTTAGACTAACAGGGTCTTTGCTTCTCCCTCTCTGGCTCTAGGCATGATTTTTTCCAAGCCCAAGCTCCACGTGGAAGACTATGGAAGACTATGTAATCCCCTTTGAAATAGACCTAAAATCTTGCCAGGATCAGCTTTTTTCCACTGAGGCAGCCCTTCGGGAGAGTAGGGAGCAAGTTTGGAGAGAAGAGGTTGAAATTTCTTAGTGGGCCAAGGAGGTAAAGGAGTGGCATAAGCAGGCCGAAGAGGTAGAGAAGGCCAGGGAGGCTCAAGCTCAAAAGTTCACCTTGCTCAAATAGCACCGCGAGGACACTGAGTGACTATGTTTGAACATTGAGCAGAAGCTGAGGCTAGCTAAGCAGGTGCAGGTAGTCAATGACTCTCTTTTCAGAGATGTGTATTAAACTTCAAATGGATGAGGTAGATCGGGACAGTATGGTCATCGAGATCGACACTCTTCGGAGAAATCAGGCTAAGCTTAAGGAGAGCAGTATCGCCAAGTATTGATCCTCAATGGAAATGACTTCATTTTGCTTGGTCTTCTCACAAGAGCTAGTTTGTCAGGCCATCATGTGATGTTGCCAAGAGGTGCTTGCTATTGATCCTTCTTTTCATTTGGCTCGTTGCCCCCACTGAGAAATAGGCCATCGATGTTACTCGATAGCTTGAGGCTCAGACTATCGCCCAAGCCTTTTCTTCTTTTACTCTGCTGGCTGGGGATCCTTCTGCTAGTTTTTCTAAAATTCGAGAAAATGCTCATCCTTCCTCTGATGCTCCTGTTGCGGTCCCCTCTGAAAGTTGTGAAGCTAATGTTCTTCATGAAGATTAGATTGAAGATCAGATTGAAGGTGGAACTAAAGTTGCCCTTGCTGAAGGTCAAATTGACGGGGTCTCTGCTTCTCACTCTCCAGCTCTAAGCATGCTTTCTTCTAAGCCCAAGCTCTGCATGGAAGACTATGTATTCCTCTTCAAGGGAAATCAATAATTTTCTTTTTCTATTTTTCTTTTTGCGAGGTCGTTGACCTCTGTAGATTTTATTCATCAATGGATATACTTTTTCATTTTATGTCAAAATTTTTGAACAAAATTTCCCTATATTTTGCTCTTCCATATTTTTTCACTGTATGCCATTGACCCTCCGAGCTCTAGTGCCTTCGATGAAGTCGTTGATGTTGGGGCTAAGTTCTCTCTCAGGCTTTTAAGGATAAATCCACCCTCCAACCTTTAATGCTATCAGGGTAGCCAAAACTATTGAAGATAAACTTCTTGAGATTTTTTCCGATGGAATCAACCCTCCAAATTCTAGTGCCTTCGACGAAGTCGTTGGTGTTGGGACTAAGTTTTCTCTTAGGCTTTTAAGGATAAATCTACCCTTTGAGCTTCAATGCTATCGAGGAAGCCGAGAGTGTTGAACATGAACTTCTTTCTTGAGATTTTTGTCGATGGAATCGACCCTTTGAGCTCCAATGCCTTCGATAAAGTCATTGGTGCAAGGGCTAAGTTCTCTCTTAGGCTTTTAAGGATAAATTCAACCTTCAAGCTTCAGTGCTGTCAGGGTAGCCGAGAGTGTTGAAGATAAACTTCTTTCTTGAGGTTTTTGCTGATGGAATCGACCCTTCGAGATCTAGTGCCTTCAACGAAGTCGTTGGTGCTGGGGCTAAGTTTCTCTTAGGCATTTAAGGATAAATCCACCCTCTAAGCTTCAATGTTATTGGGGTAGCCGAGAGGGTTGAAGATAAACTTCCTTTTATCGAGGAACACAACCATAGAATGTACACGATTGTTTCTTATAATTAAGCATTTGTATTGATTTTTTTACTTTAGTTACAACATTCCTACAAATAATATCTTTGCAGGTTCAAAGAGTTCCATGTCCTTGGTATAAGGTTTCCATTCATTTTTGAAGATGGTATGACCCTGGTTTGGTTATCTTGACCACCTTGTAAGGTCCTTCCCAGTTTGGTGTTAGCTTTCCTTGCTTTGTTGGCTGTGAAGCCGAGCTCTTCTGCATAACAAGGTCGCCGATCTATAATAACCTCTCTTTTACTTTCTTGTTGTAATGGTTTGCCGCTCGTACTTGATACACTGCATTTCGGAGGTGAGCGGCCTCCCGAACTTCTTTAATATGTCAAGGTTGACGAACATATTTTCTCTATTAGCGTTTTCTTTACAGCTTGTTGTTCAGAAAGTGCGATGTACGACCTCCATTAGGATTACCACCTTCGCCATGTGGCTTAGCATGAATGGCGTTTCTCCTATGGGTGTTCTGCTCGTTGTTCTGTATGATGAGAGCACACTCGGGAGTTCTTGAACCCATCTTTTCCTTTCTTCCCATAGCCTTTTCTTCAAACCTTCCAGAATGGTTTTGTTTGTGGTCTCGGCTGGTCCATTTTCCCTCTGGTTGTAGACCGAAGTGAAGTTGTCACACCCTGTTCCTAATGTATCAGTACTATGGAATGGATGACATCTCCACATCCTAATTTAGGGCATTGGAATTCCCTTCCAAGATCACGGGATATGGAACATCAACTAATAAAAATAACATCACACAAGAAATAGTATTAAATTTACACCACTAGATTTTAAAAGATTTCAAACAAGAGTATAGCATAAGTTCTACAAATAATTAAACATTTATTTGTTGGAAATGTTCAAATGATAATTACTATATAAGTCCCCAACCCATTGTATGAGTAAATAATTAAGATAATTAAATTCTGAAACATAAATTATACATACGGGCAACACGTCCCCAAATTTAAATAAAATAAGTTGATTTCAAATAGTATATTAATTGTCCAAGTGTCTATCCGTAGACACAGTCGTCACACTCGCACGTATCATTATGAACTTCACCATCGCTAACGTCCATAAAGTTACAATCTATCATACCTGCATCTAAAAGAATTTGTGTATACAAGGGTAAGCTCAACCATTGAGCTTAGCAAGAGAATCAAACGTGCACAAACAAGATGCATGAATTAACTATGATCTGGTGTATAACGGTAAGTGTCAGTTCTAGACAACCCACACATGGAGTCTCCAGCTGCACAGGTCACTCCCAAAGAATGAATATTGTCCCACACATAGAGCACAACAACATCCCCTAAGTATGGGTCCATCATTGTAGTGCAAGTCCGTTTTATGCCGGCTGCCTGCATCCAATTCATCCCAAGTCCACAGCACGTTGGGCACTTGAGGAGATGGTAATCTCACTAGTTGACTGGCTATCGCATTCACACTACGTAGGGCATGGGGAGCATTGCAACTATATTCATACCACCCTTTATTGAACCCATGTTACTATATAACCCCTCAATGGCCAAGGGTACAGTTACTAATGTGATTTTAGTTCAACTAGCCAAGTTCTCTTATTAGTCAAATTACTAGATCGTAATGTCGCTAAGCTTCCGACCCCGTCCGGTCCCCACTTAGGATATTGTGACTTGGCTAGGTTATACATGGTCAATGCAAAGTAGCACTGGTAAAAAGTGGTGCAAGCATCCCATTCCACCCGCCTTCCTCTTTACCAACTTAACCAGACATCAAGAGACACCAAGACCAGCTCTACCTTTCATGGAGAGGTCATGAGATGTTGTCCCATTCCACCCCGTTTCCAAACCATTACAAGTTTCACTGATCACATACAAAGAATGCATATGCATGAGCAAACAATATAGTTTATTGGGTGACATGTCATCAAACACAAGGCATATTATCAATCGCATTACATCATCCAATCAAGATAAATAAAAACTAATTTACCAAACAAAGATTCAATTCCCTTACCTAAGATAGCAACAGAAAATTAGAGAATATGGATCCGAAAATGGTTTCTCCTGGAGTTCTGCTATACCTTAGATAGCAATAATAACAATAACATTTGTTTATTAGTGTATTGTTTGTCTCTAGCATAGCCTAATAACTTATTCATATTTTCCAGAGGTATGTTTACTATTATTAAGCACTTTATACTTGCTGCCTAGAATTCCAAATGCATAGACATCCTAAACAGCAGCATATAAGGCATAAGCATTTCTTTTTAAATCGAAACTATGGAGCATACCTATGTAGACATATGATTCTAGGTATATGAACATACAAACAGGCTTATAAAATTCTTAGGAAGGTGTTATCCAAGAATGACCTTCATCTGGGGTCGAATCATTGTGCGGTACGTAACCGACCGCACGGTCAATTGCCATAGGCGTGCAACACGTAATCGATCGCACGTCAAAACATTGCTAGAACCTGCTGATTTTCTACGGTGTTCTTCTTAAATTTTTATAAATCTAATCCGTGAGTTTTTTATAAGTCTAATCCATGAGTTTTTTTATAAGTCTAATCCATGAGTTTGGGTTCAAAAATCCCATTCTAACTCATGTTAATGGTTTCGATTCCATTATACACCTTACATATATTACTGGATCTGATTTCTGTTCTCTAGATCCTTTTTCGAGCAATACCAGGGATGTTTTCCTTGGATTTGGATCCACGATAATCCATTTAGATTTATCATTCGGGTCTGGAAGACTTATATCCGATCAATAGTCCATTAAAATTCTATCTTCAAATATTTTAAGAATCCCAGTTCATCTCTGATTCATATCCATGTTCTGGTTGGATCTTTGAATGGGTTTCAATACTCATTACATGGGATAATGATCTGAGAAACATGTTCAGAAATCCTTTGGGCTCCTACAGATTTAATTTTACTCTAATAGAAACAAAGAGATGGGGGAAATCGATACTAGTTGTGGATCTCTGATGTCAGTGTCTTCCAGTGGTAGTTTCGTTTGGTTGTAAAGGCTTCTTCCTCTTTCACCCTTTTCTTTATTCTTCAGTCGTAGCAGAACTCCTCTCTCACTTTTCTCTTTTTTGTTTGTAGAGAATGAAGAAGAGAAGGGATGGAGTATGGCCAAATCCCATACTCCATTCACGTTGGAGTGGATTGGGGCTCTAATCTTGGTAGATTGGAAGATTCCCTCCTCTCTACCCAATTTGAAATAGAGAAAGCACTTGGACATTTCTCCCAATAGGTCCAAATCAAAACCAGGCTGACCAGAAGTCCAAACTAGTTGGTCTCTAAACCAATCCTGCTACAGAGGGTACGGCACTAGGGTGTGGCAAGTAATCGACCGCACTTAGGGCGACATGCTAGACCCCTAGTTTTAAGTCTTGATTGTTCCAGTTAAAGGCCAGGTTCAACTAGGTTACCTTTATTGTGTTTTCATTGGTTTGGTCCACCTTGGTTTGAGTCATTCGTTGTGGTAAGACCTATTGCAAAGTCAAAATTTCAAATTAAGACTGAAATTTTGGGTGCAGGTCGTACAACTCCACCCCCTTACAAAAAATTTCATCCTCAAAATTTGACATACCTTCATCATTGAAATAATGTGGATATTGTTCCTGCATGTCATCTTCCTTCTCCCAAGAAGCTTCTTGTTTGTTGTGACTCTTCCATATCACCTTGACAAAAAGAATACTTCTGTTTCTGAGTTCCTGTATCTTTCAGTCTACAATTCTTCAATGTTAGAAATCATCCTTTAGTTTTGGTGGTTCAGTTATCGATACATGTCCTGGGTCACTAATTTACTTCTTCAGCATAGACACATGGAACACGTTGTGGACACTAATAATGCTGAAGGCAGTGCCAATTGATAGGCTACAGTTTTGCTTCTTCCGAGGATTTCATAGGGTTCAACATACCGAGGACTCAGCTTTCCCTTCTTGTCGAATCTCTTTACCGCTCTAAAAGGAGAAACCTTTAAAAATACTTTATCTCCAACCTCAAATTCTAATTCCTTTCGCCTTACATCAGCATAACTCTTCTGTCGAGTTTGAGCTGCTTTAATTCTTGCTCGAATCAAATCTACTTTCTCACAAGTTTCTTCGACAATTTTAGGTCTAATAATTCTTCTTTCTCCAACCTCGTTCTAGTACAATGGGTTCCTGCATTTTCTCCCATACAATGCTTCATATGGAGCCATTCCGATTAGTAGATTAATAGCTGTTATTGTAGGCAAACTCCATAAGTGCCAAGTTCACATCCCACTTGGTTTTAAAGTCCAATGCACAGCCCTGAGCATATCTTCTAATATTTGAATTGTTCTTTCTGATTGGCCATCAGTTTGCAGAAGATATGCTATGCTAAACTTTAGTTGAGTACCCATTGCACTCTGTAATCCTTCCCAAAAGGGCGAGGTGAATCATGGGTCTCTGTCTAATACTATATTGGTTGGTACTCCATGTAGTCGAACAATGTGGTTGATGTATAGTCTGGTTAGTCGATCCATGGAATACTGTGGGTGGATAGCAACGAATCTTGTAGTCTTCATGAATCGATTTATGATTACCCAAACAACATCTACAGCTTGAGCTGTTAAAGGTAAACCTATGACGAAATCCATTGTTACGTGATCCCATTTCCATTCAAGGACAGGTAACGGTTATAACTTTCCTACTGGTCTTTGTCTATCAGCCTTTACTTGTGGGCAGGTTAAACATTTATAAACAAAATTTACCACATCAACCTTTATTCCTCTCCACCAAAAGTTTTTCTTAAGGTCTAGATACATCTTGGTGCTATCAGGATGCATGGTGTAAGGAGTAGTATGAGTATTTACCATAATGGCTTTTTTAATGTTCTCTTTGCTTTTAGGTATGCACAATCTTCCCTGAAAATAAAGCAATCCATCTTTTTCCTTAGAGAAATCAGGGACGGAGTTTGTCACACCCCAATTCCGCACACTTCAAAATGGTGTGATGAACCGCTAACAAACCAATGGTTCAACCAGGATCTCGGACAAACGGAATCCATTTTATCTAAACCTCATACATCCACATTCATAATCAGAGTAAATACATAATAGCAGAAGTCTTATAGTAAAAATAAACTGAGAAATCTACTGTGATATTAATATTTAAATAGCAAATTATTCTGTATCAACTAGGACATAAATAAATATCAAATACATGTATTTATTAAATCCAAATAAGAAAACTAAAAAAAAAATCTAATCGAATACACATGAGTTGCACTCGCAAGAGGAGTCATGTGTATCCACTTCATCTTCAACTTCCATCGTCGCCACGTGCCCGTACACTGGAGCATTCACATAATCTTCGACGGTAGTACCTGCATCATCAACTAAAAATATTCGACGTCGAGGGGGTGAGCACACATCATGCTCAGTGAGCAAACAAAACAATGCAACAATACATATGGACGTAGTCAATTCATATCTTTGGTCTGGTTTAAGTTTGCAATGCGCAATAGAAAGGTTTAGGTGGTCAAAGGTTAACGTTTATTGACCCCGCCTCTATACACAGGGTGTGAAAGTCTGCCCAAAGGTTAATGTTTATTGTCGTCCACATCCACCCTACCCTAACATTGTACAACAAAGGTTAACGTTTATTGTTGTATAGTGCCATACCAACACGTAAGCCCCTGCTGGCGAGGGCTTGCAAACTGGGCTCGCAACTAACCAATCCTAATGCCAAACAGTGTATCCAATGCCTCACCCCAGCATCCCTTAGAACGTTCATAGAGATAGAGCTAAGACCCCCCGGTAGAGTCAGAGACTACAAGGATCGAGACCACCTCCCCTGATACTCTACGACATAATAGTTCTGCTAAGGTAATGGCGATACGACGATGCTAATGTACAAGACTTGAGTTAGAGATAGAGCTAAAGTGCTGAGACCCGTCAAAGGTTAACGTTTATTGACGTTTTCATCACACCTCCCCTGATACTCGCTCGCATCAAGTGCACCAACCACACACATACATTCACATGTCTATTCCTATCATCATCATCATAATCATGTTATGAACAATAAAGTAAATATGCATGAACAATAATAGAAATATTGGATGACATGTTGAATGCACATTACAAGCATGTTCGCATAGAATCAAGCATAGCATTGGACTCAAGAAAATAAAAATAGGTTGTTATTAACCAATTAGTTTAGAGTCCTATTTCCTCACCTTAGCTTACTAATAGATCCTCTTTCAAGCTTTAAAATGACCTTTATATTGTTATTATATTGCTAGAAGACCTAACAAAGTTGATAGAATTTAATTAGAATTAATTTTGAATTTAAAAACCATACTGTTAACTGGGGGTCGGAGGTAGGGTCGGAGTAATGATCGACCCTGGGTGCGATCACCCCTATTCTGGACTTCCCGAAAACTGGGGGTCGATGCTCAGGGTCTGGTAGGGTCGATTGGCCATCGACCCCCCATTCGACCCCCTGTGGGTTTTGGTTGATTTTGTTCCCTCAGTCCATTCTTCGTGTTTGGGGTCCTATTGCTTGCTCCTACAGTCCATTGCACACATGTTCTATGGCCTAGAATCATGATTCATTCACCTATATGGCTTTCATGATTTTCCCCATGGTTTTCCATGAAAACGTAACCATGGGTTGATGGTTTGGGTTTCTCCGAGATCATACTCTCTTCATTATCTACTCTAAGGTCTTTAGAAGCTCATGAAAATAGTATCCATATCTGAGAAGAATACTCCTTCTCTGCAACTCTTCTCTTTTTTGCCTTCTTTTCATCTTTTCTTCTCTTCCTTCTCTTCTCTTTCTCTCAATTCAATTAGGGTTGTAAAAGGAGAGAAAGAGGCTTAGGGACGTCCTATTTATAGAGTAGAAACTCCTAAAATAAGCCCCATTGAGATTAGGAAGGAATCCCATTGGAATTAGGAAATTTTCCTAATTTTTATTTTTACCGAATACCGGGGGTCGATAGGGGGGTCGGAGATCCCGTCGACCCCTGGTTCCTAAAGTGTCCGACCCCCCATATAAAACTGGGGGTCTGACTTCTGTCTTGGGGGGGTCTGACCCTCCCTTGCTGGGTATGCGACCCTCCCCTTAAGTGTTTTTGGGTCAGTTCAATACCTGGGATCGTGATCTCCTTCATGCACTTGGCCCATTTCGCTCATCCATGATTGGTAGACCTGGTTCAAGGTGGTAAGACCGGGTTAGTTTGATACGGGTCTTACAACTCCCCCCTACTTATAAAAATTTCGTCCTCGAAATTATTCATACCTTCGGAGTCAAATAAATGAGGGTATTGCTTTCGCATGGCATTCTCTTCTTCCCATGTAATTTCTTCCCTATGTCTACTTCTCCAAGTGACCTTAACATAATAGATATCTCGGTTGCGAAGTCGTTGAACCTTTCGGCTGGTGATCTCAGTTGGTGTTACTTCAAAAGTCAAATCTTTGGTTAAATCAGGTAGATCTACTGTCAGAATGTGCGTTGGATCCTTGACATACTTCTTCAATAAGGAAATATGAAATACGTCATGCACACTTAACATAGATGGTGGTAGTGCTGACTGATAAGCCACTTTCCCACACTTAGTTAGAATCTCATATGGCCCGACATATCTTGGACTTAGTTTCCCCTTCTGTCTGAATCATTTCAACCCTCGCATAGGCAATACCTTTAAGAATACTTTATCACCCACGACGAACTCAAGATCTCTATGTCGAGTATCTGCATATTGCTTCTAACGATTCTGGGCTGTTCTCACTCTTTCCTTGATAATGTCGACCACTCGGTAAGTCTCCTCAACAAATTCTGGTCCCACGAGACTACGTTCCCCCACTTCATTCCAAAACAACGGAGTTCGACACTTTCTGCCATACAATGCTTCATAGGGTGACATCTGTATGGTAGCCTGATAGTTGTTGTTATAAGTGAACTCGATTAGTGGTAACTTTTCATCCCATGATCCTTTAAAATGAATTACACATGCTCGCAACATGTCTTCTAGAATCTGAATTGTACGCTCTGACTGTCCGTCTGTCTGTGGATGGGATGCAGTACTAAACTTCAATGTTGTACCCATAGCCTTTTGCAATCCTTCTCAAAACTTGGAAGTAAATCGTGGATCTCTATCGGACACAATGCTCTCTGGTACACCGTGTAATCGAACAATATTATCCACATATAGCTTTGCTAACCTTTCTAGTGTATACTGAGGTCGTATCGGTATAAAGCGAGCTGTTTGGGTCAGGCGGTCTACAATCACCCAAACTGCGTCAACTACTCGAGGAGTCAATGGTAACCCTGTGACGAAGTCCATAGTGATGCAGTCCCATTTCCATGCTGGTTTCGGTAAAGGCTGTAACAGTCCTGCGGGTCTTTGTCGTTCAGCCTTTACTTTCTGAAAATTTAGGCATTGAGACACGAACTTAGCTACGTCTGCTTTCATTCCTCTCCCCCAATATAGTTTCTTTAGATCATGATATATTTTTGTACTTCAAGGATGTATCGAATAGATGGTGGTATGGGCTTCTTTCATCAGTCGGTGTCTAATGTCCACACTTTCTATTTCGGGTACACATATTATTCCTTTGTACTTCAATACCTTTTCTTCGTCCAAGGTGAACTCAGGGTTAGTCCTACCTTTTTTGATGTCTTCTTGTACCGTTCTCAGGTAAGGGTCTGATTTGATAGCTGTCTTCACTTCATCAATTATATCCGATATAATCTTCAATGCAGTGAACATATTTGAAAACCGACGAATAAACCCTTGGTTGGCTGATCCATCCGTTATATCTATCACATACTGCTCGTTGCCGTGATTGAATACCATTCCAGTAGTACACATTGCAGTAGTTGTGCTAACCTCTCCTTGAGATTTTATCATTGCATTTCTGCTCAACGCATCCGCTACTACATTAGCTTTCCCCGGATGATACTGGATGTCACAATCATAGTCTTTCAATAGCTCCAGCCATCTTCTTTGTCTCATATTCAGCTCCTTTTGATTAAATAAACAAGTAAGACTTTTATGGTCTGATTTAATCTGGAACTTTTCTCCGTATAGGTAATGTCTCCATATCTTGACAACATGTACTACTGCCGCTAACTCCAAATCATGAGTGGGATAATTTTTCTCATGTGTCTTTAACTGTCTTGAGGCATAAGCAATTACTTATTCTCCTTGCATAAGCACACATCTTAATCCCAGTCCTGACGCATCAGTGTATAGGGTAAATGGCTGTCTTGGAATATGAATAGTCAAAATTGGAGCGGATATCAATCTGGTCTTCAAGGTTTGGAAGCTCTTCTCGCATTTGTCCGTCCACACAAACTTTTCACCTTTCTTAGTCAGACTTGTGAGAGGTACGACAATCCGGGAATAGTCTTTCGATAATTACCAGCAAGACCCAGAAAACTTCTAATTTCTACAACGCTCTTTGGTGCTTCCCACTTTATAATAGCCTCGATCTTGCTGGGATCCACTTTGATTCCTTCAGCGGATACTGGCCTAGGAAGGCGACTTCACTTAGCCAAAACTCACATTTGGTAAATTTAGCATATAGCTTCTCTTTCCTTAAACGTTGTAAAGCGGTGTTTAGATTCTTAATATGTGTTTCCTTGTCCTTGGAATATACCAATATATCATCAATAAATACAATAACCGACGTATCCAACTTATCGTGGAAAACCCGGTTCATAAGTTCCATGAAAGTTGTTGGTGCGTTTGTTAATCCAAAAGACATGACCAAGAATTCATAATGTCCGTATCTGGTCCTGAAAGCTGTCTTAGGAATATCACCATCCTTAATCTTCAATTGATGGTTGCCTGACCGAAGATCGATCTTAGAAAATACTTTTGCTCCTTGCAACTGATCGAACAAGTCATCGATCCGAGGTAGTGGATATCGATTCTTGATTGTCAGTTTGTTCAACTCCCGATAGTTGATACATAATCGAACGCTACCGTCTTCTTCTTTACGAACAATACTGGCGCTCCCCATGGTGATATACTGGGTTGAATATAACCCTTGTCCAGCAGTTCCTGTAGTTGTACTTTCAATTCCTTTAATTTAGTAGGAGCCATTCGATAAGGTGCTTTTGATACTGGTGCGGCTCCCGATACAAGATCTATCACAAACTTTGTGGCTCGGTCGGGTTGTAATCCTGGTAGTTCCTCAGGAAATACATTGGGGTAGTCCCGCAAGACATCAATATCTTTCATCCGTGGTGCTTCTTTGGTGAGGTCGACCACTGATACTAGATACCCAACTGCTCCCTTCTCAAGGCACTTCTTAGCCTTTAGTGCTGAGAGTATGAGCTTGCGTTTACGGGGAAGTTTGGTTCCCGCAAAACTGAATTCTGCTCCTTCTTTGTCTTTAAATGTTATCTTTTTTTTCGGCGCATAATAGATTCGCAGAATGCCAAGCTAACCAGTCCATTCCCAAGATGACGTCAAAGTCTGCCATCCCAAGTTGGATCAAGGTTGCATCTAAGGTTTTCTCGCCAATGAGAACTGGACATGGCCCATAACCTTTATCTAACTTCACTTCTAACCCCATCGGTGATCGTACAAGTATTTTGTAGTCTAATGTTTTGATGGGTAAATTCAGCTTCTTTCCAAATGACACAGATATAAAAGAATGAGTAGCTCCTGAGTCGAAGAGTACTCTGGCAGGTATGCCATTTATAGGTATGATACCTGTGATTTATTTTAACTTGGTCTACATACTCACACAATGTAATACAACTTAAAAGGTTTCAGTCATACCTGTGACCACATCAGGTGATGCGGCAGCATCCTCGGATGTAATAGCATAAACTCGTCCTTGATGTAGCTGTTTCCTGGGCTTAGGATACTCCCTTGCCAAATGCCCCGCTTGATTGCAGTTATAACATTTTGAACTTTCAGAATTTCGCTTTGGTTGCTGTTGAGTTACTGGGGTAGTCTTGGGTGCAGCAGTAAAGCCTTGAGCACGGAAGGGTTTAAATGTCTTGTTATTCCCTCCGTTATAAGCATTTTCGGCTGGCCTTTTTATTCCTCTGTTCTGTGTGAAATAGCTCTCCTTCTGGCTCAATTCTATAACTCGAGAAATTTGCACTGCTTCATTATATATCTTCTTCTCCAGATCTAGAACATGCTCTTTGATGCTCCCTCTAAGCCCTGTGACAAACCTACCGGTCTTAGTGTCTTCTTCTTGCATACTAAGTGGTGCAAAGAAAAATAGCTCTTCATAACGCTGTTGATATGCATGCACGGACATCTGTCCCTGATATAAACTTAGGAACTCCTTCTCCATAGAATCTTTGAAGCTTTAGGGAAAATACTTCTCAAACAAAGCTTCTTTATATATATCCCAAGTCAATAGGGCGTGCTTGGTTAATAGGTAGGCCTTGGTCGATTTCCACCAATGATGTGCATCACCTTTTAGCATGAAAGTGGCACATAATACTTTTTCTTCTTCTGTAATAGTCATCATAAGAAAATTTCTCTCCATCTCGTCGATCCAATGTGCTGGCCATAAAGGATCGAACGATTTACCGTTAAACTCCTTGGGCTTCATCTTTAAGAATCGCTCAACCAGTCGGGAGTGGTCCATCTGATTCTGAAGGTATGCCCCAAACATAGGTTGTGGATACTGATAATTTGCCTGAACTGCTTCAGGGCCTGGTACTGGAATCTGTACGACTGGTGGTTGAGGTGTTTGAGGTGCTGGGTGGTTACCCACCGGTGCTGCACTTGTTTGTCCAGTCGGCATTGGTGTAGCATGTACTGCCTAAAACATAATGCCCATTGCTGTATGCATTTGAGCCTGTGCGTGTTGCATTTGTTGAAGCTATTGCGCTAGGTTCATAACCACAGTTGCCAGCTCCCGTGGTGGGGGTGGCAAGTTTGTAGGATTTGCTTGGCCCAGATTTACTAGTGGTGCAACCTGCGGATTTTCCTGTGCATATACATTTTCTTGGCTGGCTTCCTCCACAGGTGGTGGTGGTGGAACTGCGTTTTGGCTTTGCTTGGTTACTCTACGTCCTGCCATATTTTCCTCTGATAGTAGTGATGCCTGAAAATCATTAACATACGTGAGACAATCATTTATACTTCATATATGCACGTTAACCGATGTTATTTTCAAAATTTTCAGGTCATTCTGTGAAAAAATACTGTCCTTTTTATGCAGGGTCAATGGTGGGGGTTGATGGTATGTCCGACCCTCAGTATCCGACCCTAGGAATCACCTGTTTTTCCTGAGAGCTGGGGGTCGATGCGGGGGTCGATGGATGTCCGACCCCCAAGTGCGACCCCTGGTTTTCTGTCAGGTTCCCGAGAGCTGGGGGTCGATATGGGGGTCGATGGTCCTGGTCGAATTCTCCGACCCCCGGACCAAAAATCTGATTTTTAAGTTCCGATTCTGATTCATTTCCCATTCTTCCTCCTCCGTTTCGACTCGTCTCTCACCTCTGAGTTGCACCAGTGCCAACTCCGCTATATTGGTCACTTTGGTTCCGGGTTTCGACGTCTACATCATTCTTACAGGTATGTCTTCTCACTTTTACCTGTTTTTAGGTTTTCATTTCTAGGTTTATGCCCGTTTATCTTGTATTTTTCAAATTAATCTTTTTTCAACCGTAAAAATTCAATTTTTATTGGGGGTTTTTGTTATTGACGACTCGAGGAACAAAAGCCCTAAAAAATATTTGGGTTTCATCGGTTGGTTATCGAGAAACTCGAATTTTGCTCTTTTTTCCCTAATTTGTCAAAATTTTTGATTTCTCGCAATTTCTTCAAGTTGGATCCCATTAGTTAGGATTTCCTACTGTGTGAGTGTTGCATGATATGTCAGAACTTACGTAAGTCCTCCTGCCCACGCGTATGGGCGAAAAGTGAGGCTTTTGGCCCACTTACGTCGTTATAATGTCCCAATTTTTTGGTTTTTACTCTCTACTAACCCATTATTGGTTTCTCTTTCTTATTTGCAGATACTATGGCTCGTACCAAAGTACCCAGAGTTCGTGATCCTCTTCGATTCCGTTCCAACGAAGCCGAGGCACAGTATGCCCCCTACGCTCACAAGAAGGTAGAGGGAGGTCACAAGGTGAACTTGGCTGAGTTAGCCCTATTCAATGTGGAGAGAGCATTTGGTGATATGGGATGGCTCCCTATCATCACTTATGACGCGTGCACCTGCCCCGACTTGGTACGCCAGTTCTATTGTAACCTCCAGGTGGTGGGGGATTACAATGATGTGGAGAGGGGTGATGAGATGCGCATCACGAGCTACGTCAAGGGAGTTGACATCTCATTTGATTATCGGCAGCTGGCCGACCTTCTGGGTATTTCTTATGCTGGCCTCATGGTTTTATGTGCTCCTGGAGAGCCCCAGTTCTTCTCTCTACAGATGAGGGCCGAGATCGATAATCAGCTTCTACGACCTGATCGCTGGCAGATGAGGGCATGTTATATGCGTCCAGCTCCATGGGTATATTGCAAGATCATTCAGCATAACCTGATCCCACAGAGTGGTCATTACGAGAGGGTTTCCCAGCTGACCCAGTATCTTCTATACAGTATTTGAACTAGGCAGCCCGTCTGCCCTCTGTACATCATCATGCGTACCATGATCACGGCTACGTTGCCCAGTCACACTGGCAACCTTCCTTACGGACGTATGATCACTACGCTTCTTACCCATCTGGGGGTTGATTTAGTGGATGAGAAGATTCAGGAGAAGTCCTTCTCATCGCCTCTAGATTGGGAGGCTATTTGCAAGATGGGCATGCAGGATGCTCAAGTCAGTGATGAAGAGAGGAACGCGATGGTGCGCCCTCGCACTCGCGTAGAGATAGCTGACGCTGAGGCAGCTGCCGCTGCCACTGGAGTTCATACAGAGCCTGCTGGTGATGATGACCGTATGTACATGGATGTAGACTCTATACCACCTCCTTCACCTACACATGCGGCTGGAGCTAGTACTTCATATGCGGCTGGTTCTTCACATGCGGCTGGTCCTTCATACCCACCTTCTGATATGATGGAGATATTGCATGAGATCAGAGAGGCTCAGTGCAGATCTGATCTGAGGATGGGGGAGTTACTAGACGCTCAGCGGGTGAGAGTGGATGAGCTACTAGACACCCAACGTACATCAGACATGAGGATGGGAGAGCTCATAGAGGCTCAGCGCCGGTCAGACACGAATATGGAGGAGCTTTTGGGCGCTTAGTGCGCGACTGATCAGCGGGTAGCTGATCTTACAGCTAGTCTTCAGACGACCCAGCCTCAGATAGCCTGGTTGACTAGAGTCTACGCTGAGGATTATGACAGAGATCATGAGGCACCGCCTCCTCCTTCACCTCCAGCTTCATGATTGTACTTGTTTTCTTTCTGTGTACTACAGAGTAACTGTCCGGGTTGTGGACTGTACTCTGCTTTAGCTATTTGTATACGTTTGTTTCTCTCTCATTGTATTTGCTATTGTTCCCCCTTTAATAGATACATTATTCTTTTTTCAAATTTGGTCTCAAATATCACTTGTGCTTATAGTGTGTTAGTATTATAGTTTTTACTTTTATCCTATCTCAGTTCGCAATTCATCGTGAAGGTATGCTAGTTTAGCGGACACGGCCTGAGATGCTCTGATACCAACTTGTCACACCCCAATTCCACACACTTCAGAATGGTGTGATGAACTGCTAACAAACCAACGGTTCAACCAGGATCTCGGACAAGCAGAATCCGTTTTATCTAAACCTCATACATCCACATTCATAATCAGAGTAAATACACAATAACGGAAGTCTTATAGTAAAAATGAACTGAGAAATCTACTGTGATATTAATATTTAAATAGAAAATTATTCTGTATCAACTAGGATATAAATAAATATCAAATACATGTCTTTATTAAATCCAAATAAGAAAATTTTAAAAAAAATCTAATCGAATACACATGAGTTGCACTCGCAAGAAGAGTCATGTGTATCCACTTCATCTTCAACTTCCATTGCCGCCACGTGCCCGTACACTGGAGCATTCACATAATCTTCGACGGTAGTACCTGCATCATCAACTAAAAATATTTGACGTCGAGGGGGTGAGCACACATCATGGCTCAGTGAGCAAACAAAACAATGCAACAATACATATGCATGCAGTCAATTCATATCTTTGGTCTGGTTTAAGTTTGCAATGAGCATTAGAAAGGTTTAGGTGGTCAAAGGTTAACGTTTATTGACCCCGCCTCTATACATAGGGTGTGGAAGTCCGTCCAAAGGTTAACGTTTGTTGTCGTCCCCATCCACCCTACCCTAACATTGTACAACAAAGGTTAACGTTTATTGCTGTACAGTGCCATACCAACACGTAAGCCCCTGCTGGCGAGGGCTTACAAACTGGGCTCACAACTAACCAATCCTAATGCCAAACAGTGTATCCAAGGCCTCACCCCAGCATCCCTCAGAACATCCGTAGAGATAGAGCTAAGGCCCCCAGGTAGAGTCAGAGACTACAAGGATTGAGACCACCTCCCTAATACTCTACGACATAATAGTTCTGCTAAGGTAATGGCGATACGACGATGCTAATGCACAAGACTTGAGTTAGAGATAGAGCTAAAGTGCTGAGACCCGCCAAAGGTTAACATTTATTGACGTTCCCATCACACCTCCCCTGATACTCGCTCGCATCAAGTGCACGAACCACACACATACATTCACATGCCTATTCCTATCATCATCATCATAATCATGTTATAAACAATAAAGTAAATATGCATGAACAATAATAGAAATATTGGATGACATGTTGAATGCACATTACAAGCATGTTCGCATAGAATCAAGCATAGCATTGGACTCAAGAAAATAAAAATAGTTTGTTATTAACCAATTAGTTTAGAGTCCTGTTTCCTCACCTTAGCTTGCTAATAGATCCTCTTTCAAGCTTTAAAATCACCTTTATATTATTATTATATTGCTAGAAGACCTAACAAAGTCGATAGAATTTAATTAGAATTAATTCTGAATTTAAAAACCATGCTGTTAACTGGGGTTCGGAGGTATGGTCGGAGTAATGATCGACCCTGGGTGCGACCACCCCTATTCTGGACTTCCCGAACATTGGGGGTCAATGCTCTGGGTCTGGTAGGGTCGATTGGCCATCGACCCCCCATGGGACCCCCTGTGGGTTTTGGTTGATTTTCTTCCCTCAATCCATTTTTCGTGTTTGGGGTCATATGGCTTGCTCCTACAGTCCATTCCACACATGTTCTATGGCCTAAAATCATGATTCATTCACCTATATGGCTTTCATGATTTTCTCCATGGTTTTCCATGAAAACGTAACCATAGGTTGATGGTTTGGGTTTCTCCGAGATCATACTCTCTTCATTATCTACTCTAAGGTCTTTAGAAGCTCATGGAAATAGTATCCATATCTGAGAAGAATACTCCTTCTATGCAACTCTTCTCTTTTTTGCCTTCTTTTCTTCTTTCCTTCTCTTCCTTCTCTTCTCTTTCTCTTAATTCAATTAGGGTTGTAAAAGGAGTGAAAGAGGCTTAGAGACGTCCTATTTATAGAGATGAAAGTCCTAAAATAAGCCCCATTGAGATTAGGAAGGAATCCCATTGGAATTAGGAAATTTTCCTAATTTCTGTTTTTACCGAATACCCGGGGTCAATAGGGGGGGTCGGAGATCCCGTCGACCCCTGGTTCCTAAAGTGTTTGACCCCCCATATAAAACTGGGGGTCTGACTTCTGTCTTGGGGGGGTCCAACCCTCCCTTGCTGGGTATGCGACCCTCCCCTTAACTTAAGTGTTTTTGGGTCAATTCAATACTTGGGATCGTGATCTCCTTCATGCACTTGGTCCATTTGGCTCATCCATGATTGGTAGACCTGGTTCAAGGTGGTAAGACCGGGTTAGTTTGATACGGGTCTTACAGAGTTACCTTTTTCCAATTCCATCATGATCTTCCATAGGTATACAACCTTTGGCAATTCTTCCTTTATGTTTTCGGGCAGGGTTGGCTTGATACTTGGCGCACTAAAAAGGTCAAAGGTGGATATAACAAATTCCTGGAGTAAAGCTTCTATGGTTAACTTACCAGGTGTGATTTGATGTTGCAAAGTCACCACATGTGCTGCCATGTATGCTTCTTCCTCATTTTCTTTTCTGGTTTTCTCCTTTGCATAGACAACCTTCCTGCTTAAGGCATCAGCTACTACATTGGCCTTTCCTGGGTGGTACTGTATGTTTATATCATAATCCTTGAGTAATTTTAACCACCATCGTGGTTTCATGTTCAGCTCTTTTTGATTAAACAAATGGACTAAGCTCTTATGGTCTGACATGATCTCGAACGCTGCACTGAAAAGGTAGTGCCTCCATATTTTTAGTGCGTAGACCACAACTGCCAATTCCAAGTCATGAATGGGAAAGTTTTTCTCATGTTCTTTCAATTGCTGGGACGCATAAGCAACAACTCGACCGTGTTGTATGATAACACAACCCGATCCTATGTTGGATGCATCGGTGTACACGGTGTAACTGGTTTCTCCATCAAGTACTGTCAACACTAGGGCTGTTACGAGCTTCTCTTTTAAGGTTTGGAAACTCACTTTTCATTTTGCTGTCCATTCTAACTTCTATCCTTTCTTCGTGAGTTGGGTAAGTGGCACCACGATTCGAGAGTAGTCCTGGATGAATCATCGATAATACCCTGCAAAACCTAGGAGACTCCTTACTTCTGTAACCATTTTCGAGGCTTCCTACTCGAGTAGTACTTGTACCTTGCTAGGGTCCACAACTATCCCTTCTCCTGAGACAACATGTACCAAAAATGCCACTTCCATTAACCAAAACTCACACTTTTTTTGAATTTCACATATAGTTTATCTTCCTTGAGTCGTTGGAGGACTTTTCTTAAATGTTCCTCATGTTCTTCAGGAGTCTTAAAATATAGAAGGATATCATCAATGAACACTATGACGAACTGATCTAAGTAATCATGAAATACATGTAACACCCACACTCTATGAACCCAATCTAAACCTCTATTTCGTGTCGTAGCAGGTTTTCTAATCATAATCAGACCAGACAGGATGAGCAGATGACAATCAAGTATGAAAATAGATAAAATAAGTTGATAATTTTTATACCAGTTTCATGATATCGGTCTACATACTGGTCGACCAATATGTCTGCGCTGGTAGACTAGTCAGATCCAGAAATGGATCTCTATGGGTCCCGCTTGCCAAATCTCAACCTGATGGACTTTCCTAACATAGGAAACTTTCCTAAAACCTAACTTAGGCTATTTAAGGACTCCTAAACCTCCTTAAACCTCTTTGATTGACTCTCACAAACCCTAGAGAGGAGAAGGAGATCTGAAGAGGAGAAAGGAGCTGAGAAAGGTAGAAGAGGAGATTCCACTGGACGAAAAACACCGTAGTTCGTGAACCAACGGTAAGTGTCTGTACCTCTCTCTTGGTTAAGTATTGTTAATGATTGATCAATACCATGCAAGGCTAGGTACTGATCTAAAACCCTAAATTTCTGTTAAACCCTAATTATTCGATAAACCCTAGATTTGATTTCTAAACTAAGGTTTCTTAGAACGTAGGACTTAAATAGAAGATAAAACAAACCCTATACGTTGCTCAGGCCTAGAAAGCATGGGAGGAACCCTAGGAAGTCAAGTTAGGAGCCGACGAAAAAAGAATGTCAGATTGGTAGATTTACGGTGTAAGACCCGTATCGAACTAACCCGGTCTTACCACCTTGAACCACGTTTACCCATCATGGACGAGCCAAATGGACCAAGTGCGTGAAGGAGATAATGATCCCAGGTATTAAACTGACCCAAAAACAATAAAATAGAGGGGAGAGTCGCACACCCAGCTAGGCAGGGTCGGACCCCCCCCAATATAAAAGTCAGACCCTGAGTTTCTAACCGGGGGTCGGACAACTTAGAACCAGGGGTCGACGGGATCTCCGACCCCCTTATCGACCCCCAGTCTACCGACAAAAACCGTGAATTGGGAACTTTCTAAATCTCAATGGGATTCTTTGCTAATCTCAATGGGACTTATTTAGGGAGTTTCTACTATATAAATAGGACGTCCCTAAGCCTCTTTCACTCCTTTTAGAACCTAAATTGGATTGAGAGAAAGAGAAGAGAAGGAGAAGAGAAATAGAAGAGAAGGAAAGCGGAGAAGAAGACCAAAGAGAAGGCTTCAGAGAAACAATCCTAATTCTTCTCAGGTATGGATACTATCTCCATGTAATTCTAAAGACCTTAGAATGGATAGTGAAGAGGGTATGATCTAGGAGAAACCCAAATCATCCACCCATGGGTAGGTTTCAATGCAAAACCATGGGGAAGATCATTAAAACCATGTAGGTGAATAAACTATGATTCAAAACCATAGAACATGTATGGAATGGATTATGGAAGCAAGCAATAGGACCCAAACATGAAAGAATGGACTGTAGGATGAAAATTTTGACTAAAACCATGGGGGGTCGCACGGGGGTCGATGGAGAATCGACCCTACCAGACCCTAACATCGACCCCCAGTGTTCTGGAAGTCCAGAATGTGGGTGGTAGCACCCAGGGTCGATGGAACCTCCGACCCTGACATCGACCCGTGGTTAACAGCAAGCTTTTTAAAATCAGAATTAATTCTCATTAAATTCTATCGACTTGATTAGGTCTTCTAGTGATATAATAGTGATATTTAGTTGATTCTTAAAGCTTGAGAGAGGATTTACAATCAAGCAAAGGTGAGAGAACAAAACCTAAACTAATTGCTTAATAATAAACTATTTTATTCTTGAGTCCAATGCCATGATTGATTCTATGCGTGTATGCTTGTTATGTGCATTCAACATGTCATCCAATATTTCTATTATTACTGTTCATGCATATTTAAATTATTGTTTATAACATGATGATGATGATGATGATAGGAATAGGCATGTGAATGTATGTATGTGGTTGTTGTGCTTGATGCGAGCGAGTATCAGGGGGGTGTCATAGGCTGGGCCTCAACACTCTAGCTCTATCTCTAACTCAAGCCTTGTCCATTGACATCGTCATATCGCCATTACCTTAGCAGAACTATTACGTCGTAGTGTATGAGGGGAGGTGGTCTCGGACCATGTAGTCTCTGACTCTGCCGGGGGGCCTTAGCCCTGTCTCTATGGATATATTGAGGGATGCTGGGGTGAGGCCTTGGATACACTGATTGGCATTAGGATTGGTTAGTTGCGAGCCCAGTTTGCTAGCCCTCGCCAGTAGGGGCTTATGTGTTGGTATGGGTAGAGTATCAGGGGAAGTATCATAGGCCGGGCCTCAGCACTTTAGTTCTATCTCTAATCCATGATAGGTGGGATGGGGACGACAATAAACGTTAACCTTTGGGCTGGCTTCCACACCCTGTGCATAGAGGCGAGGCGGCCACCGAACCATTCTGTAGTGCATTGCAAACTTATTTACCAGACCAATGATATGAATTGAATGCATGCATATGTTTGTTGCATTCTTTTGTTTGCTCACTGAGCCATGATGTGTGCTCACCCTCTCGACGTCGAATATTTTTAGTTGATGATGTAGGTACCACTGTCGAAGATTATATGAGTGCTCCAGTGTATAGGCGTGTTGCTGCAATGGAAGCCGAAGACTTGGTGGATACGCATGATCCCTCATGCGAGTGCAACTCATGCGTATTCGATTAGATTTTTGTTTGAATTATTAAGGGAATGTAATTGATACTTTATTTACTTATGTCTCAGTTGATACAACAATAACTTGATATTTTATTATGGTTATCACAGTTAGATTTCTCAGTTCATTTACTATAAGACTTCTGCTATTATGTATTTATTTTGATTATGGTTGTGGATGTGTATGATTTTATTTTTAATGGACATAGCCTATTAGAGATCCTGGTTGAACCATTGGTTTATTAGCGGTTCATCACACCGTTCTGGATAGTGCGAAATTGGGGTGTGACATCAAGGACGACTTTACGCGGTTACATCTAAGAATGCTGCCGCATCGCCAGATGTGGTCACAAGTATCGTACCTATAAATGGCACACCTGCCAGAGTACTCTTTGACTCAAAAGCTACTCATCGTTTTATATCTGTGTCATTTGGAAAGAAGCTGAATTTATCCATCAAAACATTAGACTACAAACTACTTGTATGATCACCGATGGGATTAGAAGTGGAATTAGAAAAAGGTTATGGGCCATGTCCTGTTTTCATTGACGACAAAACCTTAGATGCAACCTTGATTCAACTCGAGATGGCAGACTTTGACGTAATCTTGGGAATGGACTGGTTAGCTCGGCATTCTGCAAACCTAGTATCTGCTGAAAAGAAGCTGACATTTAAAGACTAGGAAGGAGCAGAGTTCAATTTTTGTAGGAACCAAACTTCCCCGTAAACGAAAGTTCATACTCTCTGCACTGAAGGCTAAGAAGTGCCTTGAGAAAGGAGCTGTCGGTATTTAGTATCTGTGATCGACCTTACCAAGGAAGCACCACGAATGGAGGATATTGACGTTGTGCGTGACTTTCCAGACGTATTTCCTGAAGAACTACCAGGATTACCACCCGACCAAGCTACAGAGTTTGTTATAGATCTAACACCTAGAGCCACACCAGTATCGAAAGTACCTTATCGAATGGCTCCTACTGAACTGAAGGAATTGAAAGTACAACTACAAGAACTGCTGGACAAGGGTTACATGCCCTAGCATATCACCATGGGGAGCGCCAGTATTATTCATAAAGAAGAAGGACGGTAGTGTTTGATTGTGTATAGACTACCGAGAACTGAATAAACTAACAATCAAGAATCGATACCCATTGCCTCAGATCAATGACTTGTTCGATCAGATGCAAGAAGCAAAAGTGTTCTTCAAGATCGATCTTCGGTCAGGCTACCATCAGCTGAAGATTAAGGAGGGTGATATCCCCAAGACAGCATTCAGGACCAGATATGGACATTATGAATTTTTGGTCATATCTTTCGGATTGACGAACGCACCAGCAACCTTTATGGAACTTATGAATCGATATTCCACGATATGTTGGATACGTCGGTTATTGTATTCATCGATGATATATTGGTCTACTCCAAAGACGAGGAAACTCATATTAAGAATCTAAACGCCGCTCTGCAGTGACTATGGAAGGAGAAGCTCTACGCCAAATTTTCAAAGTGTGAGTTTTAGCTAAAGGAAGTCACATTTCTAGGCCATGTTGTATCCGCTAAAGGAATTAAAGTGGATCCTAGCAAGATCGAAGCTATCGTGAAGTGGGAAGCACCAAAGAACGTTACAAAAATTAGAAGTTTCTTGGGTCTAGCTGGGTACTATCGACGATTTGTAGAAGACTATTCCCGAATTGCTGTTCCTCTTACAGTTTGACTAAGAAGGGCGAGAAGTTTGTTTAGACTGATAAATGCGAGAAGAGTTTTCAAACCTTGAAGGCTAGATTGATATCTGCTCCAATCTTGACCATTCTGATTCCAGGACAGCCATTTATTTTGTACATCGATGCGTCAGGATTGGGATTAGGATGTGTACTTAAGCAAGGAATATAAGTAATTGCCTATGCCTCAAGACAGTTGAAGACACATGAGAAGAACTATCCCACTCATGATTTGGAACTAGCGGCAGTAGTACATGCTATCAAAATATGGAGACACTACTTGTATGGAGAGAAATTTCAGATTAAATCAGATCATAAAAGTCTTACTTATCTATTTAATCAGAAGGAGTTGAATATGAGACAAAGAAGATGGCAGGAATTATTGAAAGACTGTTACTGTGATATCCAGTATCATCCGGGGAAAGCTAATGTAGTAGCCGATGTGTTGAGTAGAAAGGCAATAATAAAATCTCAGAGAGAGGTTAGCACAACTGCTGCAATATGTACTAACGAGAAGGTATTCAATCACGGTAATGAGCAGTTTGTGATAGATGCACCGGATGGATCAGCCAACCAAGGGTTTATTCATCTGTTTTCAAATATGTTCGCCGCATTGAAGATTATACCGGATATAATTGATGAAGTAAAGACAGCTATCAAATCAGATCCTTACCTAAGGACGGTACAAGAGGACATTGAAAAAGGTAGGACTATCCCTGAGTTCACCTTGGACGAAGAAAAGGTACAGAAGTACAAAGGAAGAATATGTGTACCTAAAACAGAAAGCATGGACATTAGACATCGATTGATGAAAAAAGCCCATACCACCATCTATTCGATACATCTTGGAAGTACAAAAATGTATCATGATCTAAGGAAATTATATTGGTGGAGAGGAATGAAAGCAGATGTAGCTAAGTTCGTGTCTCAATGCCTAAATTGTCAGAAAATAAAGGCTGAACGACAAAGACCGGCAGGACTGTTACAGTCGTTACCGAAACCAGCATGGAAATGGGATTGCATCACTACGGACTTCGTCACAGGATTACCAATGACTCCTCGAGTAGTTGACGCAGTTTGTGTGATTGTAGACCGCTTGACTAAAACAGCTCGCTTTATACCTATACGACCTCAGTATACACTGGAGAGGTTAGCTAAGCTGTATGTGGATAACATTGTGCGATTATACGGTGTACCTGAAATCATTGTGTCCGATAGAGATCCACAATTTACTTCAAAGTTTTGGGAAGGATTGCAAAAGGCTATGGGTACAACATTGAAGTTTAGTACTGCATTCCATCCATAGACAGATGGACAGTCAGAGCGTACAATTCAGATTTTAGAAGATATGCTTCGAGCATGTGTAATTGATTTTAAAGGATCATGGGATGAAAAGTTACCACTGATTAAGTTCGCTTATAACAATAGCTATCAGGCTACTATACAAATGTCACCCTATGAAGCACTGTATGGCAGGAAGTGTCGAACTCCTTTGTTTTGGAATGAATTTGGGGAACGTAGTATTGTTGGACCGGAATTTATTGAAGAGACTTGTCGAGTGGTCGACATTAACAAAGAAAGAGTGAAAACAGCTCATAATCGTCAGAAACAATATGCAGATACTCGACGCTGAGACCTTGAATTCGTCGTGGGAGATAAAGTATTCTTAAAAGTATTGCCTATGCGAGGTTTGAAACGGTTCGGACAGAAAGGGAAACTATGTCCAAGATATGTCGGGCCATATGAGATTCTAGCCAAATGTGGAAAAGTGGCTTACCAGTTAGCACTACCACCATCTATGGTAAGTGTGCATGACGTATTTCATATTTCCTTATTGAAGAAGTATGTCAAGGATCCGACGCACATTTTGACAATAGACCTACCTGATTTGACTGAAGATTTGACATTTGAAGTAACACCAACTGAAATCACCAGCCGAAAGGTTCAACGACTTTGCAACCGTGATATCTATTATGTTAAGGTCACCTAGAGAAGTGGAGTTATGGAAGAAATCAAATGGGAAGAAGAGAATGCTATGCGAAAGCAATATCCTCATTTTTTTTGACTCGGAAGGTATGTACAATTTCGAGGATGAAACTTTTATAAGTAGGGGGAGTTGAAAGACCCGTATCGAACTAACCCGGTCTTACCACCTTGAACCATGTCTACCCATCATGGTCGAGCCAAATGGACCAAGTGCGTGAAGGAGATAACGATCCCCAGTATTAAACTGACCCAAACACACTAAAATAGGGGGGAAGGGTCGCACACCCAGCTGGGCAGGGTCGGACCCCCCCAATATAAAAGTCAGACCCTAAGTTTCTAACCGGGGGACGGACAACTTTGAACCAGGGGTCGACGGGATCTCCGACCCCCTCATCGACCCCTAGTCTGTCGACAGAAACCGTGATTTGGAAACTTTCCAAATTGCAGTGGCTTTCCTAATCTCAGTGGGACTTATTTTGGGAGTTTCTACTCTATAAATAGGACGTCCCTAAGCCTCTTTCACTCCTTTTAGAACCCTAATTGGATTGAGAGAAAGAGAAAAGAAGGAGAAGAGAAGGAGAAGAGAAGGAAAGTGGAGAAGAAGACCAAAGACAAGCTTCAGAGAAACAAGTCTATTTCTTAGGTATGGATACTATCTCCATGGATTTCTCAAGACCTTAGAGTAGATAGTGAAGAGGGTGTGATCTAGGAGAAACCGAAATCATCCATCCATGGTTAGGTTTCAATGAAAACCATGGAGGAGATCATTAAAACCATATAGGTGAATAAACTATAGTCTAAACCATAGAACATGCATGGAATGGATTATAGAAGCAAGCCATAGGACCCAAACACGAAATAATAGACTGTAGGATGAAAATATCGACTAAACCCACGGGGGGTTGCACCTGGGGTCGATGGAGAATCGACCCTACCAGACCCTAGCATCGACCCCCAGTGTTCGGGAAGTCCAGATTAGGGGTGGTCGCACCCAGGGTCGATGGAACATCCGACCCTGGCATCGACCCTACTATTGGGGGTCGTAGAAAACTGCTACCCTACCTGCGACCCGTCTTGCGACCCCCAGTTAACAGTAGGTTTTTAAAAATTGGAATTAATTCTAATTAAATTCTATCGACTTGATTAGGTCTTCTAGTGATATAATAGTGATATTAAGTTGATTCTTAAAGCTTGAAAGATGATCTACAATCAAGCAAAGGTGAGGGAACAAGACCTAAACTAATTGGCTAATAATAAACTGTTTTTATTTCTTGAGTCCAATGCCATGATTGATTCTATGAGTATGCTTGTCATGTGCATTTAACATGTCATCCAATATTTCTATTGTTACTGTTCATGCATATTTACATTTATTGTTTATAACATGATGATGATGATGATGATGATGATAGGAATAGGCATGTGAATGTATGTGTGTGGTTAATGTGCATGGTGCGAGTGAGTATCAGGGGGGGTGTCATAGGCTGGGCCTCAGCACTCTAGCTCTATCTCTAACTCAAGTCTTGTCCACTGACATCGTCGTATCGTCATTACCTTAGCAGAACTATTACATCGTAGTGTATGAGGGGAGGTGGTCTCGGACCGTGTAGTCTCTGACTCTGCCGGGGGCCTTAGCCCTATCTCTATGGATGTATTGAGGGGTGATGGGGTGAGGCCTTGGATACACTGTTTGGCGTTAGGATTGGTTGGTTGTGAGCCTAGTTTGCGAGCCCTCGCCAGCAGGGGCTTATGTGTTGGTATGGGTAGAGTATCAGGGGAAGTGTCATAGGCTGGGCCTCAGCACTTTAGCTCTATCTCTATTCCATGGTAGGGTGGATGGGGACGACAATAAACGTTAACCTTTGGGCGGGCCTTCACACCCTGTGCATAGAGGCGAGGCGGCCACCGAACCTTTCTATAGCGCATTGCAAACTTATTTACCAGACCACAGATATGAATTGAATGCATGCATATGTTTGTTGCATTGTTTTATTTGCTCACTGAGCCATGATGTGTGCTCACCCTTTCGACGTCGAATATTTTTAGTCGATGATGCAGGTACCACTGTCGAAGATTATATGAATGCTCCTGTGTATGGGTACGTGGCGGCGATGGAAGATGAAGACTTAGTGGATACACATGACTCCTCATGCGAGTGCGACTCATGCGTATTCGATTAGATTTTGTTTGAATTATTAAAGGAATGTAATTGATATTTTATTTATTTATGTTTCAGTTGATACAACATAAATTGATACTTTATCTATGATTATCACAATTAGATTCCTCAGTTCATTATTATAAGACTTCCGCTATTGTGTATTTATTCTGATTATGGTTGTGGATGTGTATGGTTTTATTTTCAACGGACACAACCAATTAGAGATCCTGGTTAAACCGTTGGTTTATTAGCGGTTCATCACACCATTCTGGATAGTGTGGAATTGGAGTGTGACAACTTGGTATCAGAGCTCTCAGGCCCTGTCGGTGAAACCATACTTCCACAAAAGTTCATGAACAAAGATAGGATAAAAATTAATAAGATGTAATAATAACACACCATAAGCATCTATGTTGTTTGAGACAAAACTGAAAGAGAATAATGCATCTATTAAATGAGAAACAAATTTATATACAACCAAAAGAAGAACAAACATTTATATATATGACTAAAGTAAAGTACAGTCCACAACCCGGATAGTTACTTTAAAGTTCAAAAAGAAAGGTAAATGAAAATACATCAAGAAGCTGGAGGAGATGGGGGAGGCGGTGCCTCACGGTCTCTATCATAGTCCTCAGCGTAGACTCTAGTCAACCAAGCTATCTGAGTCTGGGTCGTCTGGAGACTAGCTGTGAGATCAGCCACCCGCTGGTCAGTCACGCGCTGAGCATCCCTATGCTCTACCACCCACTGATCGGATAAGCGCCGAGCCTCTAGAAGCTCTTCCATCCTCAAATCAGACATGCGCTGAGCCTCTCGTATCTCATGCAATATCCCCATCATGTCATCCAAAGGTGCATACGAAGGACCAGCTGCATGTGAATGACCAACTGAAGAAGAAGGACCAGCTCTTGTAGCATGAGTAGGTGATGGAGGAGGTATGGCATCCACATCCATGTACAGACGATCGTCATCATCCCCATGAACCCCTGCTCCAGCGGTTGCTGCTGTTGCCTCAGCGTTAGCCATCTCCACTCGAGTGCGAGGGTGCACCATTGTGTTCCTCTCCTCATTGCTAACCTGGGCATCGCGCATGCCCATCTTACAGATGGCCTCCCAATCCAGAGGTGATGAGAAGGATTTGTCCTGAATCTTCTCATCCATTAAGTCAACACCTAGGCGGGTAAGCAGCATAGTGATCATGCATCCATAAGGCAGATTTCCAGTATGACTGGGCAATGTGGCACTGATCATCGTCTGCATGATGATATAAGGAAGGCATACCGGCTGCCTAGTACAGATACAATACAGCAAAAACTGAGTCAACTGGGAGACCCTCTCAAAATGTCCACTCTGCGGTATCAGGTTTTGCTGAATAATCTTACAGTACACCCGTGGATCTGAACGTAGGTAACTCGCTTTCATCTCCCAGCGATCAGGTCTGATGAGCTGATGGTCTATCTCAGCCCTCATCTGTAATGAAAAGAACTGGGGCTCTCCAGGGGCACAGAATACGAAGGAGCCGTCATATGAGATACCCAGCAAGTCCGCTAGCTGCTGATAGTCAAAGGAAATCTCAACTCCCTTGACATAGCTAGTGATCCTGAGCTCACTACCCCTCTCAACGTCGTTGTAATCCCCCACCAGTTGGAGATTACAATAGAACTGTCATACCAAGTCAGGATAGGTACAGGCGTCATAGGTGATGACAGGAAGCCAATCCATGTCACCAAAATCCCTCTCTATGTCGAACAATGCCAGGCTAGCCAAGTCTACCCGGCGACCTCCCTCTACCTTCTTACGAGAATAGCGGGCATACTATGTCTCCACCTCGTTAGAACGGAAGCGGACTAGGTCATGAACCCTGGGTACCTTGGTACGAGTCATAATATATGCAAATAACAAAGAAAAACAAATAATGGCTTAGTAAAGATGAAAAATCCAAAAATTTCGACAGTATAACGACGTAAATTGATCAAAAACCTCACTTTTCACCCATACACTTGGGCAGGGGGACTTATAAGGGTTTTAAACAATCCTGTAAGACTCATACAGTTGGAAATTTTAACTAATGAGATTGAATTGGAAGAAATTTCAAGAAATTCAAAATCTCGACAAATTAGGGCAAAAAGGGTAAATTTTGAGTTTCTCGATAACCAACTGATGAAACTCAAATATTTGTGGGCTTTCGTTCCTTGAGTCACCAACAACAAAAGCCCCCAATAAAAATCAAATTTTTACAGTTGGAAAAATTTTAATTAGAAGAAAACTAGATATACGAGCAAAAACCTAGGTAAGGAAACTTAAAAACAGGAAAACACAGAAGATATACCTGTAGAGGAGGTGTAGACGTCGAAACGAGAAGCACAAACGACCAACGGATCAGAGTTGTCACTATAGCAACTCAGAGGGACGAGACGAGTCGGAGCGAAAGAATGGGAAATGGACTCAGAATCGGAACTTAAAAATCTGATTTTTAGTCCGGGGGTCGTAGAATTCGACCAAAACCATCGACCCACCCATCGACCCCCTCATCGACCCGCGGCTCTCGGTAATCTGACAGAGAACCAGGGGTCAAACCTAGGGTCAGACATCCATCGACCCCCTCATCGACCCTCGGCTCTCGGGAAGAATCAGTGATTCCTCAGGGTCATAGACTGAGGGTTGGACATCCATCGACCCCCACCATCGTCCCTGCAGTGAAAATACAACATTTTTGACAGAATGAACTGAAAAATTTGAAATTTACATTTGTTAGTGGTTTTAAAATATGAGAATGAATTATATAATGATTGTCTCACGTGTTCAATGATTTTCAGGCAATCCCACTACTAGATTAGATAATGGCTGGACGCAGAGTAACCAGACAAAGCCGTAACTCTATCCCACCACCACCACCTGTGGGGGAAGATAGACAAACACACTCGAAAACACAGGGGAATACGAACACAACACCATCCGTCATTAATGAGCAGCCAAACCCTACAAATCTGCCAGCTCCACCTACAGACCTGGCTACAGTTGTATTGAACTTGGCCCAACAGCTGCAGCAAATGCAACAAGCACAAGCTACTATGCAAGCTGCCATAGGCATAACTTTTCCAGCTGCATAGACATCACCAATGCCAGCAGGATAGACAAGCACAGCTCCAGGGGGAAGTAACACAGTACCCCATGCACCTCAGACTCCCATCATGCAGGCTCAAGTATAAAATCCTGAGGTAGCTCAAGGTGGATATCAATACCAACCACCTATGTATGGGGCGTATGTCCCGCAACAACTAGACCACTCCAGACTGGTGGAGCATTTCCTTAAACTGAAGCCCAAAGAATTTAATGGCAAGCCAGCAGTGTAAGACCTGCACTCAGTGAACCTGAACTAAATCTTGATTTCATGTTGTAACAGGTCTTCCGATCATCACCGGGCCAGACAGGACGAGCGGATGACAATCAGGTACGAAATCGGACTAACCAGACCAACTTAAGTATGAATTTCATTCATACCGGTCGATGGTACCGGTCTATGGTACCGGCCGACCGGTATGGTCTGCGCAGCAGACTACCAAGATCCGGAATTGGATCTCTACGGGTCCCACTTTTCCAATTCCGAATACTAAGACTTTTCTAATCCTAAGAGGCTTCTTAAACCTAATTCCTAGCCTATTTAAACCCCTCTAAGCCTCCTAAAATCCCTTCCATTGATCCTCACAAACCCTAGAGAGGGGAAGGAGATTGGAGAAGGAGAAGGAGCTAGGAAGAAGAAGGAAGAGCCGCCATTTCCATTCGACGACGCACACTCTACGCCAGTCGACGGTAAGTGTTTAAACCCTTCCTCTCACATTATGACTCTAGGATGGTTGGGTGTTTGGATCAATACCTTGCAAAGCAGGTATTGACCTAAACCTTACTTTGCCGTCAAACCCTAATTTAGTCGATAAGCCCTAGATTCGAGTTCTAGGATGAATACCATCAAAACTAGACTTGAATGGAGTTGGAAACAACTCTAACTCAATGCTCAGACCTAGAATGGGTAGGGGAAACCCTGGAATCAATAGATAATGATCGACAACAATCAAAAAACCAAGTGTATTGTCTACCAGAGACATATCGATCGACTATACCGGTGGCACCCTGTGCGACCGGTATGTTGTGACCGATACCTCCCGGGGGGCTGGTCTATGGGGACCGGTTGACCATACCGGTTGCCAGTTTTCCCCACAGAGCTATGACCGGTACATGCAACCGGTCAGCTCCGTGAGTGTAATTTTGTAACATCGTTGGTTTCTGACCAATGTAAACCCTAAGAAACTATTTTAATTGAACTCTAATATTATATAGGACTTTGTGATAGCACGTTTGGATCTTGCGATTTGGAGCAAGCTATCAAACGAGCGTCAGGTAAGGGAATTGGACCTAAACCCTAATAATTAATGGATAGTAAACTGTTGTAAATAACAATGAATATGTGGATTGGTGTTTGTGCATATTGCATGTCATCCTTTACTTTCAACTATTATTATTGTTCATGCATACTCGCTATGCTAGGATGTATTTGCTAGACATGTGATTGTTTTCATTGGTGTGTGGAATGGAAAGGGCCTGGGGTCTGGGATCATTCCTCACACTGACACCTTTTTGTAGTATTCTATCTTAGCATACTTGGTGCGGGTAGGGTATCAGGGGGAGGTTGTGGCATTGTGGTCTCCAGCCGGGCCACCACGCTCTAGCTCTATCTCTATGCCGTAGGGAGTGATGTTGGGATAGAGTTTACTTGCGTATTGTTCTGTCTTAGTATGCTTGGTGCGGGTAGGGTATCAGGGGGAGGTTGTGGCACTGTGGTCTCCGGCCTGGCCACCACGCTCTAGCTCTATCTCTATGCCGTAGGGAGCTGTGCTGGGATAGAGCCTACAGTGATGACATATAGGATTGGTTAGTTGCGAGCCCAGTTTGCAAGCCCTAGCCAGTAAGGGCTTATGTATTGGTATGGGTGGAGTGTCAGGGGAGGTAGTGGATGCCTTAGCTCTATCTCTATTCCATGATGGGTGCATGTGGGTCGGTGGTAGTGTGATCTACTGTGCGATGCTACACACTCGTGTATAGAGGTGAGGCAGCCTCCGACCTTTCTATAGCACATTGCAAACTTAAACCAGACCACAGCATAAAATCATTGTTACTCATGCATATAATGTTGATACATTGTCTAATTGTCTTACTAAGCTAAGTTGCGAGCTCACCCTTTGTGTACACACCATTTTAAATGTTGATGCAAGTTACACGGTGGACGACTATGTAAACGCTTCGACGTATGGAGGTGTTGCTGCTCTAGATATGCAAGCAGGAGAGGACGAGCATGATGCTTCATGAGAGTGCCCTTTCTGCGTGTACCTTTGACTTTATTTTATTTGTTTCAGTTATTTTGTTAAAGTGATGTAAAGATATTTAATTACGTTTAGAATTTGGATAATTGAATACTTATTTAAATTTATCAATAGAATACTCAATTCATTTATTTAGAGCCTTCCGCTGTATTTATTATATTCTGATTGTGGTTATGGGCAATGGTTTGTATGAGTGGACACGGTCTTATTGAGGTCCTGGTGTGAACCGTTGGTTCAGTGACGGTTTACTCATACCATTCTGGTTGGTTCAGAATTGGGGTGTGACAAGCAGATCCTTTATGGCCGGCACACTGGGTTGACGAAATGGAAAGAAATTTTATGATGATGACAGTAAATGAAGAAGCAAAAGTGTTGTGTGCCACCTTTATGCTGAAAGGAGATACACACCATTGGTGGAGGTCTACCAGGATATATTTATTAACAAAGCACGCCCAATTGACTTGGGATATTTATACGGAGGCATTCTTTGAGAAGTACTTTCCTAGAAGTTTTAGAGATTCTATGGAAAGAGAGTTCCTGAGTTTATATCAGGGGCAGATGACCGTGTATGCATATCAACAGCGTTATGAGGAGCTGTTCTTCTTTGCACCCGCCAATATGCAAGAGGAAAACACCAAGACCCGAAGGATCGTCATGGGACATAGGGGAAGCATCCGCGAGCATGTTCTGGGACTTGAAAAGAAAATCTATAATGAAGCGGCACAAATTGCTCGAGTTATAGAATCGAGCCAGAAGGAGAGTTATTTCATGCAAAATAGAGGTATAAAAAGGCCAGCTAGAAATTCTTATAACGATGGAAATTCAAGACATTCAAACCCTTCCATGCTCAAGGCTTTACCGCTGCAACCAAGACTACTTCCGTAGCTCAACAACAACAAAAGCCAATTACTGAAGGGATAAAACATTATAACTGCAATCAAGTGGGACATATGACAAGGGAATGTCCTAAGCCTAGGAAGCAGCTACATCAAGTGTAAGACCCGTATCGAACTAATCTGGTCCTACCACCTTGAACCAGGTCTACCCATCATGGTCGAGCCAAATGGATCAAGTGTGGGAAGGAGATAACGATCCCAGGTATTAAACTGACCCAAAAACATAAAAATAAGGGGAAGGGTCGCATACCCAGCAAGGCAGGGTCGGACCCCCCAATATAAAAGTCAGACCCTGAGTTTCTAACCGGGGGTCGGACAATTTAGAACCAGGGGTCGACGGGATCTCCGACCCCCTCATTGACCCCCAGTCTACCGACAGAAACCGTGAATTGGGAACTTTCCAAATTTCAATAGGATTATTTCCTAATCTTAATGGGACTTATTTTGGGAGTTTCTACTCTATAAATAGGGCATCTCTAAGCTTCTTTCACTCCTTTTAGAACCCTAATTTGATTGAGAGAAAGAGAAGAGAAGGAGAAGAGAAACAGAAGAGAAGGAGAAGAGAAATAGAAGAGAAGGAAAGCGGAGAAGAAGATCAAAGAGAAGGCTTCAGAGAAACAATCCTAATTCTTCTCAGGTATGGATACTATCTCCATGTAATTCTAAAGACCTTAGAATAGATAGTGAAGAGGGTATGATCTAGGAGAAACCCAAATCATCCACCCATGGGTAGGTTTCAATGCAAAACCATGGGGAAGATCATTAAAACCATGTAGGTGAATAAACTATGGTTCTAAACCATAGAACATGTATGGAATGGATTATGGAAGCAAGCCATAGGACCCAAACATGAAAGAATGGACTGTAGGATGAAAATTTTGACTAAAACCATGGGGGGTCGCACGGGGGTCGATGGAGAATCGACCCTACCAGACCCTAACATCGACCCCCAGTGTTCGGGAAGTCCAGAATGTGGGTGGTAGCACCCAGGGTCGATGGAACCTCCGACCCTGACATCGACCCGCAGTTAACAACAAGCTTTTTAAAATCAGAATTAATTCTCATTAAATTATATCGAGTTGATTAGGTCTTCTAGTGATATAATAGTGATATTTAGTTGATTCTTAAAGCTTGAGAGAGGATTTACAATCAAGCAAAGGTGAGAGAACAAAACCTAAACTAATTGTTTAATAATAAACTGTTTTATTCTTGAGTCCAATGCCATGATTGATTCTATGCGTGTATGCTTGTTATGTGCATTCAACATGTCATCCAATATTTCTATTAGTACTGTTCATGCATATTTAAATTATTGTTTATAACATGATGATAATGATGATGATAGGAATAGGCATGTGAATGTATGTATGTGGTTGGTGTGCTTGATGCGAGCGAGTATCAGGGGGGGTGTCATAGGCTGGGCCTCAACACTCTAGCTCTATCTCTAACTCAAGCCTTGTCCATTGACATCGTCATATCGCCATTACCTTAGCTGAACTATTATGTCGTAGTGTATGAGGGGAGGTGGTCTCGGACCGGATAGTCTTTGACTCTGTCGGGTGGCCTTTAGCCCTATCTCTATGGAAGTATTGAGGGATGCTGGGGTGAGGCCTTGGATACACTGATTGGCATTAGGATTGGTTAGTTGCGAGCCCAGTTTGCGAGCCCTCGCCAGCAGGGGATTATGTGTTGGTATGGGTAGAGTATCAGGGGAAGTGTCATAGGCCGGGCCTCAACACTTTAGCTCCATCTCTATTCCATGGTAGGGTGGATGGGGTTGACAATAAACGTTAATCTTTGGGCGGGCTTCCACACCCTGTGCATAGAGGCGAGGCGGCCACCGAATCATTCTATAGTGCATTGCAAACTTATTTACCAGACCAAAGATATGAATTGAATGCATGCATATGTTTATTGCATTATTTTGTTTGCTCACTGAGCCATGATGTGTGCTCACCCTCTCGACGTCGAATATTTTTAGTTGATGATCCAGGTACCACTGTCGAAGATTATATGAGTGCTCTAGTGTACGGACATGTTGCTGCAATGGAAGTCGAAGACTTGGTGGATACGTATGATCCCTCATGCGAGTGCAACTCATGCGTATTCGATTAGATTTTTGTTTGAATTATTAAGGGAATGTAATTGATACTTTATTTACTTATGTCTCAGTTGATACAACAATAACTTGATATTTTATTATGGTTATCACAGTTAGATTTCTCAGTTCATTTACTATAAGACTTCCGCTATTGTGTATTTATTCTGATTATAGTTGTGGATGTGTATGGTTTTATTTTTAATGGACATAGCCTATTAGAGATCCTGGTTGAACCGTTGGTTTATTAGAGGTTCATCACACCGTTCTGGATAGAGCGAAATAGGGGTGTGACATCAAGGATGAGTTTACGCGGTTACATCTGAGAATGCTGTTGCATCGCTTGATGTGGTCACAGGTATCGTACCTATAAATGGCATACCCGCCAGAGTACTCTTTGACTCAGGAGCTACTCATTCTTTTATATCTGTGTCATTTGGAAAGAAGCTGAATTTACCCATCAAAACATTAGACTACAAACAATTATACGATCACCGATGGGATTAGAAGTGGAATTAAAAAAAGGTTATGGGCCATGTCCTGTTCTCATTGACGACAAAACCTTAGATGCAACCTTGATTCAACTCGAGATGGCAGACTTTAACGTCATCTTGGGAATGGACTGGTTAGCTCGGCGTTCTGCAAACCTAGTATGTGCTGAAAAGAAGCTGACATTTAAAGACAAGGAAGGAGTAGAGTTTAGTTTTGCGAGAACCAAACTTCCCCGTAAACGAAAGCTCATACTCTCTGCGCTGAAGGCTAAGAAGTGCCTTGAGAAAGGAGCAGTCGGGTATTTAGTATATGTGGTCGACCTTACCAAGGAAGCACCACGAATGGAAGATATTGATGTCGTACGTGACTTTCCAAACGTATTTCCTGAAGAACTACTATGATTACCTCCCGACCGAGCTACAGAGTTTGTTATAGATCTTATACCCTGAGCCGCACCAGTATCGAAAGCACCTTATCGAATGGCTCCTACTGAACTGAAGGAATTGAAAGTACAACTACAAGAACTGCTGGACAAGGATTACATTCGCCCTAGCATATCACCATGGGGAGCGCCAGTATTATTCGTAAAGAAGAAGGACGGTAGTGTTCGATTGTGTATAGACTACCGAGAACTGAATAAACTAACAATCAAGAATTGATACCCATTGCCTCGGATCAATGACTTGTTCGATCAGATGCAAGGAGCAAAAGTGTTCTCCAAGATCGATCTTCGGTCAGGCTACCATCAGCTGAAGATTAAGGAGGGTGATATCCCCAAGACAGCATTCAGGACTAGATATGGACATTATGAATTTTTGGTCATGTCTTTCGGATTGACGAACGCACCAGCAACCTTTATGGAACTTATGAATCAGGTATTCCATGATATGTTGGATACGTCGATTATTGTATTCCTCGATGATATATTGGTCTACTCCAAAGATGAGGAAACTCATATTAAGAATCTAAACGCCGCTCTACAACGACTATGGAAGGAGAAGCTCTACGCCAAATTTTTAAAGTGTGAGTTTTGGCTAAAGGAAGTCGCATTTCTAGGCCATGTTGTATCCGCTGAAGGAATTAAAATGGATCCTAGCAAGATCAATGCTATCGTGAAGTGGGAAGCACCAAAGAGCATTGCAGAAATTAGAAGTTTCTTAGGTCTAGCTGGGTACTATCGACGATTTGTGGAAGACTATTCCCACATTGCTGTACCTCTTACAGTTTGACTAAGAAGGGCGAGAAGTTTGTTTAGACTGATAAATGTGAGAAAAGTTTTCAAACCTTGAAGGCTAGATTGATATCTGCTCCAATCTTGATCATTCCGATTCCAGGACAGCCATTTATTTTGTACACCGATGCATCAGGACTGGGATTAGGATGTGTACTTATGCAAGGAGAACAAGTAATTGCCTATGCTTTAAGACAGTTGAAGACACATGAGAAGAACTGTCCCACTCATGATTTGGAACTAGCAGCAGTAGTACATGCTGTCAAAATATGGAGACACTACTTGTACGGAGAGAAATTTTAGATTAAATCAGATCATAAAAGTCTTACTTATCTATTTAATCAGAAGGAGTTGAATATGAGACAGAGAAGATGGCTGGAATTATTGAAAGACTATGACTGTGATATCCAGTATTATCCTGGGAAAGCTAATGTAGTAGCCAATGCGTTGAGTAGAAAGGCAATGATAAAATCTCAGGGAGAGGTTAGCACAACTGCCGCAATGTGTACTAACGAGAAGGTATTCAATCACGGTAATGAAGAGTTTGTGATAGATGCACCGGATGGATCAGCCAACCAAGGGTTTATTCATCGATTTTTAAATATGTTCACCGCATTGAAGATTATACCGGATATAATTGATGCAGTAATGACAGCTATCAATTCAGATCCTTACCTAAGGACGGTACAAGAGGACATTGAAAAAGGTAGGACTATCCCTGAGTTCACCTTGGACGAAGAAAAGGTACTGAAGTACAAATGAAGATTATGTGTACCCGAAACAGAAAGTGTGGACATTAGACACCGACTGATGAAAGAAGCCCTTACCACCATCTATTCGATACATCCTTGAGTACAAAAATATATCATGATCTAAAGAAACTATATTGGTGGAGAGGAATGAAAGCAGACGTAGCTAAGTTCGTGTCTCAATGCCTAAATTGTCAGAAAGTAAAGGCTGAACGACAAAGACCCGCAGGACTGTTACAGCCTTTATCGGAACCAGCATGGAAATGGGACTGCATCACTATGGACTTCGTCACAGGGTTACCATTGACTCCTCGAGTAGTTGACGCAGTTTGGGTGATTGTAGACTGCCTGACCCAAACAGCTCGCTTTATACCGATACGACCTCAGTATACACTAGAAAGGTTAGCAAAGCTATATGTGGATAATATTGTTCGATTACACGGTGTACCTGAAAGCATTGTGTCCGATAGAGATCCACGATTTACTTCAAAGTTTTGGGAAGGATTGGAAAAGGCTATGGGTACAACATTGAAGTTTAGTACTGCATTCCATCCATAGACAGATGGACAGTTAGAGCGTACAATTCAGATTCTAGAAGATATGCTTCGAGCATGTGTAATTGATTTTAAAGGATCATGGGATGAAAAGTTACCACTGATTGAGTTCGCTTATAACAATAGCTATTAGACTACTATACAGATGTCATCCTATGATGCACTGTATGGCAGGAAGTGTCGAACTCCGTTGTTTTAGAATGAAGTTGGGGAACGTAGTATTGTTGGGCCGGAATTTATTGAAGAGACTTGTCGAGTGGTCGACATTATCAAGGAAAGAGTGAAAATAGCTCAGAATTGTCAGAAGCAATATGCAGATACTCGACGCTGAGACCTTGAATTCGTTGTGGGTGTTAAAGTATTCTTAAAAGTATCGCCTATGCAAGGTTTGAAACGGTTCGGACAGAAAGGAAAACTAAGTCCAAGATATGTTGGGCCATATGAGATTCTTGCCAAACGTGGAAAAGTGGCTTACCAGTTAGCACTACCACCATCTATGTCAAGTGAGCATGACGTATTTCATATTTCCTTATTGAAGAAGTATGTCAAAGATCCGAGGCACATTTTGACAATAGACCTATCTGATTTGACTGAAGATTTTACATTTGAAGTAACACCAACTGAAATCACCAGACGAAAGGTTCAACGACTACGCAACCGTGATATCTATTATGTTAAGGTCACCTGGAGAAGTAGAGATATGGAAGAAATCACATGGGAAGAAGAGAATGCTATGCGAAAGCAATATCCTCATTTATTTGACTCGAAAGGTATGTACAATTTTGAGGACAAAATTTTTATAAGTAGGGGGAGTTGTAAGACCTGTATCGAACTAACCCGTTCTTACCACCTTGAACCAGGTCTACCCATCATGGTCGAGCCAAATGGACCAAGTGCGTGAAGGAGATAATGATCCCAGGTATTAAACTGACCCAAAAACACTAAAATAGGGGGGAGGGTCGCATACCCAGCTAGGCAGGGTCACACACCCAGCTAGGCAGGGTCGGACCCTCCCAATATAAAAGCCAGACCCTGAGTTTCTATTCGGGGGTCGGACAACTTAGAACCAGGGGTCGACGGGATCTCCGACCCCCTCATCGCCCCCCAGTCTACCGACAGAAACCGTGATTTGGAAACTTTCCAAATTGCAATGGCTTTCCTAATCTCAGTGGGACTTATTTTGAAAGTTTCTACTCTATAAATAGGACGTCCCTAAGCCTCTTTCACTCCTTTTAGAACCCTAATTGGATTGAGAGAAAGAAAAGAGAAGGAGAAGAGAAGGAGAAGAGAAGGAAAGTGGAGAAGAAGACCAAAGAGAAGGCTTCAGATAAACAAGTCTATTTCTTAGGTATGGATACTATCTCCATAGATTTCTCAAGACCTTAGAGTAGATAGTGAAGAGGGTATGATATAGGAGAAACCGAAATCATCCATCCATGGTTAGGTTTCAATGGAAACCATGGAGGAGATCATTAAAACCATATAGGTGAATAAACTATAGTCTAAACCATAGAACATGCATGGAATGGATTATAGAAGCAAGCCATAGGACCCAAACACGAAAGAATGGACTGTAGGATGAAAATCTCGTCTAAACCCACGGGGGGTCGCACGTGGGGTCGATGGAGAATCGACCCTACCAGACCCTAGCATCGACCCCCAGTGTTCGAGAAGTCCAGATTAGGGGTGGTCGCACCCAGGGTCGATGGAAAATCCAACCCTGGCATCGACCCTACTACAGGGGGTCGCAGAAAACTGCTACCCTACCTGCGACCCGTCCTGCGACCCCTAGTTAACAGTAGGCTTTTAAAAATTGGAATTAATTCTAATTAAATTCTATCGACTTGATTAGGTCTTCTAGTGATATAATGGTGATATTAAGTTGATTCTGAAAGCTTGAAAGAGGATCTACAATCAAGCAAATGTGAGGGAACAAGACCTAAACTAATTGGCTAATAAAAAATTGTTTTTATTTCTTGAGTCCAATGACATGATTGATTTTATGCGTATGCTTGTCATGTGCATTTATCATGTCATCAAATATTTCTATTATTACTGTTCATGCATATTTACATTTATTGTTTATAACATGATGATGATGATGATGATGATGATAGGAATAGGCATGTGAATGTATGTGTGTGGTTAGTGTGCTTGGTGCGAGCGAGTATCAGGGGGGGTGTCATAGGTTGGGCCTCAGCACTCTAGCTCTATCTCTAACTCAAGTCTTGTCCACTGACATCGTCATATCGCCATTACCTTAGCAGAACTATTACGTCGTAGTGTATGAGGGGAGGTGGTCTCGGACCATGTAGTCTCTGACTCTGCCGGGGGCCTTAGCCCTATCTCTATGGATGTATTGAGGGATGCTGGGGTGAGGCCTTGGATACACTGTTTGGCATTAGGATTGGTTAGTTGCGAGTCCAGTTTGCGAGCCCTCGCCAGCAGGGGCTTATGTGTTGGTATGGGTAGAGTATCAGGAGAAGTGTCATAGGCCGGGCCTCAGCACTTTAGCTCTATCTCTATTCCATGGTAGGGTGGATGGGGACGACAATAAATGTTAACCTTTGGGCGGGCCTTCACACCCTGTGCATAGAGGCGAGGCGGCCACCGGAACTTTCTATAGCGCATTGCAAACTTATTTACCAGACCACATATATGAATTGAATGCATGCATATGTTTGTTGTATTGTTTTGTTTTCTCACTGAGCCATGATGTGTGCTCACCCTTTCACCGTCGAATATTTTTAGTTGATGATGCAGGTATCACTGTCGAAGATTATATGAATGCTCCTGTGTACAGGCACGTGGCGGCGATGGAAGCTGAAGACTTAGTGGATACGCTTGACTCCTCGTGCGAGTGCAACTCATGGGTATTTGATTAGATTTTGTTTGAATTATTTAAGGAATGTAATTGATATATTATTTATTTATGTCTCAGTTGATACAACATAAATTGATACTTTATCTATGATTATCACAATTAGATTCCTCAGTTCATTTATTATAAGACTTCCGCTATTGTGTATTTATTCTGATTATGGTTGTGGATGTGTATGGTTTTATTTTCAATGGACACAGCCTATTAGAGATCCTGGTTGAATCGTTGGTTTATTAGCGGTTCATCACACCATTCTAGATTGTGCAGAATTGGGATGTAACATACGGAGTCTGTCTGGTTGACATACCGATGGCACCAGTATGAGATCGGTACCGTAGACCAGTATGTTCAACCGATATCTCTAGGGAAGGCTTCTTGAGGTGTCCGATCGATTATACCGGTCACACCATTTTCCACAGTGCCACAACTGGTATATGCCACCGGTATGTGCCCAGATGGGTGTTTTTCGACCCCAGTTGGTTTTCGACCAACGTAAAACCTATGGAACTAATTCTAACTAAACCTTAATGTCATATAGGACCTTGTAATATTGAGATTGGACTCTGTGACGCGGAGCAAGCTAACAATCAAGCATAAAGTAAGGGAATCGGACCCAAACCCTAATTAACTAATAACAGTAAAATGTTACTAATAATTTCCTTGTTCTATGGAGTGTTACTTGTGCATATTCACATGTCATCTTTACTTTCAGTTATTATATTTTGTTCGTGCATACTTGCTATGCTAGGATGTGTTTGTTAGGCATGTGATTATTTTCGTTAGTTTGTGGAATGGGAAGGGCCTGGGGTCTTGGATCATTCCTCACACTGGCATCTTTTCATATCGCTACTATCTTAGCATGCTTGGTGTAGGTAGGGTAGGGAGGACGTGGCATTGTGGTCTCAAGCCTGGCCACCAGACTCGAGCCCTATTTCTATGCCATTGGGAGCTGTACTGGGATAGGGTCTACTGTGATTGACATATAGGATTGGTTAGTGATGAATCCACTTGCAAGCCCTCGCCAATAGGGGTATAGGTATTGGTACGGTAGAGGGTATCAAGGGAGGATGTGGGATGGAGGAACAGCCTGCCCACCAGACTCTAGCTTTATATCTATATCGGAGTGAGTAATGTGGGGTGATAGTGGTGTGTAATCCATTAGGCATGCTCACACTCTTGTGCGTGGAGGTGCGGTGGCCTCCAAACCTTACCGTAGCACTGTGCAAGTATACCAGACCAAATGATGTTACTCTTGCATATTACTTATTGCATTGTCTAATTTTTTTATTGAGCTAAGTTGTGAGCTCACCCTTGTATATATACATGTTTTTAGATGTTGATGCATGTTATACTATGGAGGACTATGTGGATGCTCCAGTGTATGGAGGTGTTGCTGCCTTGGAAGTGCAAGTAGGGGAAGACGAGCATGACACTTCATACGATTGCCCTTACTGCGTGTACCTCTAGGATGGTTTTAATTTATTTTATTTTATTTCAGTTGGATTTTATAAACAATGTAAAGATATTTATTTACGTTTTGATTTATTGAATAATTGGGATAATTTATTTAAGTATCAATATAATACTCAGTTCATTTAATTAAGACTTCCGCTGTATCTATTTATATTCTGATTATGGTTATGTGCAATGGTCTGTGTAAGTGGACGTGGTCTTATCGAGATCCTGGTGTGAACCATTGGTTTAGTGGCGGTTCACTCACACTTCTGATTTAATTGGAATTGGGGTGTGACAACTATTCATTAACTCCATGATTGAGGCTGGGGCATTTGCTAACCCGAACAACATAACCCTGAACTCATAATGACCATATCGAGTTTTAAAAGCTATCTTTGGAATATCAAATTCTCTGATTTTCTGTTGGTGATATCCTGATCATAAATCGATCTTTGAAAATATTGATGCTCCTTGCAATTTGTTGAATAGATCATCAATTGTAGGTAGGGGGTATCTATTCTTGATTGTGAGTTTATTTAGTTCTCGATAGTCAATGCATAACCTGACACTTCCATCCTTCTTCTTGACAAACAAGACCGGTGCTCCCCATGGCAAAATGCTTGGTCTAATAAAACTTTTATCCAGTAATTCTTGCAATTGTACTTTGAGTTCCTTTAACTCAACTGGTGCCATTCTGTAAGGTGCCTTAGATACAGGTGCCGATCCTAGGAGCAGACGATTACAAATTCTATTGCTCTATCAGGTGGCGTACCTGGTAGATCTTCAGGAAATACTTCAGGGAATTCATTTACTACTCATAGTTCTTCTAATTTGGGTGTTTCTACTGTAGTATCCACAATAGATGCAATGTATGTAGTGCATCCTTAAGCTAACAACTTACTTGCTTGCATAGCAGAAATAAAGAGCTTTTTCTACTCCTTTACCATCCGATTCATCCTCCGATCCAATTTACTTGAGAAACGACTAAGTGTTAACTGGCCCACTATACCGAAGGAATGATTAACTGGTTCTATCCTCCGCTTCAGTTTATTTTGATTTATAAGCCTAGTAATGGATAGGAAGACCAACCGTTCGGTTCTTTGCTTATCATGGGACCTGTGCATGGACACTAGGACTTGTCCATGCTGGTTTAAAAGACATTCATCAACCTAATGAAGCTTATTTAATTAATTAGGTAAAACACCATGGGTAGTGGACGAAACCTTCTGCCGACTTCAAGGTTGTTCAGCACCACTAGTGTCTATAGGTGAGGGGTTGGGTCACATAGAGTTTGAGCGTGTGATTACTGTGTGTGCATTTGAATTGTTATAACATATCATCTAATAAATTGTATAACTATTCATGCATTTGCATATAACTATAACTATGAATATTGGATGTTGCATGATGGACATGTGGCATGTAAGAGCACAATACACAGGCCATGTTGATAGTCGTTGTTACCTTAGTAGAGACACGGTGAACCATGGGAGTGGGGATCTGGGGTTATCTACAAGGAGTAGTTGTTCATATCATTTGAGTGCATAACCATGTATGATGGTGCGTGTGACGTATTGGAGTACAGGCAAACGTACCATGTCGTTGTGCTGGTGTCCTAGTAGAGACACGGTGATCCATGGGAGTGGGGATCCGGGGTTCTCTATTGGGGTGCCACCCATGTATGGTGGTTCATGTAATGGGTGACTTCATAAATTCACATTGTGATTGGCTTTACCTTAGTAGGGGCATGATGAACCATGGGAGTGGGGAGTCGGGGATTCCTGTTGGAGTATAGTTTTACTTACTGCGTGCAGATGCCATGTTGAGTAATTGCTGAAATGGATATATGATTGTGTGGGGTATATGATCAAGTAACGTATGGAAGCATGATACATGGTCATATGCCCGGTTACACTTTAATGGGGACATGGTCAGTCCATTGGAGTGGAACGGGGATCTTTGCTGGGGTGTAGCCCTATTTATTATATTCTCATGTAACTTGCATCAACTTGGTCAAATGACTTGTGCTTTAGTGAAGAATGAACAAGCCACTGATCATTGAGGAGTGCTCGGGTTAGGGGTGCCATTGATCATTACGAGGGGTGCTCGGGATCACTGGCGCTTCACTCATGGCTTGTGCAAGCCACTGAACATTGAGGAGTGCTCGGGTCAGGGGTGCCATTGATCATTACAAGTAGTGCTCAAGATCAATGGTGGTTCACCCATGGGGTGTGATTGAGCTAGGGTACAGGCCGACCATGATTGCATACACCTTTGATTGCCACTCACAATTGCTTGTTTATTTACTTTTGTACTACATTCATAAATTGTTGCATAGGATTACATTGGATACCTGACTTCTCGTTGAGTTGGGATGTGAGCTCACTCTTCGATATTGAAATATTTTTGTCTTTGGTTGCAGGTACCTCTTCTGTGACGGCTGATATGGATCCTATTGATGTAGAGGGCACTTCTCTTGGTAGAGGGCCAATGAAGGGTCATGTTGAGGGCTGTACCTATAAAAACTATGTTTATGGGACCTAATTTAGCGCCTAGCTTCCATGATTTTGATGTCTGTAGATAGATGCGGTTTGGTCTATCTACAATATTTTATTCAGATTTACTCTAGTTATTTAGTACGGGTATATGTAACATGAATATTACTTATGAAACGGTTTGGAAGACATAACAGACATATTATGTATTGATAACATTAGAAGCATCTGTTCTCTATTATGATTCCATTGCAATGATTATTAATTATTGTTGATTAGTATAGATATTGTTTATGTAGAATGTGGGGTTTGTTTGGTATATCACTTTGGTTGTCGATTGCTGAAAGATTCAGGTTGTTTTTTGGATGACTCGGATATTACTTTCGATTCCCCAGAATGGGCTGTGACAACGTTTCTCTTCGTAATGCGGCCTAAAGAGTGGCAAGAAGGGCATGCCTTATAGTAATTAAAGGCATCCTTAAAAAGATTAGGCCAATAGTATCCAGACTGTAAAATCTTAGTTGTGATCTTATTTGGCCCAAAGTTCCCTTCACACTCCTGATCATGATAGAAAGATAGCACAAATTGTTGTTCATGGTTAGGTATACATCTCTTGATAATCTAATCAGGGCAAGTCTTAACTAGATACAGATCGTCCCAAAAATAGTACCTGACTTGGGAATGGAATCTATACCTATCCTGGGTAGACCAATGGAAATGGGTCACACCCGTAACCAAGTAATTTACAATATCGACGAACCAAGGTTCACTAGATACTGCAAACAACTGCTCATTTGGGAAAGACTCATTGACTGGTGAATCAACAACTAAGAATTTTTTTTCAATGGTGGTGTAATTAAGCTATGCATTGTTCAGAGTCCTACTTGCATAACAGATCACATGGGGCAACTTATTGATCCGTTGCCCCAAGACAGCCCCTAGTGCAAAATCAGAAGCATCACACATAAGCTCAAAAGGCTCTATCCCTATGGGTGCTTGAATGATGGGGGCCGTGGTCAAAGCCTTCTTGAGTTGATCAAAACTTTGAAGGTTAGGCAACATCAAAGTCAAAAAGCTGGTCTTTAGCAAGTAAAGAAGTAAGAGGGCGAGAAATCTTACTAAATTCCTTTATGAATCATCAATAGAAATCGGCATGTCCCAAAAAGGAGCGAATGTCCTTAACGGATTTGGGAACAAGTAATTTTTCAATCAGTTTTACCTTAGCTCTTCAACCATGATCCCCTCTTTGGAAATGATGTGACCCAACACTATGCCTTTTTTTTTTACCATGAAATGACATTTCTCCTAATTTAAAACCAAATTCTTTTCTGTACACTTGACAAGCACCAAGGAAAGATTATGTAGGCAATCAGAAAAAGTAGACCCTTGCATAGAAAAATCATCCTTGAATACTTCTAAAAATTGCTATATCATATCTAAGAAGATGCTCATCATGCACTTTTGAAACATGGCAGGGGCATTGCATAGCCCAAAAGGCATGCGCTGGTAAGCATATGTTCCGTAGGGACATGTAAAGGTGGTCTTGTGTTAGTCATCTAAGGCAATGGGGATTTGGTTGTAACCGAAGTATCCATCTAAAAAATAATAATACTCATGTTCGGCCAACTTCTCTAACATTTGGTCAATGAAAGACAAAGGAAAGTAATCCTTCCACGTTGCCGTATTCAGTTTTCTATAGTCTATGCACACTCTCCATCCTATTTGGATACGGGTTGGAATCAACTCATTGTCAGCATTAACAACTACAGTAACTCTTGACTTCTTTGGTACAACATGTACTGGGCTCATCCACTCAATGTTTGATATGAGATATATGATCCCATGATCTAAGCACTTTAGAATCTCTTTCTTAATGGTTTTCTTCATCATAGGATTTTTTCATCTCTAAGGTTCCTTAGAGGGTGTGGCACCTTCCATAAGGTGTATATGATGTTGAACAATAAATGGACTAATTGTTACACCCCAATTCTGAACTAACTAGAATGGTGTGATGAATTGTCAATAAACCAACGGTTCAACTAGGATCTCCGTTAGGTAGTACCCACCATATCAACCACACATACGTAATCACATTCCTATTCCTAGCATCATCATCATCATCAATCATCATCATATTATAAATAGACATAAATAAATATGCATGAGCAGTAAAACAGAAATATTAGATGACATGTGAGATGTAAGACCCGCAAGCCACGAATCTGGTTTAACCTTACGTTCTCATGTCGTGATCGGTCTTCCCATCATAATTGACTCAAGTGAACCAATTGTATGAAGAAACCACAAGATGAGGTAAGCAATAAGTCCAATTTAATTGGTATGGTTGACTGTTTAAGTTTGTGTGGAAGCAACCAGTCAAAAACTAAAAACTAGTAAATTTTGGGCCTATGGTGGCAGTTTTGAGGGCTACGGTCGCACCTATGGTCGACCGTAGTGAGACCGTAGGACCTATGCTCGCATGTTTTGGTGGTATGGTCGACAGTTTATGCGACCGTATGATCGACCGTATGAACCCAGAACTGACTCCGTGTTTAGGAAACTTTCTTAATTTGAGGAGGACTCTTTCCTAAATTAAGTAGGACTCTATATGGAGGTTTTTCCTCTATATAAGGGACGTTCCTTTAGTCTCTCTCACTCTTTTAGAACCCATATTGAAACTCTAAACCTAAGAGAGAAAGAGAGAGAAGAAGAGAAGGAAAAGGAGATTTGGAGAAGAAGGTTGAGAGGAAGGTTTTGCAGAGAAGAGTTCTATCTCTCTACAACAAGCTTAAGGTATGGACTTGACTCTGTAGGATAGATCAGATAGGATAGGTTCCTTTCCATGAAATTGATGTGTTGAATATAATGTAACGATTTTGGTTATGGAATTCCTAAGCAAAACTATGAGAGAATAGGTTAGGGATAATTGATAAGGATAAACTGTGATCAAAGGCCATAGAATGATTTTAGGATGAATCTCATTAATGATCCATGAGGAGAAACTCATATGAGAAGTAAAAAATTAACTTGACTACGTATGGTCGCAACTATGGTCAACCACAACCATTCAGGGAGAATTTAGGAAACATACCATCGCAGGTACAGTCACATGTAATGCGACCATAGGGTATCGATTGTATGTCCTATGGTGGCATATATTGCGACCATAGGATCAACCATATCATCCATTGTAGGAAAACAGCAAGCATATTTTACTACCAAACAAGGTTTTTGACTACTGTAACTTGGTAAACTTGAACCCTAACTTACATACATTAATTGTTTAGGTTCCTAATAGATTCAAAGTGACTTCCAAAGCTTGCGAGAAGAATAAGGAGAGGAACAAACATCGATCAAAGGTAAGGGGACAAGACCTAAACTAATTGGATAGTAACAAACTGTTTCTTTTATTGAGTCCAATGCCATGATTGATTCTATGCCTATATGCTTGTAATGTGCATCTCACATGTCATTCAATATTTCTGTTATTATTGCTCATGCATATTTAATTCTATTTATTTATAACATGATGATGATGATGATGCTAGGAATAAGCATGTGATTGTATGTGTGTGGTTGGTGTGTTGGATGTGAGTAGAGCATCAGGGGGAGGACGTGGCATGGTAGTCTCTGGCGTTGTCACCAGACTCTAGCTCTATCTCTCCTCAAGTCTTGCCCACTAACATTGTCGTATCGTCATTACCTTAGCAGAACTATTATGTCGTAGGGCATCAGGGGAGGTGGTCGTGGACCGTGTGGTCTCTGACTCTGCCGGAGGGCCTTAGCTCTATCTCTATGGTTGTATTGAGGGATGCTCGGGTGAGGCCTTGGATACATTGTTTTGCATTAGGATTGGTTAGTTGTGAGCCCAGTTTACAAGCCCTCGTTAATAGGGGCTTACGTGTTGGTATGGGTAGGGCATCAGGGGAAGTGATGGCGGTGTGTGATCTGAACACTTTAGCTCTATCTTTATTCCATGGTGGGTGCATGTGGGATGGCAATGATGTTTGATCCATTGGGCGGATTCACACACTCTTGTATAGAGGTGCGGGGGCCACCAAACCTTTCTATGGCACATTACAAACTTATAAACTAGACCAAAGATATGAATTGAATGCATGCATATGTTTGTTGCATTGTTTTGTTCACTCACTGAGCTCAAGTTGGAGAACTGACCCTCGTGCGCACAATTCTTTTTAGTTTTCGATGTTGCAGGGTTACGGTTGAAGATTATATGAATACACCAATGTGTAGACATGCAGTGGCTATGGATGTGCAAGCTGTAGAGGATGAATATGGCTCGTCAAGCCGGTCAAGTTAGTGTTTCAACTATGTTTACGCTTAATGGTTAGCTGAGAAGAAGATAAAGCTATACTCCTGGGTGATGTGGAGACTCAGAGTGAGATCCACCACACACTGATCCATTGCCCGTTGAGCATTAAGAAGAGGTTGCAACTTGACCCCACTACTATCTGGGTCGAGAACGGGTAGTGAAAACTCATTTGAGCAGATGCTAAATAATGATAATCAGATTGGAGCAAATCAAAGGAGGTGAACAACCAGGCCACTCCAGCCAACTACTTGGACTACCAAGTGCCTTGGCTATGGTTGTAATAGACTTGGCTTGACAAAATGTAAGAGCAACAACAGATGAGATCGACTATGCAAGTTGCCATGGAAATCACTACCCTAGTTGCCAATGCTACACCAATACCTCTGGATCAATCCAAGTACAACACCGGTTGGTAGTAACACTTTACCCCCAGCACATGTTAGCCGTAACACAGTGCCTACCATACTGTAGGTCCCAGTAATGCACACCCCAGTATAGAAGCTTGGTGCACAACAAGTAGTGTATCAAGGTGGTTACCCTTATCAGCCATCGATGTATGGGATAACTGCATCATGGCAGAATCATCCGACAAGGATTAAGGAATATTTTCTAAAGATGAAGCCTCAAACATTTTTAACAAAGGATCAAATCTATTGTGGCCATATATATAGACAGGTGTATATAGGATGTGGTGCCTCATTGACTTATCCTTATGATTATAGAGGATGCACATACCTGATTTTAAATTCTCATGCCTTGACAGGATACCTTATCGATTCAACCTGTCAATTGGAGTTATAGATATTATTTCTTTAGTATTAGTCCTGATTATACCAATCTAAGCTACTCTCATGATCGATAACATGAATAGAGATATCAACTGAATAAGTAGTTAAAGGTTTATTCATTTTGAACGTACATCTTTTCGATTTGTACTTGATTTATTGATGTACCAAAACTTCTCTAGATTTACTCTTGTAGTGCCTTGACCAATGGCATTATATACCCGATAGATCCTATAACCATGAGGTTAAGAACTATAACCTCTACTTCCATGTTTTTGGATCACCTTGCAACTAACGACCTTTTGATGCCAGTTGGATTACCATAGATTTACTCCTAATCCTTTAAACCTAAGTTCACTAGATAAAACAAGTGTTCATCATTATACTGAATTCGAAAGAAGGAAATAAATCACTGTTGGATAAGCATTATGATTCTTACATGTCTCGATATCCATTGATAAGATGTCTAGTTAATAAGGGAATTATTGGAAGGAAGATGATTAAATTTAGATTAGATTCTATAGCCAAGGAACCTCAGATGAAGTATTGGAGGATCTGTTTCGAGATTGCCGAATGGATGGATATGAGTCATGTCTATAAAAGAGTGCACGAGCAAAAAGTGAGAACTATCAAGAGTAACCAGTAAAGAAATAGATAGCACTAAAGTAGAGTTAAAGATGGCTATATCAATATGAATTTTGACAAGGCAGAAGATTTCTAAAGGAAGATCTAAGAGTGGATACAAGGATGAAGTCAAAAATCGTGGCATTGATAGTATTCAGATTAGTACAAGTAATACTGAGTTATGCCCAATGTCGAGTGAGATGATTAAGTAAAGACCAAAAGAGTTTGGTTGAATTAATGAATTTATAAGCATATACCCTATTGCTTATAGGTAGACTTAGGATATGAAGTAACAATCACAAGATATTTTTCGAGGTATATGAAAGAGAGATCAAGGTAGAACAGTAGTGATAAAAGAGATATAAGCTAATGAGTTTTTCAAGATATGAGATTATTAATGATAGTCTTTGAAAAATTAAGAGATAAAAGGGGATTAAATGTGTTCATTAAGACCTTTAAATCAAATTTTGATAGTTTAAGCCCTTTTGGATTAGATGTTGTAGTGGGTAAGTGTTATAAACAATGTTCGAATCGTATAGATGGACGAAATTTGGATGCAACCTAGTTCGACTTGAGATGACAGACTTTGATGTCATTTTGAGGATGGATTGGTTGTCTCAAAACTCTACAAATCTATGATGTGCATAGAAGAGGTTGTCATTCAAGAGCAAAGATGGCACGTAATTTAGTTTTATTGGAAGCACTGCCTAAGAAGTGAAAGTTGATCCTCTCTATGCTAAAGGCGAAGAGATGCTTTGAAGAGAAAGAAGTTGGATATATGAAATCTGTGGTATACATTACCAAAGAAGCACCACAGATGGAAGATATTGATGTGATGCGTAAATTTCCTGATGTGTTTCCATGAGATTTACCTTGGTTACCATCTGATCGTGCGACTGAGTTTGTCATCGACTTGTTACCAAGGACGATACCTGTGTCAAAGGCACCTATAAATAGCTTCTATGGAGTTGAAGGAATGGAAGACTCAACTATGGGAGTTATTAGACAAAGGTCCTAATCAGCTGCGTATTTCACTATAGGGAGAGCCAGTGCTATTCGTAAAGAAGAAGGACGGTAGTGTCCGGCTATGTATAGACTACTAGAAATTGAACAAGCTCACCATAAAGAATTGATGTCCATTGTTATGGATTGAGGATTTGTTCGATCAGTTATAAAGTGCAAAGGTGTTCCCTAAGATCAACCTTGGATGGAGCATCATCAATTGAAGATTAAAGATAGTGACAATCTGAAGACAACTTCCAGGACTAGGTACGGACACTATGAGTTCCTGGGTATATCCTTGGGATTAACCAATCCCAATGCACCAGCATATTTTATGGAGTTTATGAACGGAGTGTTTCATGATATGTTGGACATGTCGGTCATAGTTTCATAGACTATATATTGGTTTATTCTAAAAACAAAGAAATCCTTATAACAAATTTTAGAACAACTTCACAACAACTGAGAAGGGAGAAGCTTTATGCCAAGTCCAAGAAATATGAGACTTGATTAAATAAAGTGATCTTCTTGGATCACGTAGCATCATCAAAAGGGATTAAAGTGGACCTTAGTAAGATAGAAGCAATCGTAAGGTGAGAAGCACTTCAGAACATTGCAGAGATCAGAAGTGCTTAGGATTAGCTGGTTATTATCGATAGTTCATGGAGGACTACTCTAGAATCGCAATACCTCTTACCAAGCTAACCAGGAAGGGAGAGGAGTTTATTTGGACTGACAAGTGTGAAGAATGTTTCCAGACTCTAAAAATAAGGTTGATATCAACTCCCATCTTGATCGTTCTTGCACCAGGGAAACTTTTTACCCTATACACCGATGTTTCCGGATTGGGTCTAGGATGTGTGTTGATACAAGGAGAACAAGTGATTGTCTATGCTTTAAGACAACTGAAGAAGCATGAACAGAATTACCCGACTCATGACTTGGAATTAGCGGCGGTGATTCATGCAATCAAGACTTGGAGACATTATCTATACAGATAAGAATTTCAGATTAAATAGGATTGCAAGAGTTTTATTTATCTCCTCACCCAGAAAGAGTTGAACATGAAGCTAAGGAGATGGTTAGAACTCCTGAAGGATTAAGACCATGATACACAGTATTGCTCGAGCAAGGCTAATATGGTAGCTGAGGTTTTGAGCAATAAGGAATAATGAAGCAAAAAAGGAGGACCTAGTACAATAGTTACCTTGTGTTCCATAGTAACAGATTCAGATTTAGAAGAAGAGTAACATATAATAGAAACTCGTGATGATCCAATTGAGCGATAACTTATGGATGAACTTATGGAGCAATAGTTCCTCGACTGCACTTGTGGCATTAAAGATCGTCTTTGAATTGATGGATGAAGTAAAAGTAGCAATTTTGTTATATCCGTATATAAGAACGGTGCAAGAAGATTTAGAGAAAGAAAAACCTAACCCTGGCTTCACCTTGGACCTTGAAAAGGTGTTAAGATATAAAGGGAGAGTATGTGTTCTTGAAAGTGAAGACTTGGATATTAGACAAAAACTTATGAAGGAAGCCCATACTACTGCGTATTCGGTACACCCTGGAAGCACGAAGATGTACCATGATTTAAAGAAACTCTATTGGTGGAGAGGAATGAAAGCAGATGTAGCTAAATTTGTTTCTCAATGCCTAAATTATCAGCAAGTAAAGGTTAAAAGACAAAGACCAACATGGCTTACTACAACCACTATCGGAGCCAGTCTGGAAGTGAAACTGCATTACAATGAACTATGTCATCGATTTGCCACTGACTCCTAGATCGGTTGACACAGTTTGGGTGATTGTTGATCGTCTTATGATGATAGCTCATTCCATTGTTATACGACCTCGGTGTGCTTTGGAGCGGCTAACTAAGCTATATGTGGATAATATTGCCAGATTAAATGGTATGCCTGAGAGCATAGTGTCTATCAAAGGCTCATGCTTTATCTCAAAGTTTTGGGAGGATCTACAGAAAACAATGGGAACGAAGTTGAAGTTTAGTACCGCATTTTACCTTAAACCGACAGATAGTTGGAGCGGACTATACAGATCCTAAGAGATATGCCCCGATCTTGTGAATTGATTTCAAGGAGCTTGAGTTGAGAAGTTACCGCGGATTAAATTTGCTGCCAAGCTACCAAGTAGATGTCACCTATGAAGCATGGTATGGTAGAAATGTCGACTTCCTTTATTTTGGAATGAAGTCGGAGAATAAGGAATTGTAAGACCTAAGTCTGTTGAAGAAACCTGTCGAGTGGCAGACAAGATCAAAGAAAAGGGCCAAAATAGCTCAAGTTTGTCATAAGAGACACCAAGACCTCGAGTTCACCATAAGTGACAAAGTGTTCTTGAAGATATCACTTATGTGTAAGCACTCCATTTTTGCCATTTTCAACTGAACAAAGTCCTACTGGTGTGTGGACAACAAAGGAAGAGAGATGAGTGAAAATTTAGATTTTTTGACTACGACCTCTAGGTAGTTTTCAATGGGTCACACAACATGGTCACAGACTGTAATCTGCATGGATGCATAGGTCATGGAATTATCTTCGAAATGAAACCAGAATTGCTCAATTCTGATATCAAATGAAGAAGTTATGGCCATTTTAGTCGGATGATACGTACAAGGGAGGTTTCTGAAATTATCATAAATAATCCCAATGGCTTTCATGCAAATTATCTTAAGTTAGATTGTTCGAATTTCAAATCATCATATCTTGATCATCCGACATCTGAATCATATGGTTTAAGTACCAATGTTCCTTATTTTCAATCATTTTCAAAATGGACGTAAAGAATCCTGGGTAGAGGTCACCAGCAGGTCCCATGCAAGCTTTCATGTAGAATTATCGATAAAACTTCATTTCTTCATATCTTGGCCATTCTACGTCCGATTCAGATGATTTCAAGGCCATTATTCTTCATTTGTGATGTTCTACAAAGTGGACGTGGAAAATCTCGGGTAGAAGTCTTCGAAGGGTCCCACGAAAAATTACACATGAATGTGGTGATTCAAACTTCAATATTTCTCGTTTTTAGCGTTCTACAAAATGAACGTGGAAAATTTGGGGTAGAGATTGTTGAAAAATTCCATGCAGAATGACGACGAAAATGGCCTATGAAATGATAGAGAGAGAAAAAACAAATTTGGCCCAACCCAACTCAACCCATATCAGTTTAACTCAGTCAACCCAAGCTAGTCTCAACTCGCTTCAAATCAGTCCATCCATGTGGATAGTATTTATATATTATATATTGTATACTATATTTATGTTATTAAATATATGTGTATATATGTGTATATATATATATATATATATATATATATATATATATATATATATATATATATATATATATATATATATATAGAATCTGATAAAGGGAGGGAATCAACAAGGAAATAAAAAAAAATAATAATAAAATGAAAAGAGAGGAAGGGACGTGAGAATAAGAGAAAGAGAGAGAAGAAGAGAAGAAAAGGAAAGAAAGAAAAGAGAGAATCCGAGAGAATAAGAGAAAGCGAAAGAAGAAGATAAGAAAAGGAGAGAAAGGAAAGAGTGGAGGGGACGTGAAAGAGAGAGAAGAAGAAAAGAAAAGGAAAGAAAGAGAAGAAGAGAAGAAAAGGAAAGAAAGAAAAGAGAAGAAAAGGAAAGAAAGAGAAGAGAGAAAAAAAGGAAAGAAAGGGAAGAAGAGAAGAAAAGGAAAGAAAGAAAAGAGAGAAGAAAAGGAAAGAGAGAAAAAGAGAAGAAAAGGAAAGAAAGAGAAAAAGAGAAGAAAAGGAAAGAAAGAGAAGAAGAAAAGAAAAGGAAAGAAAGAAAAGAGAAGAAAAGGAAAGAAAAAGAAGAAGAGAAGAAAAAGAAAGAAAAGAGAAGAAAAGGAAAGAAATATAAGAAGAGAAGAAAAAGAAAGAAAAGAGAGAATCTGAGAGAATAAGAGAAAGAGAGAGAAGAAGAGAAGAAAAGGAAAGAAAGGAAAGGGGGGAGGGGACGTGAAAGGGAGAGAAGAAGAGAAGAAAAGGAAAGAAAGAGAAGAAGAGAAGAAAAAGAAAGAGAAGAAGAGAAGAAAAAGAAAGAAAGAGTAGAAAAGGAAAAAAAAAGAAAAAGAGAGAAGAAAAGGAAAGAAAGATATATTGTATGTTTCTAAAGGGAGTATCGGAGAGAGATTGAGGAGAGATATTGAGAGAGAAGAAGAGACATGAGAGGAAGATAGGCTTAAGGGTTGAAGATTGAGATTGAAAAAAAAAGAGAGAAAAGAATTTGAGGAGGAGGGGAAGGATCCAAAGAGAATAGGAGAGGAGAGAGGAGATTGAGAGAAGAAAAATCTGGAGACAGAAGAGAGAAGAGAGCACGAGAGAATGAGTGGATATGGGAAAAGAAAGAAGGAGTTACAAAGCTAGGTGGGAGGGAGAGAACCGAAGGAAGAAGAGCAGAGGAGGTAAGTCCCCTTTTGTTTAATTTTTCTTACCTGCTGCACTAACCTGGTCTGTCATCTCCATTGCCTCACTCCACTCACAAACCAAGCACCACGGCTACTATCCATTAAACTCACCACCGAAGCCTACTACAGATCAACCCAAATTGCCAACCTTGCAATATCATAACCACAACCAGTCCCTTAGCCATATCGCTCAACTCCCATCTCATAGTCATGCTACCCGATCACTTGTCATTACCTTCGGTCATACCTGTCATCGCCACTTGCAGCCATTTGTACCACTCTACCACAACCATTGCAGCAACCCAGGCACACCCGATTAGCCTCCGCTAAACCCAATCTGCTGCGTAAACCACTATTATCCCTTTCACTGAATCATTCCTTTGCCACATCTTGCTATTCCATCACTCATCGATACAATCCAAACAGCATTTGCTGCTCACCGAATCCAAACCCATCTGTCAAACCCACTTCATACACCTCACAACAGCTTCCACTCATTGAAATTCTATACCCAGCCTTGCACCATGACACCTGGCCTTCCATCTTCTTTATTCCAACCACCAAGACCGTCTGATACACTTCCACAGCCCCACCGACATACCCACAGGTCAACACCTCCATATCATCAAACCTTTCCTCTCCCAAACCAGTTCCTTGGTAACCTTATCAATCATATGTGTCCACTACCCTCCCTTTGCATGCGGCCATACATACCCGAACCTGTCCAAGCACCACCCGATTACCCAATAATTCCCATCAACCCTGATCCAGCCATTGACACATCCATCTTTATCGCTGACCCCAACCTACACCTGCAATACCTATGCAAACCACCACCACTTGCAACCTGTCCATTATCTCAACTCACCTTGCAATTTCTTCATTACCCAACCAAAACCAACCAAGCCTTCCTAATTAGAGTATCTCTACTGAACTGTTGAGCCCATCTGATTTTGAGTTCTTGATGTGATGAAAACATTGCCATAGGGTTTGAATTTTTATGGTATAGCCTTTGATTTTGAGAATTTCAGGCGAATAAAATAAGGCCATCAATCTTGAATTTCATGAGATTAAAATATGGCCATTTGATTTAGAATTTCAATGTGAAGAAATATGGTTTTTTTTAATTTGGATCTTTTGATGAATTGAAAATCAAGCCATTGATCTAGAATTATGATCATATGATGATATGAAATATGAGTCGTTGGATGACTTAGATGATGTGATGATATGAAATTGAGTCATAGGATGTTAAATTGATTTGTATCATTTGATGATATTACTTGTGAGTCATCGATCTTGAATATTATGTGATTTTAAGCAGTGAACCATTGGATTCTATGTTGATATGTATACCGTCTTCATGCTTACATGATTATTGCTGTTTTGGAATGCTACACATGCACATTGCTATGTTGGATTGTTTATACATGCTACACATGCACACTACCATGTTGGAGTGTTTATACATGCTATCTTTGGACACATTGCCATATTTGGATGCTTACATGATATACACTACTATGATTGGAGATACACTTTTATAAATCTTAAAGTACATAGCAATTAGGGAAAGTAAAACCCTAAAAATGGAAAGAATACAACAATTAGGGTAGGAAACCCTAGAATGGAAAGAATAATTAGGGCAAGATAAATCCTAGAATAAAGAGAACAATTAGGGTATGAAACTCTCAAAATTGAAAATCACAATGAAAAGGGATAGGAAACCCTATAAACCTAAAAATGGAAACAATAAAAATGGTAGGAGTTTAGGTCTCATCCCTAGATCCTTATCAATTATCCCTAACCTATTCTCTCATGGTTTTGCTTAGAAATTCCATTACAAAAATCATTACATTAGATTCAACACATCAATTTGATGGAAAGGAACCTATCCTATCTGATCTGTCCTACAGAGTCAAGTCCATACCTTATCCTATCTGATCTGTCCTACAGAGTCAAGTCCATCCAGCATAAACTTCAACATGAACAAAGAATCTAATTGAAGCAAATGCATAAATCACTTCCATAATCATTAATCACAAAACCCATTTCAAACTATGTTTTGGACTTGATTTTCAGGATTGGAATACGTAAGCAGTTTGAGATGTCTTACACATCTCAGATTCAGTCCAAGACTGAACCATCTTTGGTTTGATTCACTATATAGTGCTGCACATTAGATTGCTTGTTTATTTGCTTTAAAACATGATTGACTGAACCCTAGGTTAGAATAACTTAGCAACTTGGTTTAGGACATCCCCCATTGAACCCTAGTCATCCAGTTGACCAAGAACAGTCAAAATTAGAGTTTAAGAAAAGTTTAGGAGGCCGATATTGATCGGGCGGTTTTGGTGCCTAATACCTTCCCATAATCGTACCTTGAATACTTACTCGATCTCTTGCAGACCAAAGAACTGATACATTGGGTTATGAGTCAATATAAGTCTTACCTTAGGGTGAGGTTACATTTTTAGAGGTCCTAGACCTTAATCTAGGTGGCGACTCCAACAGAACAATTGATCTTCATCGATACATTATATATACATCCAAAGGAGGAACACAATTTCCCATTGTCTTCACAGTGGCGACTCCACTGGGGATTAATATTCAGACTCCTAGGATACTTTTCTTATATTGATTGCTTGACATTGGATGCTAGATCTAGGGTACTATATTTATTGTTTGTCCATATTGCTTTGGGGGGTATGGGTTTTGTCACACTTTCGTGTGAGTAGCCGAACCGGGTCCCATGCATATGGGGCAGCCCGCTAGGCGAAAAACACAACCTTGGCCTGTACTTTGTGAGATCACGATTGACGAGCAGCCTCTGACGAGTGATTCTTGGGTCCGCCCGGGAATGCGTTATGCTACTCCACGTCGCTTAATTCTTGTATCATAGTATATAAAGGGATTGGGGGCCCATTATTCATCGTGCATTCGGTGATAGGTTACCCCGTCCTCGCCAAGGTGGCCTTTTCTGTCCTAACCCAGTTTGAGCCACATGTATGTTGTTTTTCGTCTATCTCTGAACCAACATGGTAAAACCTGTTCAATCACAATATCCATGCCCATAATATCGAAGTTCTACCCATTTTTACTCTCGATTTGTTGGCATGTTTGATCACACACGATGAGCATCTTCAACTCTCACTTGTTGAGAGCGAGAGGATTGTATAAACCTGTTCCATGTCATAGTGGAAGGCCACTGTACACTCTCTATCAACGAGCTCAAAGTGTCAGATCTATCATTGTTAACACATTGGTATAAAAAATGATCGAAAATTCCCTGTCACGGCATGGGTACCATGATTGAGCGGTTATTTATCGATTTGTTCAGTCATGAACCGCTTTTGCTAACTATCCCATATGAAAATTACAAATAAGATATCCATTTTAATTTCTTTGAATTCAACGAACTAAGTGGTCGGATCTTGCTGTCTAATGAACCATTTGGGTCATGAGGCCCAAGACCAGTCACAGGGTCTATCGAAACAATTAAATTGATTTGGATAATATTTATTCAATAGATTTCATAAGGGAGCTTACATTTGTATTGGTAGAGTCAGCTTGTGTGTGCATGTAAAACCTTCACGTGTCCAGTCATTTTCAAATCCTAATCCATTGATCTATTCCAACATCAGGTGACTATCGAGCCAATCTGCAAGCATTGCTACTCTTTGGATAAGAGATCCTATCACCAATAGGCTGTCTAGAGTACCCATCACTAAACCGGTCAGGCCTATTCCTGAAAAACCAATTGAAGTTATGGCTAACCGTGATCAAGATGAGAATTCATTAGAGAACCGAGTAACCAAGATAGAAGATACTGTAAGTGAGATGGCTGTCATGCTGCAGAATGTGCATAAGTTACTAATGGGAAAAGAGGACACACCCTCCACATCAAAGGAAGATACCCCTAGCAAGAATAATCCGATTGTGTTCTCAAATCTCGCTTTTGAGGAAGAGGGAGAGGTTATCTGCAAGCAACCATCGATCATCCAGAAGGCTCCTTCAATCAAGAAGCCAAAGGAATCTGATCCATATGGGAACCAACTAAGTCATGTAGAACAGATACTGAGGGGCTTGAAGGGCGTAGAAAGTCAGATCATTGATTCTGAGGGACTGTATTTCTTTCCAGATGCCAAACTGCCACCGAAATTTAAATGGACTACTGAAAAATTTGATGGGACAGGGGACCCCAAGACACATCTGAGATCATTCAAAGGACTGTTGATGCAGGCAAGGGTTTACTGATGAACAGTTGGGGTAGGCGTTCCAATTCTTATTAACTAGAGGGGCACATAGATGGCTAATGAATCTGAATCCCTCACAAGTCCACTCTTGGACCGATATGACCAGAGCATTCACCAATCATTACTCCTATAATACTGAGATCGAGACTCATAGGAGGAAATTAGAGACCATGGTACAAAAATCCGATGAAGGCTTCACAGAATACTTGACCAGGTTCAGGAAAGTGGCTGCACAACTTTGGGATCGACCGTCAGAGAGGGACCAGGTCCAAATGATGATGAAAGGGCTCAATGAAGAATACAAAACATATATATTAGGATAGGCTATCCTCACATTCGAAGGGTTGGTCGTCGCAGGACAACCAGTAGAAGATGCCATTAACTATGGAGATGAACTCCCAATGAAAATAGAAAAGTCAGAGGCGGTTCCAAGCAGGAGATCCTATCAATCCAAGTACAACAATGCCCACACCCACAAGGAAGTAGTAGTTACGAACACAGTTGTTGCACCAACACCAAGTAACTATGCGTTACCAGCTCCACGACAAAGGCCTTCAGGTTGTATACGGAGTTATCATTACCAAGGGAAGTGTTGATGGAAAGATTGATGAGGGTTGGAAAATTAAAGCCACCACCACCCATGAATGTGCCAAACCTACCACCAGCCTCTTATCGTGCAGAGAAATTCTATAAGTTCCACAATCAGGTAGGTCATGATACGGAATACTGTTGGAACCTCAAAAATGCCATACAAGGCCTAATTGATTCAGGGGCATTCAAAGTACAAGGAAGAACCAATCAGGCATTAATCAACAATAACCCACTCCCATATCATAATGTGAATTTCATAGAATGGGAGATGTCGGAGTCCAAGGAAAAGGTTCCGGAGAGTGAAGTTTGCATGATAGGTGGAAATTTGGACCAGGAGTTTGATTTTACTTATCCCTGGTACTATGGACATTTTGAAGAGCCAGAGGAGCCTTACAGTGTCCACATACCCGATGAAGAACAAGAAATTACTCAGCTGAATGAACAATTTGATGAATTCGGAATCTACATACCCAGTGAAGGACAGAGAGTCAGTCATTTGGATGAACAGTTTGATAGCTATGACATCTACATCCCAGGAGAAGACAGGACTATGGCAGAAACCCGTATAGGCAAAGGGTACAAGCCAACACATTTAGCAACAGAGAATCCAGCCCAGTTGGCCAGAGTTCAATCTAGTCAACCTGAACCACCTAATCCGGTTCTCAAGCAATTGCAGAAGATGCAAGCAAATGTCACCATCTGGGAGCTATTGATGGCATCAAAAGCTTATAGTGACGCCGTGCTAAAATCCCTGACAAACATACATGTCCCGATAATAATGGATTGCAATGAACTAGCGGATCTGGTCGACGGTCGTTATGCAATAAATTCAATCATATTTAGCAATGCAGACCTCCCTAGTGAAGGAGCCAAACACATCAAAGCACTACACTTCACTATTGGTTGCAGAGACATGGTTGTTTCACAGGTATTAATTGATAATGGGTCAGCCCTAAATGTATTTCCCCTCAGAACATTCAGGTGCTTGGGATTCAAAGATGAAGAGATGAAGCCATCAGATCTGATCATCAAGGCTTATGATAACACCCGTAGGGCCATCCAAGGTGTCTTCACTGTGCCTATCCGAGTCGGTCCGACTGTATTTGATACAGAGTTCCAAGTCATTGATATCCAGGCTACATTTAATATACTACTGGGTCGACCATGGTTACATGCAACCAATGCAGTTGCGTCCACCCTACATCAGAAAGTCAAATTCATACATGGGGACGTCATCATAACCATCAATGTGGATTCAGAAATGGTCAATGCACTGGCTACAGGGAGAATGGGTTTTGAATGTGATGAGGGATCATCTGAGACTGTCCATCTTGGCGGCTTTAAAATAGACAACATCTTGGCTATCACAGGGCAGATCCCACAGGTATGCATTTGTCCTTTCCTTTTCGTCAATTGCTAAATATGTCTTATTTTCCAGGAATGGGCCTTGGCTTACATCAACAAGGTAATATTGAAGTCTTATCTATGTTAATTAATGAGCACAGATTTGGACTGGGGTACATACCCAACGGACATGAATTAGAGTTGATAGAGCGGAAACAGTGGGGAGCCGATCAAAGATTTCTGAGGCTCGAGAAGAAGAAATACAAAAATAGTAATGCATATGATAGTAGTAGTACAATAAAGGCTATAGGCATGAGCAGAGGAAGATGGCAATAGCAGAGAACAGATGGGAAAATCAATCAAGTATTGACTGAAGAATTGTACATTCAAAAAAATACTCCATACTACAAAACTCTAAATGGGTATTTCGTCAAAGAAGGAGATGACTCACCTTTCCATGGTTTCTCCGAACCTTGGTTTGATGGGCGATTCCAGAGACGATGGCCCGGGTTTGAGATTTTCTTTGACTGTACCATTGACTGGGAAGATACTGAGAAGACACCGACAAAAGAGCAAAGAGGAGAGCTACAATCTGAGGCAGATACAGTTAACATCGGTAACTAGTTCGAGGAAGATCAAGTGATGACACTCACTGGAGGAAACCAAAATGAAGAGCCCATTCCACAACAACTGATCTATCCCTTCAACGGTGTGATCCCAAACTGGAGTTTCTTAGATAGTTTTGTCTACACCAATGCTGAGTCATGTATTCCTAGTATGGCCATGTTTGGGCCCATAGTAGAAGAGTCAATAGATAGGAATGAGTCATTTTCCAGCTTTGAGTCCACTCCATTAGGAGCCACTTCTTCTGTACCACTGTTATCCATAATTAATAAAGATGATATTTCTTATTACTCCGTGTCTACATCTTCCATTCCAATTTTAAGCTCTAACTCTAACAATGATGTGTATGATAAAATCCCTATTGAAATACAACGACAAGTTGAAATCTCAGAAGAGAAGAAGGCCCAACCTGCTGGCGAAGACTTCCTAATGATCAATCTAGGTACAGTTGAGGAGCCTCGTGAGATCAATATTGGTGCTACCCTGACTAAAGAAGAGGCGGCCCTGATGATAAAATTGGTAATAGAGTACCAAGAAGTGTTTGCTTGGTCCTATGAGGACATGCCCGGCATTGATCCTGAAGTTGTGCAACACAAGATACCTTTGTTCCTGGAAGCAAAGCTACATAAACAGAAGTTGAGAAGGCTACGACCTGAATGGACATTAAAGGTCAAAGAGGACAAAATGAAGCAATTGGATGCAGGATTCTTAGAAGTGACCAGGTACCCTGAGTGGTTGGCAAACATTGTGATTGTACCAAAGAAGGACGGACGATTGAGGGTATGCGTGGATTATCGAAACTTAAACAAAGAAAGCCCTAAGGATGATTTCTCGCTACCCAAGATTGACATTTTGGTGGACAATATGACAGGACATGCATTACTATCATTTATGGATGGATTTTCAGGGTACAACCAAATAATGATGGTGCCAGAAGATAAAGCCAAGACTGCTTTCACCACGGACTGGGGCACCTACTATTATACTGTAATGCCATTCGGGTTGAAGAACGCCGGGGTGACATATCAAAGAATGGCCACAACCATATTACATGATATGATCCATAAAGAGGTTGAGGTGTACGTGGACGATATGATTGTAAAATCTGTTACCCGTGAAGGTCACATACTCGCACTCAGAGCATTCTTTGAGAGGATTAAACAATATAAGTTGAGACTAAACCCGTAAAAATGTGCGTTCGGAATGACAGCAGGGAAGATGTTGGGCTTCATGGTTAGCCGCAGAGGCATTGAGATAGATCCATCAAAAATCAAAGCTATAACAGAGATGCCACCACCAAGGACTGAAAAAGAGATAAGGGGATTTTTGCGAAGATTACAATACATAAATAGATTCATTGCACACCTCACGGCCACATGTGAGCCAATATTTAAGCTGTTGAGGAAGAATCAGCCAAAGACCTGGAACCCTCAATGTCAAATGGCATTCGAGAAGATCAAGACATATTTGATGAATCCACCGGTCCTCGTACCCCCAGTGCCTGGGAGATCCCTGCTACTATACTTGTCAGTATTAGACAATTCTATGGGAACAATGCTCGCGCAACATGACTCAGATGGGTGAATAGAGAAAGCAATCTACTACTTAAGCAAGAAGTTCACCGGATATGAAGCCAATTACACCTCATTGGAAAAGACATGTACTGCATTAGTTTGGGTAACAAAGAGATTGAGGCATTACATGCTCTCATATCATATCATACTAATCTCTCGGATGGATCCATTGAAATACTTATTCGAGAAGCCTGCCCTTACAGGAAGAATGGCCAGATGGTTATTTCTGTTATCAGAGTTTGACATCACATACACCACTCAGAAGTCCATAAAAGGGAGTGCGATAGCTGAACATTTGTCTACGCATCCAGTAGAAGATAGTTTCCAGCACTTAGAAGATGTGTTTCTAGATGAGGAGGTACATGTGACTCAAGAAGATAGACAAACAGATACATGGCTTATGTTTTTTGATGGAGCAGCCAATCACAGAGGATATGGTGCATGAGTGCTATTCATAGACCCAGAGGGTATATTTATACCATTTGCCTTCCGTTTGGAGTTTGATTGCACAAACAATATTACAAAATATGAAGCATGCATTATGGGTTTGAAAGCGGCATTAGCCATTGGCGTCAAGAAACTGAAGGTATATGGTGATTCTTCTATTGTCTTCTATTAAGTTAGAGAAGATTGGAGGACCAAGGATGAAAAGTTGATACCCTACAAGGAATGTGCAATGGCATTGGCCCAAAGCTTTGAGCAGATAGAGTTTGACTACTCACCAAGAGATACTAATACATATGCTGATGCATTGGCCACCCTAGCATCAATGATTAGAAATGATCCAACAGAGAAGATCAAACCTTTGATAATTGAAAGAAGAACACAACCTGCACACATGGGTGAAATCAATGCCTTGACAGTTGATGGTCGTCTTTGTTGCGCTAATTGTGGATTTCATCAAAGAAGGAAAGTACCCCATCGATTCTTCGGTAGGAGACAAGAAATTCTTGAGAAGATATGCCTCTCAATTTGTGTTGTGCGAAGACATCTTGTACAAGCGATCTTATGAAGGAATACAACTAGTTTGTGTTGATGGAGAGCAAGCACAGAATGTCATCGAGCAAGTACACCAAGGAGTGTGTGGCTCCCATATGAATGCTAGAATGCTTGCAAAGAAGATCCTACGGCTAGGGTACTTCTGGAACACAATGGAGGCAAATTGTGTAGAATATGTGAAGAAATGCCACAAATGCCAAATATTTGTCAATTCGATACATGTACCTCCGACAGAATTGCATACGCTCAGCTCCCCATGGCCTTTCTCGACTTGGGGCATTGATGTGATAGGTAAGATACATCCTAAAGCATCAAGTGGACAAGAGTTTATTTTGGTAGCTATTGAATATTTTACAAAATGGGTGGAAGCTCAGGCATATACAAAGCTCACAGCAAACAAAGTGGCAAAATTCCTACAAGAGCAGATCATCTGTCGACACGGGGTGCCTCAAGCTCTTATTTCTGATCAAGGACAACACTTCAGGGGTAAAGTAGAGGAATTGTGTGACAAATTCCACATCAAGAGACATAGATCCTCCCCATATAGACCACAGACAAATGGGGCAGTCGAAGCGGCCAATAAGAACATAAAAGTTATTTTACAAAAGATGGCACAAACCAATGCTGATTGGGCAGATAAACTCCCATATGCACTTTGGGCTTACAGAACCTCAATCAGAACATCTACTGGGGCAACACCTTACTCCTTGGTCTATGGCATGGAAGCAGTACTCCCTGTTGAGTTGGAGGTGCAATCACTAAGGGTAGCGATGGAATGCAAGATCCCCGAGACAGAATGGCTGCAAGCTAGATACGATGAATTGAGCCTCATAGATGAAAGAAGAATCAGGGCGGAAGACAACATAAAGAAGTACCAGCACAGAATAGCAAATACATTCAACAATAAAGTCTGAATCTGTCATTTAGTAGTTGGTGATTTAGTGCTGAAGGAGCAGAGAGCACCAACACATGATCCAAGGGGCAAGTTTCGTCCAAACTGGAGCGGACCATACATTGTCAAAGAAATATTACCAGGGAAGGCCATTCGTCTAACTGATTTGAACGGAGATGAATTACAATACTTGACAAATCTGGATCAAGTAAAGCAATATTACGTATAGCCTACATACTGCAAAAAAAAAAAAAAATTATGGACAGGCTTTTGTTTATAGGCTTGGGGTAAGCTGACTTAACCATGTGGTAGGTTTCACAGTAAGGTTGGACAAGATTTTCAGACGGGACAACAACTTTCATCATAAAGGAATAATACATCAATTCATCAATTGTTAGGGAAAGGAATTCCTGATTGTAGGCAATAACTCTATCTCCCGTCTAACAATCCGACGGTTTTTCTAGAGTTTCACATCAAGCCCTTGTTTTACGTCTCTGATATGACTCTTGTGAGCATGCCACTCTGAAAAATAATCATAACAACTCTGACCAAAACTCACATCGGTCGTTCATTAATCCAAACGGTGTCCGAGAGTTCTACTGGTCCATCCTTTATAAGCCAAAATGACATCTCCTAGTGGAGATTAGGCCATTCCACATAAACAACCAAACATTATCCCAGATGGCTGAACCATTTGGAACAGTTTCTTATCAGCCTATTCAGGCCATTGATTTCTCTCATACTGTCAGTTGGCTCAAAAATTTAAGCCCAGACATGGTAGTACAATGTAAATATGTGCATTAGCAGAAGTGTGGTCAGAACGAGTCTGAGTAATTACGGCCTAAGAAAGCCCGTTGGATATGCTCATGACTATTGTAGATTTGCACCTTTGTAGGCATCCTTCGGTAACGTGCTCACGATTGATTAGTTTACAGATGGAACACTGCATGAAAAAAAAAACACAACAATGTGCCCGAACTATGCAGAACCTGATTCCGGAGGGATGGAAGTCCCAAAGGATACGTAGGAAATTTGGGACACCCCAAATTCGGTCCAAGGGCTATACATCCAGGGGCTACACAGCCAAAGGCTATACATCCAGAAGTTACAAATCCAAAGCACAAAGTACAGTTACAGTTACATTACATTACAAGCGGTCTTGAGCCAAAGTCACAGACCTGATAAGGTCGCTACTCAAGAAGCTTGACAATTATAGTTACATTACAAGCGGTATTGAGCCAAAGTCACAGACCTGATAAGGTCGCTACTTAAGAAGCTTGACAGTTACAGTTACATTACAAGCAGTCTTGAGCCAAAGTCACAAACCTGATAAGGTCGCTACTCAAGAAGCTTGACAGTTACAGTTACATTACAAGCGGTCTTGAGCCAAAGTCACAGACCTGATGAGGTCGCTACTCAAGAAGCTTGACAGTTATAGTTACATTACAAGCGGTCTTGAGCCAAAGTCACAGACCTGATGAGGTCGCTACTCAAGAAGCTTGACAGTTACAGTTACATTACAAGCGGCCTTGAGCTAAAGTCACAGACCCGATGAGGTAGGAGCTTAACATCTACAGTTGTTTGTTGTACAATGGTAGAATCCAGATCAAGTGCAGAATAATGTAAAAATGGGTCACTTTGTCTTCGGCTTCAATTGTTTACAATCTCGGCCGAAGAGGGGCATCTGTAAGCACCCCATTTTTGCCATTTCCAACTGAACAAAGTCCTACTGGTGTGTGGACAACAAAGGAAGAGAGATGAGTGAAAATTTGGATTTTTTAACTGCGACCTCGAGGTAGTTTTCAGTGGGTCCCACAATAAGGTCACAAGATGTAATCTGCATGGATGCATAGGTCAGGGAATTATCTTCGAAATGAGACCAGAATTGCTCAATTCTGATTTCAAATGAAGAAGATATGGTAATTTTAGTCGGATGATATATACAAGGGAGGTTTATGAAATTATCATAAATAATCCCAAGGGCTTTCATGCAAATTGTCGTAAGTTGGATTACTTGAATTCAAATCATCATATCTTGATCATCCGACATCTGAATCATATGGTTTAAGTACCAATGTTCCTTATTTTCAGTCCTTTTCAAAATAGATGTGAAGAATCCCGGGTAGAGGTCACCAACGGGTCCCATGCAAGCTTTCATGCAGAATTATCGATAGAACTTCATTTCTTCATATCTTGGCCGTTCTACGTCCGATTCAGATGATTCCAAGGCCATTATTCTTCATTTGTGATGTTCAACAATGTGGACATGGAAAATCTCAGTAGAAGTCTCCAAAGGGTCCCATGCAAAATTACACATGAAAATGGTCATTTAATTTTTAAAAATTCATATTTTGGTTACACCATATCCAAATTAGGTGATTTCAGTTTCATTATGTTCCATTTTGAGTACTCTACAAAGTGGACGTAAAGGATTTCAATAGAAGTCCCCGAAGGATCCCATTTAGAATGGTTAGCTAAATTATCGTTAATTGGCCTGCTTAAACTTCAAAAATTCATTAGTTGACCATTTTATTTCCAAATGAGGTGATTCAAACTCCAGTATTTCTCATTTTTAGCGTTCTACAAAATAAACGTGGAAAATTTGGGGTAGAGATTGTTGAAAAATTCCATGTGGAATGGCGGCTGAAATGGCCTATGAAATAATAGAGAGAGAAAAAACAATTTTGACCCAACCCAACTCAACCCATATCAGTTTAACTCAGTCAACCTAAGCCAGTCTCAACCCGATTCAAATCAGTTCATCCACGTGCATAGTATTTATATATTATATATTATATACTATATGTATGTTATTAAATATATGTGTATATATGTATATAATATATATATATATATATATATATATATATATATATATATATATATATATATATATTATATACATATATACACATAATAATAATAATAATATATAGAATCTGATAAAGGGAGGGAATTAGCAAGGAAATAAAAAAATAAAAAATAATAATAATAAAAAGAAAAGAGAGGAAGGGGCATGAGAATAAGAGAGAGAGAGAAGAAGAGAAGAAAAGGAAAGAAAGAAAAGAGAGAATCTGAGAGAATAAGAGAAAGAGAGAGAAGATGAGAAGAAAAGGAAAGAAAGGAAAGAGAGGAGGGGACGTGAAAGAGAGAGAAGAAGAAAAGAAAAGGAAAGAAAGAGAAGAAGAGAAGAAAAGGAATTAAAGAAAAGAGAAGAAAAGGAAAGAAAGAAAAGAGAAGAAAATGAAAGAAAGAGAAGAAGATAAGAAAAGGAAAGAAAGAGAAGAAGAGAAGAAAAGGAAAGAAAGAAAAGAGAAGAAAAGGAAAGAAAGAGAAGAAGAGAAGAAAAGGAAAGAAAGAGAATAAGGGAAGAAAATGAAAGAAAGCGAAGAAGAGAAGAAAAGGAAAGAAAGAAAAAAGAAGAAAAGGAAAGAAAAAGAAGAAGAGAAGATAAAGAAAGAAAAGAGAGAATCCGAGAGAATAATAAAAAGAGAGAGAATAAGAGAAGAAAAGGAAAGAAAGGAAAGAGAGGAGGGGACGTGAAAGATAGAGAAGAAGAGAAGAAAATGAAAGAAAGAGAAGAAGAGAAGAAAAAGAAAGAGAAGAAGAGAAGAAAAAGAAAGAAAGAGAAGAAAAGGAAAAAAAAAAGAAAAAGAGAGAAGAAAAGGAAAGAAAGATATATTGTATGTTTCTAAAGGGAGTTTCCGAGAGAGATTGAGGAGAGATATTGAGAGAGAAGAAGAGACGTGAGAGGCAGAGAGGCTTAAGGGTTGAAGATTGAGATTGAAAAAAAAAAGAGAAAAGAAATCGAGGAGGAGGGGAAGGATTCGAAGAGAATAGGAGAGGAGATAGGAGATTGAGAGAAGAAAAATGTCACACCCCAATTCTGTACCAACCAGAATGGTGTGATGAACCATCAATAAACCAATGGTTCAACTAGGATCTCGAATAGGCTGTGTCCATTTGCTTAAACCATACACATCCACAACCAAAATCAGAATAAATACACGATAGCGGAACTCTTTAATATTAAACGAACTGAGAGTCTAAAGATGATAACATAAATAAATTATCCAATTATCTTCAAAAAACTAAGACAAAATAAAATAATTTAATCAATTACATCGTCTGTATAATTTAAACAAAATCTAATTGAAGATGCATGAGTTGCACTCGCATGACGAATCATGCGACTCCATCATAACTTCTGCATCCATCGTCGCTGCATGCCCGTACGTTGGAGCATTCATATAATCTTTCACTGTAGTACCTGCATCATCAACTAAAAATATTCGACGTCGAAAGGGTGAGCACACATCACGGCTCAGTGAGCAAACAAAACAATACAACAAACATATGCATGCATTCAATTCATATCTTTGGTCTGGTTCAAAAGTTTACAATGTGCAATAGAAAGGATAGGTGGCCATCGTACCTCTATATACGAATGTGTGGAACCTCCCAATGGATCAAACACCATTGCCGCCCCCACATGCACCCACCATGGAATAAGGATAGAGCTAAAGTGCTTAGGACCGCACCGCATCACATTTCCCCTGATGCCCTACCCACACCAACACGTAAGCCCCTATTGGCGAGGGCTTGCAAACTGGGCTCGCAACTAACCAATCCTAATGTCAAACAGTGTATCCAAGGCCTCACCCCAGCATCCCTCAATACGTCCACAGAGATAGAGCTAAGGCCTCCCAGCAGAGTCAGAGACTACACGGTCCGAGACCACCTCCCCTGATGCCCTACGACGTAATAGTTTTGCTAAGGTAATGGCGATATGACAATGTCAGTGGAGAGGACTTGAGTAGAGATAGAGCTAGAGTCTAGTGACCAGGATGAACCATAGTGTCACGTCCTCCCCCTGATGCCCCACTCGCATCGAGTACACTAACCACACACAAACATTCACATGCCTATTCCTAGCATCATCATCAACATCCTGTAATAAATAAACAAAATTAAATATGCATGAACAGTAATAGTAGGAATATTGGATGACATGTTAAATGCACAATACACGCATACAAGCATATAATCAATCATGGCATTGGACTCAATAAACAAAAATAGTTTATTATTATCTAACTAGTTTAGGTCTTGTTCCCTCACCTTTGATTGCTAGTAGATCCTCGTTCAAGCTTTATAATTCTCTTTTAAACCACTGGAAAGACCTAACAAGTCGATAGATTTTAATTAGAATTAATTCTAATATTTTTAAACTAACAGAAACTGTAGGGTCGCAGATGGGGTAGCACCTGGGGTAGCAGTTTCTGCGACCACAGGGGTTGGGTCACAAGGTAGGGTAGCACCTAGGGTAGCAGTTTCTACGACCCCAAGGTGTAGGGTCGCAGGTGGGGTCAGATACCATTCGACCCTACGTGCGACCTCACCCTCCCTGGGACTTCCTGAGGGCATGTGGTCGATCATGTGGTCTCGTAGGGTTGGATATCATTCGACCCTATGTGCGATCACACGTGTTCTATGTCGACCTTTTATTCTAAAGTTCATTCCTTCATGTTTGAATCTTTTGGCTTACTATCATGGTCTATCCTATGATTGTTCTATGGCTCATAACTACAATTTATATACCATTCATTGTCCATAACGATCTCTTCCATTGAATCTCTTGGAATTTGTCCATGGATGGATGATTTGGGTTTTTCATAATCCTATGTTCTTCATAAACTATTCTAGGCTCCCAATTCATGTAGGGATTTAGGTTCATACCTTGGGTTTGCTGAGATTTAGAGGTTTCTCTGAACTTCTTCTTCCTTAGTCTTCTTCTTCAAGTTTCCTTCTCTTCCTTCTCTTCTCTTTCTCTCACTTTCAATTAGGGTTCTAAAGGAGTGAAAGAGGCCAAGGGACATCCTATTTATAGAGGAAAACCCTCCATAATAAGTCCCAATGAGTTTAGGAAAGACCCCCCTTTAAATTAGGAAGGTTTCCTAATTTTCGATTTCTGACTGTTATCGTAGGGTTGGATGTAGGGTCGCAGAATCCGTCGACCCTACGTTTTTTAAGACATGCGACCCCACGACCAAAAAGTCATGGGTTGGACTCTTTTGAGGTGGGGTCGGTCACACCTATTTTAGCATGCGACCCTACCCTCATATTTGACTGTTTTTGAGTTAAACTTCATACCTGGCCTTGTGGTTTCTTCACGCACTTGGTCCACTTGGCTCGACCATGATAGGTAGACCTGGTACAAGGTGGTAAGACCGGTTAGTTTGATACGGGTCTTACAAAAAATCTGGAGACAAAAAAGAGAAGAGAGCAAGGGAGATTGAGAGGATATGGGAAAAGAAAGAAGGAGTTACAAGCTAGGTGGGAGGGAGAGAACCGAAGGAAGAGGAGCAGAGGAGGTAAGTCCCCTTTTGTTTAATTTTTCTTACCTGCTGCACTAACCTGATCAGTCATCTCCATCGCCTCACTCCACTCACAAACCAAGCACCACGGCTACTATCCTTTAAACTCACCACCGAACCCTGCAACAGATCAACCCAAACTGCCAACCCTGCAATACCATAACCACAACCAGTCCCTTAGCCATATCGCTCAACTTCCATCTCATAGTCATGCTGCCCGACCACTTGTCATTACCTTCGGTCACACCTGTCATCGCCACTTGGAGCCATTTGTACCACTCTACCACAACCATTGCCAGGCAAACCCGATTAGCCTCCGCTAAACCCAATCTGCTGCGTAAACCCACTGTTATCCCTTTCACTGAATCATTCCATTGCCACATCTTGCTGTTCCATCACTCATCGATACAATCCAAACAGCATTTGCTGCTCACCAAATCCAAACCCATCTATCAAACCCACTTCATACACCTCACAACAGCTTTCACTCATTGAAATTCTATACCCAGCCTTGCGCCATGACACCTGTCCTTCCATCTTCTTTATTCCAACCACCAACACCCTCCTTCTCCCAATGACAGTCTGATACACTTCTACAGCCCCACCGACATACCCATAGGTCAACACCTTCATATCATCAAACCTTTCCTCTGCCAAACCAGTTCCTTGGTAACCTTATCAATCATATGTGTCCACTACCCTCCCTTTGCATGCGGCCATACATACCCGAACCTGTCCAAGCACCACCCGATTACCCAATAATTCCCATCAACTCCTGATCTAGCCATTGACACCCCCATCTTTATTGCTGACCCCAACCTACACCTGCAATACCTATGCAAACCACCACCACTTGCAACCTGTCCATTATCTCAACTCACCTTGCAACTTCTTCATTACCCAACCAAAACCAACCAAGCCTTCCTAATTAGAATATCTCTACTGAACTGTTGAGCCCATTTGATTTTGAGTTCTTGATGCGATGAAAACATTGCCATAGGCTTTGAATTTTTATGGTATAGCCTTTGATTTTGAGAATTTCATGCAAATAAAATAAGGCCATCAATCTTGAATTTCATGGGAATAAAATATGGCCATTTGATTTAGAATTTCAATGTGAAGAAAATATGGTTTTTTTTTAATTTGGATCTTTTGATGAATTGAAAATCAAGCGATTGATCTAGAATTCTGATCATATGATGATACGAAATATGAGTCGTTGGATGACTTAGATGATGTGATGATATGAAATTGAGTCATAGGATGTTAAATTGATTTTGATCATTTGATGATATTACTTGTGAGCCATCGATCTTGAATATTTTGTGATTTTAAACACTGAACCATTGGATTCTATGTTGATATGTATACCGTCTTCATGCTTACATGATTATTGCTGTTTTGGAATGCTACACATGCACATTGCTATGTTAGATTGTTTATACATGCTACACATGCACACTACCATGTCGGAGTGTTTATACATGCTATCTTTGGACACATTGCCATATTTGGGTGTTTACATGATATACACTGCTATGATTGGAGATACACTTTTATAAATCTTAAAGCACATAGCAGTTAGGGAAAGTAAAACCCTAAAAATGGAAAGAATACAACAATTAGGGTAGGAAACCCTAGAATGGAAAGAATAATTAGGGCAAGATAAATCCTAGAATAAAGAGAACAATTAGGGTATGAAACCCTAGAAATTGAAAATCACAATGAAAAGGGATAGGAAACCCTAGAAACCTAAAAATGAAAACAATAAAAATGGTAGGAGTTTAGGTCTCATCCCTAGATCCTATTGACAAAAATGGAAACAATAATGATAGGAATTTAGGTCTCATCCCCATATCCTATTGACAAAAATGGAAAGAATTTGGTACACATCCCAAATCTAAAAATGGTAGGAGTTTAGGTCTCATCCCTAGATCCTATTGACAAAAATGGTAGGAATTTGGTACACATTCCAAATCTTACTCTCACAATCATTTTGAACTACGTTGTACCTGATTTCTAGGACACACCCTAGAATACGTAGGCAATTTGGGAATCCCAAATATGTTACAAAGCCACCCATCAACCATCCATTCAACATAAACTTCAACTTGAACAAAGAATCTAATTGAAGCACATGCATAAATCACTTCCATAATCATTAATCACAAAACCCATTTTGAACTATGTTTTGGATTTGATTTCCAGGATTGGAATACGTAGGCAGTTTGAGATGTCTTACACGTCTCAGATTCAGTCCAAGACCGAACCATCTTTGGTCCGGTTCGTTGTATAGTAATGTACATTAGATTGCTTGTTTATTTGCTTTAAAACATGATTGGTTGAACCTTAGGTTAGAATAACTTAGCAACTTGGTTTAGGACATCCCCCATTGAACCCTAGTCATCCAGTTGACCAAGCACACTCAAAATTAGAGTTTAAGGAAAGTTTAGGAGGCCGATATTGATCGGGCGGTTTGGGTGCCTAACACCTTCCCATAACCGTACCCTGAATACTTACTCGATCTCTTGTAGACCAAAGAATTGATACATTGGGTTATGAGTCAATATAAGTCTTACCTTAGGGTGAGACTATATTTTTAGAGATCCTAGACCTTAATCTAGGTGGCGACTCCAACAGAACAATTGATCTTCATCGATATATTATATATACATCCAGAGGAGGATCACAATTTCCCATTGTCCTCACATTATGTATGGTTTGAAACGATTCGATAGGAGGGGAAAGTTGTATCCTATATATATGTTTTGGACCTTATAAAACTTGGGAGAGACGTAGAAAAGTTGCATATCAACTAGCGTTACCACTGTCCATGTCTAGTGTGCATGACGTATTTTGCGTGTCTCTATTGAAGAAGTACGTTGGAGATCCATATCAAAGGTATTAACCACGGATCCATTGGATTAGATAGAAGATTTAACTATTGAAGTGGTACCAGCCTAGTTCACTGGTTGGAAGGTTCAACATCTCCAAAGATGGGATAATTATTATATGAAGGTAACCTGACAAAGTCAAGACGTGGAAAAGATTACATGGGAAGAGGAAGATGCAATGCGGAAGTAGTAATCCCACCTATTTAACTCCAAAGTATATTCAAATTTTGAGGACAAAATTTCTTTTAAAGGTAGGGGAGTTGTAAGATCCGTGCGTGTAAATTTTGAGGATAAAATTTCTATTAAGGGTGGTGGAGTTGTAAGACCCACATGCCACAAATCCGGTTCAACCTTATGTTCTCGTGTTGTGACTAGTCTTTCCATCATAATTGACTCAAGTGAACCAATTGTATGAAGAAACCACAAGATGAGGTAAGCAATAATTCAAATTTAGTTGGTATGGTTGACTGTTTAAGTTTATGTGGAAGCAACCAGTCAAAAACTAAAACCAGTAAATTTTGGGCCTATAGTGGCCATTTTGAGGGCTGCGGTCGTACCTATGGTCGACTATGGTGAGACCGTAGGACCTATAGTCACATGTTTTGGTGGTATGGTCGATGGTTTATGCGACCGTATGATTGACGGTACGAACCCAGAATCGACTCTGTGTTTAGGAAACTTTCCTAATTTGAGGAGGACTCTTTCCTAATTAAAGTGGGACTCTATATGGAGGTTTTTTTCTCTATATAAGGGACGTTCCTTACTCTCTCTCACTCTTTTAGAACCCATATTGAAACTCTAAACCTAAGAGAGAAAGAGAGAGACGAAGAGAAGGAAAAGGAGCTTTGGAGAAGAAGGCTGAGAGGAAGGTTTTACAGAGAAGAGTTCTATCTTTCTACAACAAGCTTAAGGTATGGACTTGACTCTGTAGGACAGATCAGATAGGATAGGTTCCTTTCCATCAAATTGATGTGTTGAATCTAATGTAATGATTTTTGTAATGGAATTTCTAAGCAAAACCATGAGAGAATAGGTTAGGGATAATTGATAAGGATAAACTGTGATCAAAGGCCATAAAATGATTTTAGGATGAATCCCATTGATGATCCATGAGGAGAAACTCATATGAGAAGTAAATATTAACTTGACTATGTATGGTCGCAGCTATGGTCGACCATAGGATGAGAAAAGAGTCGACCACAACCATTCGGGAAGAATTCAGGAAACATACGGTCACAGGTATAGTCGCATGTAATGCGATCATAGGGTATCGATTGTATGTCCTACGGTAGCATATATTGTGATCATAGGATCCACCATAGCATCGATCGTAGGAAAACAGCAAGCATATTTTAAGATAAAACAAGGTTTTTGACTAATGTAACTTGGTAAACTTGAACCCACAGGTCCCAAGATCGAAACCTGGCTCTGATACCAAGTTGTCACACCCCAATTCTAGACTAATCAGAATAATATGATAAACCATCAATTAACCAACGGTTCAAACTAGGATCTCGTATAGGCTATGCCAACCATGTTAAACCAAAACACATTCCATAGTAACAATCAGATATAATTGAGTAAATAGCAGAAAGTCTTATTAATAATGAATTGAGAGTCTACAGTGATATTAAATATTTAACAAGTTATCTTCAAGTAACCAAAACATAATTAATACTAATTACAAGTATCACAATATGAAAGTTAACCACTAGGCGTAAACATAGTTGAAACACTAGCTTGACGGGGTTGACGAGCCATATTCGTCCTCTACAGCTTGCACATCCATAGCCACTACATGTCTACACGTTGGTGTATTCATATAATCTTCAACCATAACACCTACAACATCGAAACCTAAAAATAATTGTGCACGCAAGGGTCAGCTCTCCAACTTGAGTGAACAAAACAATGCAACAAACATATGCATGCATTCAATTCATATCTTTGGTCTGATTTATAAGTTTGCAATGTGCCATATAATGTTTTGGTGGCCCCCGTACCTCCATATAAGAGTGTGTAAATCCACCCAATGGATCAAACACCATTGCTGTCCCATATGCACCCATAATGGAATAGAGATAAAGTGTCCGGATAACACACCGCCAACACTTCCCCTAATGCCCTACCCATACCAACACGTAAGCCCCTATTGGCGAGGGCTTGCAAACTCGGCTCACAACTAACCAATCCTAATGCCAAACAGTGTATCCAAAGCCTCACCCCAGCATCCCTTAATACGTCCATAGAGATAGAGCTAAGGCCCCCCGGTAGAGTCAGAGGCCATACGGTCCGAGACCACCTCCCTTGATGTCCTACGACGTAATAGTTCTGCTAAGGTAATGGCAGTACGAAAATATTGGTGGGCAAGACTTGAGTAGAGATAGAGCTAGAGTCTGGTGATGAGGTCAGAGACCACCATGCCACGTCCTCCCCTTGATGCTTTACTCGCATCCAACACACCAACCACACATATACAATCACATGCTTATTCCTAGCATCATCATCGTCATCATGTTATAAATAAACATAATTAAATATGTATGAGCAATAGTAACAGAAATATTGTATGACATGTGAGATGCACATTACAAGCATACAAGCATAGAATCAATCATGGCATTGGACTCAATAAAAGAAACAACTTGTTATTATCTAATTAGTTTAGGTCTTGTACCCTCACCTTTGATCGATGTTTGTTCCTCTCCTTGTTCCTCTCCCAAGCTTTGGAAGTCACTTTGAATCTATTAGGAACCTAAACAATTAATGTATGTAAGTTAAGGTTCAAGTTTACCAAGTTACAGTAGTCAAAAACCTTGTTTGGTCTTAAAATATGCTTGTGTTTTCCTACAGTCGATGCTACGGTCAATCCTACAGTCGATGCTACGGTCAATCCTATGGTCGATGCTACGGTCGATCCTATGGTCGCAATATATGCCACCATAGGACATACGGTCGATAACCTATGGTTGCATTACATGTGACCGTACCTATGATCATATGTTTCCTGAATTCTTCTTGAATGGTTGTGGTCGACCATAGTTGCGACCATACATAGTCAAGTTAATTTTTACTTTTCATATGAGTTTCTTCTCATGGATCATCAATTGGATTCATTCTAAAATCATTCTATGGCCTTTGATCATAGTTTATCCTTATCAAGTATCCCTAACCTATTCTTTCATGGTTTTGCTTAGAAATTCCATTACAAAAATTGTTACATTAGATTCAACACATCAATTTGATGGAAAGGAACCTATCCCATCTGATCTATCCTACAGAGTCAAGTTCATACCTTCAGCTTATTGTAGAAGGATAGAACTCTTCTCTGCAAAACCTTTCTCTCAGCCTTCTCCTCCAAATCTCCTTTTCCTTCTATTCTTTTCTCTCTTTATCTCTTAGGTTTAGAGTTTCAATATGGGTTCTAAAAGAGTGAGAGAAACTAAGGAACGTCCCTTATATAGAAGAAAAACCTCCATATAGAGTCCTACTTTAATTAGGAAAGAGTCCTCCTCAAATTAGGAAAGTTTCCTAAACACGGAGTCGGTTCTGGGTTGGTACGGTCGATCATACGGTCGCATAAACCATCAACCATACCACCAAAACATTCAAGCATAGGTCCTACGGTCTCACTATGGTCAACCATAGGTGCGACCGTAGCCCTCAAACTGCCACCATAGGCCCAAAATTTACTGGTTTTTAGTTTTTGACTGGTTGCTTCCACACAAACTTAAACAGTCAACCATACCAACTTTATCTTATGCCTATTCCTAGCATCATCATCATCATCGTATTATAAATAGACATAAATAAATATGCATGAGCAGTAATAACAGAAATATTAGATGACATATGAGATGCACACTATAAGCATACAAGCATAGAATCAATCAACATTGGACTCAATAAGTAAAACAGTTTGTTATTAGCCAATTAGTTTAGGTCTTGTTCCCTCACCTGTTAGCAAAACTTGATCTCCTTCCAAGCCTTATAATTCTCTTTGAATCGTTTTAATAACCTAAAAGTTATATGAATTTAAGTTAGGCTCATATGTAACATGTTACAGTAGTCGAAAATCAAAATAGAGCACTGATAGGTGTCTGATTGATCCTATGGTCTCAAACTGTGTTGAATATACTGCCTACGGTTGATACCTTACGGTTGTACCATATGCGATCGTACCTACGACCATATGGTTTCTGAGTTCTTCCCGAATGCCTATAGTCGATACTTTGATCATGTTGGTCATGCTATGGTCGACCATAGCTGCTACCTTAAGATTTCTTGGTCATAAACTACATTCAATTCGAGTTCTTCTTGGGTCAACTCCTCGGCTTTTCTCTTGGGTTGATACTAAGGTTATCCTATGGTCATCATTAGTAGTTTCTCATCAACCATTATTACCAAACTCACCCCTCATGATTAGCCTCGGGATTTACTCAAGGAATCATATGGATCGTAATAGTTTGACATCTCCAATCCCCCATAGAAGTCTTATTCCATAGAATTTACATCTTCAAAGATTATGTTTATACCTTTGCCTATGGTAGAGAGCTAAAATCTTCTCAGCAAAACCTTCTCCTTAGTCTTCTCTTCTTCTCCTTCTCTTCCTTCTCTTTCCTTCTCTTTCTCTTCCTTTAGGGTTTACTAATGTTCTAAAAGAGTGAAAAAGGTTGAGGGACGTCCTTTATATAGAGAAAAATTCTCCATATAGAGTTCTCCAACATTAGGAAAGAAAACTCCCCTTGAATTAGGAAAGTTTCCAACTCAGAGTCTGATCTGGGGTCTCATGGACGATATCTTATGGTCCCAGAATCCGTCGACCATAGGGTCAAAAACATCGACCGTAGGGTCCTAGATCAGTGACCTTTGTTTCCTACCTTATGGTCGACCATACCTACCCAGGTATTTGACCATACGCATACTTTTGAGCATTTTAAATCGATTCATACCTGGTTTTGTGATCCATCTTCACACGATCGGTCCACTTGGTCCAGCAATAATGGGAAGAGCTGGAACGACATGGTTAAACCAAGTTAGTGGAGTGCGGGTCTTATAACTCCCCCCTTATATAAATTTCATCCTTGAAACTTGCACATACCTTCCGAGTCGAACAAGTGAGGATATTGCTTCCGCATAGTGTTTTCTTCTTCCCATGTAATTTCTTCCACATTTTGGTTTCTCCAAGTAACTTTAACATAATAGATGTCGCGGTTTTGAAGACATTGAACCTTCCGACTAGTGATTTCAATAGGTACCACTTCGAACGTCAAGTCTTCAGTCAAATCTGGTAAATCCATTGTTAACATGTGTGTTGGATCTCTGACATACTTCTTCAGTTGTGAGACATGGAATACATCATGTACACTAGACATTGACGGCGGTAGTGCTAACTGATATGCTACCTTTCCATGCCTTGCCCGAATCTCGTAAGGTCTAATATATCTAGGACATAGCTTTCCCTTCTGTCCAAACCTTTTTAAACCATGCATAGGAGATATTTTCACAAATACCTTATCACCTATGGTAAATTCAAGATCTCGTTGTCGATTGTCCGCATATTGCTTCTAACGGTTCTGAGCTGTTCGGACACTTTCCTTGATGATGTCGACCACTCGACATGTCTCTTTAACAAACTCTGGTCCAATAACACTGCTCTCTCCAACTTCGTTCCAAAACAAAGGAGTTCGACACTTTCTACCATATAGTGCTTCATAGGGCGACATCTATATTGTAGCTTGATAGCTGTTGTAATACGCGAACTCGACCAATGGTGACTTCTCATTCCATGATACCTTAAAGTCAATTACACAAGCTTAGAGCATGTCTTCTAAAATTTGAATGGTGCGCTCCGACTGTCCGTCTGTCTGAGGATGGAATGCGGTACTAAACTTCATTGTTGTACCCATAGCCTTCTGTAATCCTTCCCAAAACTTTGAGGTAAAGCTGGGGTCTCTGTCGGACACAATGCTTTCAGGTATACCATGTAATCTGACAATATTATCCATATACAGCTTAGCCAGCGTCTCTAGTGTATACTAAGGTCGTATAGCTATGAAATGAACCATTTTAGTCAAATGATCTATGATCACCCAGACTGCGTCAACTACTCTGGAAGTCAAAGATAACCCAGTGATGAAATCCATAGTGATACAGTCCCATTTCCATGTTGGTTCTGGTAGTGGTTGCAACAAGCCTATAGGCCTTTGCCTTTCAGCCTTTACCTGCTAACAATTCTAGCACTGCGACACAAACTTAGCTACATCTTCTTTCATTCCCCTCCACCAATATAGTTTCTTCAGATCATGATACATCTTTATACTCCTAGGATGTACCGAATAAGCAGTGGTGTGGGCTTCATTCATTTGTCTGTGTCTAATATCTGAGTCTTCACTTTTAGGGACACATATTCTCCCTTTGTAGTACCCTTTCAAGGTCCAAGGTGAAGTCAGGAGTAGTCCTACCTTTTTCAAGGTCATCTTGCACTGTTCTCAGATAGGGGTCTGATTGAATAGTTGCTTTTACTTCGTCTATCAGATCTGGTACAATCTTCAATGTAGCAAACATGTTTGAAAATCGATGAATAAACCCTAGGTCAGTTGAATCACCTGGTTTATCATTCACGAACTGCTCATTACCGCAATTGAATACCCTTCCTGTGTCACACATTGCAATATTTGTGCTAGCTTCTCCCTATAACTTTGTCATTGCTTTTCTGCTTTGCATCGACCACTACATTAGCCTCTCCTAGATGATACTAGATATCACAATCGTAATCTTTTAGCAACTCCAGCCATCTTCTCTATCTCATGTTTAACTCCTTTTAATTGAAAAGATGAGTGAGACTCTTATGATCTGATTTAATCTGAAATTTCTCTTCGTACAAATAATGTCTTCATACCTTGACAGCATGTACTACTACTGTTAGTTCCAAGTCATGAGTTGGGTAATTTTTCTAATGCGTCTTTAATTGTCTGGAAGCATACACAATAACTTACTCTCCTTGCATGAGCATACATCCCAAACCTAATCCAGACGCATTTGGGTACAAGATAAATGGTTCTCCTGGAATCAGAATAATCAAGATGGGAACGAATATTAATCTTGTCACACACCAATTCTGGGCTAACCAGAATAGTGTAATGAACCATCAATAAACCAACGGTTCAAACCAAGATCTCGTATAGGCTATGCCAACCATGTTAAACCAAAACACATTTCACAGTAATAATCAGAGATAATAAAGTAAATAACAAAAGTCTTATTTGTAAGACCCGTATCATACTAACCGGTCTTACCACCTTGTATCAGGTCTTCTTATCATGGTCGGGCCAAGCGGACCAAGTGCGTGAAGAAACCACAAGGTTAGGTATGAAATTGAACCCAAAATCATCTAATTAGGAGTGTGTGGTCGCATACCTAAACAGGTGTGGTCGACCACACCTTTGAATAATGCGACCACAGGAGTTTGGGATGTGTGGTCACAGTTTTTAGATGTGTGGTCGACAGGTTCTGCGACCCCACGTGCCACCACACGAAGTCAAACTGACTCCATGATTATGAAACCTTCTTAATCCGACGTGGGTTCTTTCCTAATCTAACTAGGACTCTATATGGAGGGTTTTTCTCTATATATAGGATGTCCCTTAGCCTCTTTCATCTTTTTAGAACTCAAACTGAAAGAGAGAAAAAGAGAAGAGGAGGAAAAGAAGGAGAATTGAAGAGGAAGACTAAGAGGAGGAATTTCAGAGAGAACTCTGAATCTTCAACATGTTTAAGGTATGAAAACATCCCCCACATCAGTTGAATACTTAGAATAGATCATGGAGGATTTAGTGATTCAAAGTGAGATCTCAATCATAAAACCATGGATAAGTTCTAAGAGATCCATGGAGGGAATCTATTAGGATGATGGATTATGTAAAATATGAGTTTTAAACCACAGAACAATCATAGGAAGGATCATGATGATAAGCCAAAGAATCAAAACACTAAGGAATTAAATTGAGAGTGGAAAAGTCGACCATCACATGTGTGCCACACGCCCTCGGGAAAGTTTCAGGGAGGGTGTGGTCGCCTGTATGGTCGTATGATATATGACCACACATAGAGACCACTCACCTTGTGGTCACAGAAACTGAGACCACAGGTGCAGCCGCACCTGCGACCACTCAGCTTCTGAAAGTCTGAATTGATGGAAATAAATTTTAATTTAAAATCATTAAATTTGTTAGGTTTTCAAGTGCTCTAAAAGTGATTTACAAAGCTTGGACGAGGAACAACCATCGACCAAAGGTGAGGAAACAAAACCTTAACTAATTGGCTAATAACAAACTGTTTTATTTATTGAGTCCAATGCCATGAATGATTTTATGCTTGTATGCTTGTAATGTGCATTTCACATGTCATCCAATATTCCTACTATTATTGCTTATGCATATTTAATTCTGTTTATTTATAACATGATGATGATGATGATGATGATGATGTTAGGAATAGGCATGTGAATGTATGTGTGTGGTTAGTGTGCTTGATGCGAGTGGAGCATCAAGGGGAGGACATGACATTGTGGTTTATCCTGGTCACCAGACTCTAGCTCTATCTCTACTCAAGTCTTGCCCACTATCATCGTCGTATCGCCATTACCTTAGTAGAACTATTACGTCGTAGGGCATCAGGGGAGGTGGTCTTGGACCGTGTAGTCCCTGACTCTATCGAGGGGCCTTAGCTCTATCTCTATGGACATATTAAGGGATGCTGGGGTGAGGCCTTGGATACATTGTTTGACATTAGGATTGGTTAGTTGCAAGCTCAGTTTGCAAGCCCTCACCAATAGGGGTTTACGTGTTGGTATGGGTAGGGCATCAGGGGAAGTATTATGCGGTGTTTGATCCGAGCAGTTTAACTCTATCTCTATTCCATGATGGGTGCATGTGGGATGACAATGGTGTTTGATCCATTGGGCGGCTTCACACATTTGTGTATAGTGGTGCGGCGGCCACCAATCCTTTCTATAGCACATTGCAAACTTATAAACCAGACAAAAGATATGAAATGAATGCATGCATATGTTTGTTGCATTGTTTTGTTTGCTCACTGAGCCATGATGTGTGCTCACCCTTTCGATGTCGAATATTTTTAGTTGATTATGCAGGTCCTACCGTGGAAGATTATATGAATACACCAATGTACGGACATGTTGCTGCGATGTATGTGGAAGCTATGGTGGAGTCACATGATTCGTCGTGCGAGTGCAACTCATGTGTTTTTAATTAGATTTAGTTGTTAGAATATCAGAACATATAATTGATTACTTTATTTTATTTTATGTCTTGAGTCATTTGGAGATAATTGGATAATTAATTATGATATCACTATTAGATACTCAGTTCATTAATATTAAAGACTTCTGCTATTGTTTATTTACTCTGATTATGGTTGTGGTTGTATCTGGTTTGGTCAAATGGGCACGGCCTATACGTGATCCTGGTTGAACCGTTGGTTCATAGACGGTTCATCACACTATTCTAGTTGGTTCAGAATTGGGGTGTGACAACTTGGTATCAGAGCTCTCAGGCCTTGCCCATCAAACTTGAATACTTCTACTAGAGTCCATGAACTGAGTTAGGATAAATTAAAAGCTTTAATACAAACACACTATAAGCTCTCGTGTTGGTTGAGACGGAACCTAAACAAGACAATAATATACATATAAAAGGTGAAACCATATGTATACACAGATAGGAAAAGAAAATCTAAATGTTTCATGATAAACAAATAATATATGGTACGATCTATAAGTTGGGCAGTTGTCTAAGTATACAAAGGATATAGTATAGTAGCAAGAAGGGAGCATTTATAAAGCAGAAAATTAGAATACCGAGTTGGTAATCACAAGATGTGAAACTTGATGTATGACAGAGGAAGAAGAAAAATGACTAGTAATGCCTAAATCCCTGTAGAGGTCAAGGGAAAGATCTCGGGCTAAATCCAACAGAGATAGGAGAACAATGGCCATAAGTAAAAAATGAGAGTAACTATAAAAGAAGATAAAGCTATATTCTTGGGTGACATGGAAACTCAGAGTGAGATCCACCACACACTGATCCATTACCCGCTGAGCATTAAGAAGAGGTTGCAACTTGACCCCACAATTATCTGGGTTGAGAACAGGTAGTGAAAAATCATTGAGCAGATGCTAAATAATGATAATCAGATTGGAGCAAATCAATAGAGGTGAACAAGCAAGCTACTCTAGCTAATCTACCTAGACTACGAAGTGCCTTGGCTACGGTTGTAATAAACTTGGCCTGAAAAAATGCAAGAGCAACAATAGATGAGATCGATTATGTAAGTTGCCACGGAAATCACTATCTAAGTTGCCAATGCTAGATCAATACCTCCGTGTCAAACCAAGTACGCTACCGATTGGTAGCAACACTGTACCCCCAACACCTGTTAGCTATAACACAGTGCCTACCATATAGCAAGTCCTAGTAACGCACACCCCAGTGTAGAAGCTTAGTGCACAACAAGTAGTGTATCAAGGTGGTTATCCTTAACAGCAATCGATGTATGGGATAGTTGTCCCATGACAAAATGATCCGACAAGGGTTGAGGAATGTTTTCTGACGATGTAGCTTCTTAGATTTTCAGCAAAGGATCAAACCTATTGTGGCCATATAACTAGATAGGTTTATATATGATGCGGTGCATCTTACTCTTATGATTATAGAGAATGCACATACCTGATTTTAAATTCTCATGCCTGGATAATAACCTTCTCAATTCAACTTGTCAATTGGACTTATAGATATTGTTTCCCTAGAATTAGTCTTGATTATACTAATCTAAGCTACCTTCATGATCGAAAACATGAATACAGATGTGAACTAAATGATCAGTTAAAGGTTTAATCATTCTAAATGTACATCTTTCAATTTTATACCTGATCTATTGATGTACCAAAACTTTTTCCAGATTTATTCCTATAGTGCCTTGACCAATGGCATTATATACTTGATAGAACATGTAACCATGAGGTTAAGAACTGTAAAACCTTTATTTCCATATATTTGGACCACTGTGTAGCTTAACGACCTTCGGATGCCGGTTGAAATACCATAGATTTACTCCTGATCCTTTAAACCTAAGTTTACTAGATAAAACAAGTGTTCATCATTATACTAAATTTGAAAGAAGGAAATGAATCACTTTTGGATAAGCATTATGATTCTTACATTTCTTGACATCCATTGATAAGATGTTCAGTTAATAACGAAATTATTGGAGGAAGACGATTGAATTCGAATTAGATTCTATAACCAAGAAAACCTCAGATGAAGTAAGGAGAATCTGTTCGAGATTGCTGAATGGACGGATTTGAGTCATGGTCTATAAAAGAGTGCACGAGTAAGAAATAAGAACTACCCAGAGTAGCCAATAAAGGAGTAGATAGAGCTTGACAGAATTAAAGATGGCTATATCGGTATGAATTTTGACAAGGCAGAAGATTTCTAAAAGCATGAAGTCAAAAATCGTGGCATTGATAGTACTTGGATTAGTACAGTTACTACTGAGTTATTTATAATAATGAATAAGAGGACTGAATAAAGACCAAAAGTGAATTTGGTGGAATTAATAAGAATATAAGCACAAACCCTAATGCTTATAGGTAAACTTGGGATATGAAGTTAGTAACAATCACAAGATACTTTTCGAGGTATATGTGTAAGGACAAAGATGGAAATCTTTGGAAGTCGCCACCTAGATTAAGGTCTAGGACCTTAGAAAATGTGAACTCACCCCAAGGTAAGACTTCGATTGACTCATGACCCTTAGATTGGATTTCTGATCCATCAGAGATTGGGTAAACGTCAGGTTACGGTTATGGGAAAGGGTTAGGCACCCAAACCGTCCGATCGAGATCGGTCTCCTATACCTTTCCTATGCTAGACTCTATCTGTTAAGCCAAACCAAACCAAGTGGTTTGATATCATTGAACCGAATCTGTATCCATCAGATTGCCTACGTATTACGGAATTATTCTAAAAATCAGGTTCACCGTCATAGTTCAGGTGTGATTAAAGTTTATGGCTGTGATTTATGCTTGTGCATGATTAAGTTCTTTGTTTAAGTTGAAGTTTATGCTTGAAATGATGAGAAACCTTATGGGTTAGGATCTGGATAGTCCATATGAACTAATAGATAGTCCTAGTGGATCTAAGGATAACCTTGTTTGGGTCAAAATATGGATAACCCTTTATGGGTTGGAATATGGATAACCCTATCTGGGTTGAAATGTGGATAACCCTATCTGGGTTAGAATGTGGATAACCCTATTTGGGTCAAAATGTGGGTAACCCGTTCTGAGTTGGAATGTGGGTAAATATCCTAGTGGATCTATGGATAGTCTAAGTAGACTGAGATTTGGATCCGAATTTGAGATTCTCCCAAATAGCCTACGTATCCTAGGGTTTGCCCTAGGAATCAAAATCTGCGTAGTTCAGAATTGATGGGATAACCAGTTCTAGGTTAGAATATGAAAACCTGTTCTAGATATAGGGTTTAGAACCTATTCTAGGTTTAGGATTGAGAACCTATTCTAGGTTTAGGGTTTACTGAGAGGTGAAAATCGTCCTGAATTACACTTTTCATCCTAAGTTATAATTTTGGAAAGTTTGGCAAAGCATTCTCTTTCTTTATTAAGATTTTTATTATTCTCATTATGCCCTTCTCAAGAATGTGGGTGCCTAAATGCACATCCTCACACCTAATATGTTTGCTATGTGTACAGATATGGTAGTTCGACTAGGGTGTTGCATAAATTAAATTATTGCTAAAAATGAAATATTCTAAGTATGGCATGTATGATATTTAAGGTAACTATCACAACATATAATAAGATTATGAAAATATCCTTAATATGACATGCATTGCAAATAAGGCAAGAACCTAATATGGCAAGATCTAATATGCTAATCAAAGCATGGCAAGACCTAATATGACAAGATCTAATATGGTAAGATCTAATATGCTAATCAAAGCATGGAAAAACCTAATATGACAAGATCCAATATGACAAGATCTAATATGCATCTATATATCAATATGGTAAGTACCAATCATAGAATGCATATATGACATGAATTTTTTCAAAAAAGAAAAGATCTTATATGCTATTTTCTAAGCATAGTAAGACTTAAAAATGGTAAGAAATTAAGATTTTGCTAAATATGATAAAACAATCTATTTATTCTACCAAATTAGCAACACATGGAATATGGAAAACATGATATGCACAATCCAAATAAAGCATATGAATGCTCCAAATATAGCCATTTATCCAAATATGGCAGAATTCACTCAAATAATCATTGATGTTATAATGAATGAGACATCAATAAAACCTTTTTTTTGAAAAGTGCAAAATTATTAAAAAAAACATATGTTCAATGTTTTTTGAAAAATTGTAATTTTTATGAAGAAATTTGGAAAGATTAGTGACTCAAAACTGTCAAAATTGTGACACAAGGTTTCAGATAATGGATAAAACTATGAACTGTATTCAGATTTTGTCACATTACACAAGAATGACCATAAGTAGGTCTTCTGAAACTTAAATCAAGCTAAAATTTTTTCATAGAAAGATGACTTAATATATTACTTAATATATTATATTTCATATGAAGGAGTTGAATCCCAACAGAGAGCAAAAACAGGTCAAAGATATGGTTGCACCATAAATTCCAAATGAAATCCTATACTTAATAAAAATTAAATACAGACATATGTCTATGTAGATAATTGTCTAATCTAAAATTTCATCATGAAAAACAAGTTAAAACAATATATTTTGTTTGTGAAAAATGATTCTTTTCAATCATGCAAATCAGTACATCATGACAGATTCAAAATCAGAGCACTATGCACTTAAAAATTGATATCAATTCAATAAAAATTGAAAAAATAGGAAACCAGTGCCATTGTTTAGAAAACTTTACTGTCTAAAAAGTTCATATGAAGTGGATTTTCTGATTATGGCCATAAGACCCTTGTCTAGAGACTTTCTGATGGAGGATTGCATTACATCCGATTAAAACAGCAATGTCAAAGACAAATTTTTTGATATATTTTCCCAATTCCAAATGGAACAAAATTTTTAGGGTAGTCTTCTAATATATCAGAGAGACTCCCATAGAAATTTGGGCTTCAAAATCCAAGAAAAAATACATGTGATTTACATCCTAAGTTTGAATCCAAAATTTGGAAATTTCAGATTAAAAAACCACTTTATGAAATTTGCAAAAAAACATCAAACATCATAATATATTATTCAAAACTTCATCATTGAATATCTTAGACAAATTATCATTCATGAAAAATACTAGACATAGGCATCCTAACATTAACAAGCATATAATAGAGCATTCGTGATTTAGATTTCATGAAAATTAGGTTTTTTCAAGCAAAATTGGCATTCGAGCATTGTAATGACCTCTAAATTTGTTTAGAGTACTAACCTTATGCTCGAATCGAGCAAAACCATCGATGCGGATGATTGAAGGTTGTATCAACCTCTTTGAATGCAAATTCTCCTTCTCCTCTCCTCTGCTTCTCTCTCTCTTCTCTTTCTCTCTTTCCTTTTTCTCTTTTCTTTCTTTTTTCTTTTCTTCTCTCTTACTTTCTCCCTCTCTCACATTTTCTCTCTCTCACTCACGTCCTCATCTCCCTATGGTCTAGAAAAAGAAGCCTCCTCTCTCTTCTCTTGGCCTATTTATGCTTTTTCTCTCTTTTTTTAGAAGATCTTTCTTTCATTTTCTTTTTTTTCAAGAAAATCTTTTTTTCTTCCTTTTTTCTTCTTTAATTTCTTCTCTCTTACTTTCTCCCTCTCTCACATTTTCTCTCTCTCACTCACGTCCTCCTCTCCCTATGGTCTAGAAAAAGAAGCCTCCTCTCTCTTCTCTTGGCCTATTTATGCTTTTTCTCTCTTTTTTTAGAAGATCTTTCTTTCATTTTCTTCTTTTTTCAAGAAAATCTTTTTTTCTTCCTTTTTTCTTCTTTAATTTCTTCTCTTCCTTCCCTTTCTCTTCTCCCTCTTTCTTCCACACGTTTTCTTCTTTTCCCTCTTCTAGAAAATCCTCTCCTCTTCTTTCCTTATTTTCTCTTCCTTCCTTTTCTTCTTTCATTTCTTCTCTTCCTTCCCACGTTTTTTCTTCTTTCATTTCTTCTCTTCCTTCCCATGTTTTTTCTTCTTCATTTCTTTCCTTTTTCTCCTTCTTCTTCTAGAAAATCACTTCTCTCTTTCCTTTCTCTCTTTCATTCTTCTAGAAAATTCCTTCTCTCTTTCCTTTCTTTCTTCTTCCTTCCTTTCCTTCCTTTTTTTTTTCTTTCTCCCTTTCTTTTCATGTTTTCTTTCTTAGAAAACGTTTCCTTTTTTTTTTTTTTTTTTTTTTTTTTTTCTTTCCTTCCTTTTTTTTTTCTTTCTCCCTCTCTCTTTCACGTTTTCTTTCTAGAAAACGTGAAGGAGATCTTTTTTTTTTCTTTTTTTTCTTTTATTTCTCTCTCTTTCCTTTTTTCTTTCTCCCATTCTCTTTCCACGGCCTCACTTTCCTCTCTCTTTCCACGGCCTCACTTTCCTCTCTCTTTCCTATAATATATATGTATACATATATATATATATATATATATATATATATATATATATATGTATACATATATATATATATATATATATATATATATATATATATTATACAATAATATATTATACATTATACACCTATAAAATAAATGCATGCATATACACTGACATAACTTGGTCAAGATTGGTCTGAGCTGGGTCGGGCTAAGTTAAATTAAGCTGGATTAAGCTAGTTTGGACCAAGGTTGACATTTTATAGTCCATTTTTGTCACCCTTCCATATGAAATTTTTCGATAGCATCTATTCCAAATTTTCTGCATTCACTTTGTAGAACATTAAAAATGAAGAATATTGGAACTTGAATCACCTCATTTGAAAATAAAATGGCCAACTTATGAATTTCTGAAGTTTAAGCAGACCAATTATCGATAATTTAGCTGACCATTCTGCATGGGATTCTTCGGGGACTTCTATCGAAAATCTTTTTCGTCTACTTTGTAGAGTACTAAAAATGGAACATAATGAAACTGAAATTACCTGATTTGGATATGGGGTGACCAAAATATGAATTTCGAAGATTAAATGACCATTTTCATGTGTAATTTTGCATGGGACCTTTCGGAGACATCTACCCGAGATTTTTTATGTCTACTTTGTAGAACATTACAAATGAAGAATAATGGCCTTGGAATCATTTGAATCCGACCTAGAACGACAAAGATATGAAGCTTTGAAGTTCTAACGATAATTTTGCATGAATGCTTGCATGGGACCCACTTGTGACTTCTACCCGAGATTTTTCACGTCCACTTTGAAGAGGACAGAAAATAAGGAATATTGGCCTTTGAATCATATGATTTAGACATCAGATGACCAAGATATGATGTCTTGAAGTTTGAATGATAATGCATGCATGATACGATAATTATGTAAATGCCCTTGAACTTTCAAACTGCGATATCTTCCTTGTTTGACATCGGAATTTGATGATTCCAGTCTCATTTCGAAGATAATTTCATGACCTATTCATCCAAGTAGGTAATAGTCTATGAGCCTACTGTGGGGTTTATTAGAGAATCACCAACCTTTGGGTTAAAAGCCAGAAACCTACCATATTGGTTCACTTATGCTAAAGGTGACAAAAATGGGGTGCTTATAGATCCCCCTCTTTAGCCGAGATTGTTACCAATTGAAGGCTAAAGATAAAAAGAACCATATTTTTGGGATATGAGTGAGGTTGTTTATTGGGCTGTGTCACACCCCAATTTCGCACTATTCAGAACGGTGTGATGAACCGCTAATAAGCCAACGGTTCAACCAGGATCTCAAATAGGTAGTGTCCGTTTGCTTAAACCATACACATCCACAACCATAATCAGAATAAATACATAATAGCGAAAGTCTTAATATTAAATGAACTGAGAATCTAAATGTGATAATCATAAATAAAATATCCAATTATGTTGTATTGATCGAGACATAAGTAAATAAAATATCAAATTACATTTCCTTAATGGTCCAAATAAAAATCTAATCGAAAATACATGAGTTGCACTCGCATGATGAGTCATGCGTCTCCACTATATCTTCAGCATCCATTGCAGCAACGTGCCCATATGCGGGAGCATTCATATAATCTTCCACAGTCATACCTACATCATCAACTAAAAATATTCTAATTCGAAAAGGGTGAGCACACATCACGGCTCAGTGAGCAAACAAAACAATGTAACAAACATATGCATGTATTCAATTCATATCTGTGGTCTGGTACATAAGTTTGCAATGTGCTATAGAAAGGTTTGGAGGCCGCCGTACCTCTATACACGAGTGTGTGGAACCGCTCAACAGATCAAACCCATTGCCGCCCCCACATGCACCCACCATGGGATAGAGATAGAGCTAAAGTGCTTAAGACCGCACCGCATCACACTTCCCCTGATGCTCTACCCATACCAACACGTAAGCCCCTATTGGCGAGGGCTTGCAAACTGGACTCGCAACTAACCAATCCTAATGTCAAAAAGTGTATCCAAGGCCTCACCCCAGCATCCCTCAATACGTCCATAGAGATAGAGCTAAGGCCCCCTGGCAGAGTCGAAGACTACACGATCCGAGACAACCTCCCCTGATGCCCTACGACGTAATAGTTCTGCTAAGGTAATGGTGATACGACGATGTTAGTGGACAAGACTTGAGTAAAGATAAGGATAAAATGCTTAGGATCGCACCGCATCACACTTCCCTTGATGCCCCACTCGCATCAAGTACAGTAACCACACACAAACATTCACATGCCTATTCCTAGCATCATCATCAACATCATGTTGTGAATAAACAGAATTAAATATGCATTAACAGTAATAACAGGAATATTAGATAACGTGTGATATGCACATTACAATCATACAATCATAGAATCATACATGGGATTGGATTGGACTCAATAAACAAAAATGGTTTATTATTAGCCAATTAGTTTAGGTCTTGTTCCCTCACCTTTGCTTGCGTGTAGATCCACTTTCAAACTTTAAGAATCACCTTTATATCAATAGGAAAACCTAACAAGTCGATAGATTTTAATTAGAATTCATTCCGATAATTTTAGGCTTGGTGTAAAGCTAGGATCGCAGGATGGGTCACAGGATGGGTCGCGGGTATCTGAGACCCCAGGGTATAGGGTCGATCATAGGGTCGGTTATCCATTGACCCTAGGTGCAACCATAGCTTCCTTGGACTTCCCGAGAGCTAGGGGTAGATCTTGTGGTCTGATAGGGTCGGTTACCAATCGACCCTAAATGCGACCAGATGTAATTTGAGTTGACTATTCATCCTACAGTCCGCTCTTTCATGTTTGGATCCTTTGGCTTACTTTCATGGTCCATTCTATGATTGTTCTATAGCTTAAACTCCAAGTTACTTCCTTTACTTTGTTTACCATGATTCCATCCATGGATTCCATTGAAATCTTCCCATGGATGGATGATTAGGGTTTCTCCTAGATCCTACCCTCTTTATATACTGTTCTAGGGTCTTACACAATTTATGGAGAATGTTTTCATACCTTAGTCTTGCTGAATTCAAAGATTCCTCTCAAACTCTTCTCCTTAGCCTTCTTCTCCAACTTTCCTTCTCTTCCTTCTCTTCTCTCACTTTCAATTAGGGTTTCAAAAGGAGTAAAAGAGCCTAAATGACGTCTTATTTATAGAGGAAAACCTCCCAAAATACGTCCCAACGAGTTTCAGAAAGGTTCCCTTTGAATTAGGAAAGTTTCCTAATTTTTGATTTCTGTCAGTTTGCCTAGGGTCGATCCTAGGGTCACAGAATCTGTCGACCCTAGGGTCTCAAGTCATCCGACCCTAGGACTCAAAAGTCATGGGTTGGACCCTGCTGAGGTGGGGTTGACCCTACCTGTTTAGGCATGCGATCCTACCCTTCATTTTACTGTTTTTGGGTCAATTTCATATCTGGTTTTGTGATTTCCTTCACGTACTTGGTCCGTGTGGCTCGACCATGATAGGTAGACCTGGTACAAGGTGGTAAGACTGATTAGTTCGGTACGGGTCTTACAACTCCCCCCTGCTTATAAAAATTTCATCCTCAAAATTTATACATACCTTCCGAGTCGAAAAGATGAGGGTATTGCTTTCGCATAGCATTATCTTCTTCCCATGTGATTTCTTCTATGTTTCGGCTTCTCCTGGTGACTTTAACATAATAGATGTCACGGTTGCGTAGTCGTTGAACCTTTCGGCTGGTGATTTCAGTTGGTGCTACTTCAAATGTCAAATCATCAGTCAAATCAAGTAGATCTACTATCAAAACGTGCATTGGATCTCTGACGTACTTCTTTAATAAGGAGATATGAAATACATCATACACACTTGACATAGACGGTGGTAGTGCTAACTGGTAAGCCACTTTTCCACGTTTAGCTAGAATCTCATATGGTCCGACATATCTCAGACTTAGTTTCCCTTTCTGTCTGAATCGTTTCAAACCTCGCATAGGTGATACTTTGAGGAATACCTTATCACCTATGGCAAATTCAAGGTCTCGGCGCCGAGTATCGGCATACTGTTTCTGACGATTCTGAGCCGTTCTTACTCTTTCCTTAATAATGTCGACTACTCGACATGTCTCTTCAACAAATTCTGGTCCAACTATGCTACGTTCTCCAATTTCATTCCAAAACAAAGGAGTTCGACACTTCTTGCCATACAGTGCTTCATAGGGTGACATCTGTATAGTAGCCTGATAGCTGTTGTTATAAGCGAACTCAATCAGTGGTAATTTTTCATTCGACGATCCTTTAAAATCAATTACACAGGCTCGGAGCATGTCTCTAAAATCTGAATGGTACGCTCTGACTGTCCGTCCGTCTGAGGATGGAATGCAGTACTAAACTTCAATGTTGTACCAATAGCCTTTTGCAATCCTTCCCAAAACTTCAAAGTAAATCGTGGATCTCTGTCGGACACAATGCTTTCAGGTACACCTTATAATCTGACAATATTATCCACATACAACTTAGCCAACCCCTCCAGTGTATACTGAGGTCGTATAGCTATAAATCGAGCCATTTTAGTCAGGCGGTCTACAATTACCCAAACCATGTCAACTACTCGGGAAGTCAATGGTAACCCGGTGACGAAGTCCATAGTGATGTAGTCCCATTTCCATGCTGGTTCCGGTAACGGCCGTAACAGTCCTGTAGGTCTTTGTCGTTCAGCCTTCACCCTTTGACAATTTAGGCATTGAGTCACGAACTTAGCTACATCTGCTTTCATTCCTCTCCACCAGTATAATTTCTTTAGATCATAATACATTTTTGTACTTGCAGGATGTACCGAATAGGCGGTGGTATGGGCTTCCTTCATTAGTCGGTGTCTAATGTCCAAACTTTCTGTTTCAGGTACACATATTCTTCCTTTGTATTTCAGTACCTTTTCATCATCCTAAGGTGAACTCAGGAATAGTCCTACCTTTTTCGATGTCTTCTTGTAACGTTCTTAGATATGGGTATGATTTAATAGTTGTTTTCACTTCATCTATTATATCACGTACAATCTTCAATGTGGCGAATATATTTGAAAACCGATGGATAAATCCTTGGTTAGTTGATTCACCCGGTGCATCTATCACAAACTGCTCATTACCGTAATTGAACACTTTTTCGGTGGTACACATTGCGGCAGTTGTGTTAACCTCTCCTTGAGATTTTATCATCGCTTTTCTACTCAGCGCGTCAGCAACCACATTTGCTTTCCCCGGATGATACTGGATATCACAATCATAGTCTTTCAATAGTTCCATCCATCTTCTTTGTCTCATATTCAACTCCTTCTGATTAAAGAGATAAGTAAGACTCTTATGATTTGATTTAATCTAAAATTTCTCTCCGTACAGGTAATGTCTCCATATCTTGACAGCATGTACCACTGTCGCTAATTCCAAGTCATGAGTGGGAGAGTTCTTCTCATGTGTCTATAGTTGTCTTAAGGCATAAGCAATTACTTGTTCCCCTTATATAAGTACACATCCTAAACCCAATCCTGACGCATCAGTGTACAAAATAAATGACTGTCCTGGTATAGGAATAGTCAAAACCGAAGCTGATATCAATCTAGTCTTCAATGTTTGAAAACTCTGCTCACATTTATCAGTCCAAACAAACTTTAGGATGTGTCAAACTGGTGAAAGATACGGTGATTCGGGAATAGTCTTCCAAAAATCGTCGATAATACCCAGCTAGACTGTCAGACGCGTTGATCTATGGCCAATTTTTTTATGAGAAATTCCACTATGACTGGGGTGAGGCTAAGTCGGCCAGATCGATAGTCTGAAAAAACTAATGCTGCGCAAAAGAATCTGTTTAAAAAGAAGAATAAGCACATAAATCGGACTTTGAAGACTAAAAATCAGACTTTGAAGATTGAAAATCGGGCTTTGAGGCAGACTTGAAAATTTTTCTTTTTCCAACAGTTGGCTCGACTTATTGGCTTTGAGGTCATGAATCTTTTCTCTTGACTTTGGACCAATTTTGAGATCAGTCATGATTTCTTGGTCGACTTCTATTTTATTTTATAGCTTTGGCTCGCACAATCATTTGTCTCCTTTTACTAAGGCTTTCTTTCCCTGGTGACGGTATGGTAATAGGGAGCTAGATGGCGCGCCTAGTTGTCTGGTCTCACTCAGCCACAGACTAGACTGCCGTTCTGATCTTGGACGCAGTACATTGGAATCCTGAAGCATCACCACGAGACAGAATCCGTGTGATCGGATACTACATAAAAATCTCCATTCGTAACTACGTGATCATCAAGCTATGCCCACAGAGCCCTAGAAAGTGCATCTTGCTCGGATGAACCTTCTTCATGAAGGAGCGAGGGGCGATAGCGAAGGCATGATTCCAGCCCATAGAATAAGCTAAGAAACTTCTAATTTCTGCAACGCTCTTCAGTGCTTCCCACTTCACAATAGCTTCAATCTTGCTAGGATCTACTTTAATTCCTTCAGCGGATACAACATGGCCTAGGAATGCGACCTCATTTAGCCAAAACTCACACTTTGTAAATTTGGCATAAACCTTCTCTTTCTGTATTCGCTGTAGAGCGGCGCTTAGGTTCATAATATGAGTTTCCTTGTCCTTGGACTAGACCAATATATCATCGATGAATACAATGATCGACGTATCCAACATATCATGGAATACCCGATTCATAAGTTCCATAAAAGTTGCTGGTGCATTCGTCAATCCAAAAGTCATGATCATAAATTCATAATGTCCATATCTGGTCCTGAATGTTGTCTTGGGAATATCACCATCCTTAATCTTCAATTGATGGTATCCGGACCGAAGATCGATCTTGGAGAACACCTTGGCACCTTGCAACTGATCGAACAGGTCATCGATCCGAGGCAATGGGTACCGATTCTTGATTGTCAGCTTATTCAGTTCTTGGTAGTCTAAACACAGTTGAACACTACCGTCCTTCTTCTTTACGAATAATATTGACGCTCCCCATGGTGATATGCTAGGTCTAATGTAACCCTTGTCCAGTAGTTCTTGTAGTTGTACTTTTAATTCCTTTAGTTCAGTAGGAGCCATTCGATAAGGTGCTTTAGACACTGGTGCGGCTCTGGGTATCAAATCTATAACAAATTCTATGGCTTGGTCAGATGGTAGTCCTGGTAGTTCTTCAGGAAATACATCTGAAAAGTCATGCATGACATCAATATCCTCCATTCGTGGTGCTTCCTTGGTGAGGTCGACTACTGAAATTAGATACCCAACTGCTCCTTTCTCGAGGCATTTCCTAGCCTTTAATGTCGAGAGGATGAGCTTTCGTTTACGGGGAAGTTTGGTTCCTGCAAAACCAAACTCTGCTCCTTCCTTGTCTTTAAATGTCAGCTTCTTTTTGACCCATAATAGATTTACAAAATGTCGAGCTAACCAGTCCATTCCCAAGATTACGTCAAAGTCTGCCATCTCAAGTTGAATCAGGGTTGCATCTAGAGTTTTCTCGTCAATAAGGACTGGACATGGTCCATAACCTATTTCTAATTCCACTTCTAATCCCATCGGCGACCGTACAAGAAGTTTATAGTCTAGATATTTGAGTGGTAGGTTCAGCTTCTTTCCAAATGACACAGATATAAAAGAATGAGTAGCTCCTAAATCAAAGAGTACTCTGGCGGGGATGTCATTAATGGGTACTATACCTGTGATTTGTTTTAATTTGGTCTACATGTTTACACAATGTAACACACAATGAAAGGTTCAGGTCATACCTGTGACCACATCAGATGATGCGGCAGCATCCTCAGAGGTAACAGTGTAAACTCTTCCTTGTTGTGTTTGCTTTCTGGGCTTGGGGCACTCCTTTGAATAATGTCCCATTTGATTGCAGTTAAAGCATTTTACTCCTTCATTATTTGGCTTTTGTTGCTGTTGAGCTACTGGGGTAGTCTTGGCTGCAACATTAAAACCTTGATTACGGAAGGGTTTGAATGTCCTTGTATTCCCTCCGTTATATGAATTTCCAGTTGGCCTCTTAATAACCCTATTTTGAGTAAAATAGCTCTCTTTTTGGCTCGACTCTATCACCCGAGCAATTTGTACAGCTTCGTTGTAGACTTTCTTCTTGAGTCCTAGTACATGTTCACAAATACTTCCCCTAAGTCCCATGATGAACCTTCAGGTCTTTGTATCTTCCGCTTGCATACTGACTGGTGCAAAGAAGAACAACTCCTCATAACGCTGTTGATATGCATCGACAGTCATCTATCCCTGATACAAACTCAGGAACTCTTTCTCCATAGAATCTTTGAAACTCCTAGGAAAATACTTCTCAAAGAATGCCTCTTTATATATATCCTAGGTCAGTTGGGCATTCTTTGTCAACAGATACGTCCGTGTGGACTTCCACCAGTGGTGTGCATCGCCTTTCAGCATGAACGTTGCACACAACACTTTATCTTCTTCGTTCACCATCATCATCGTGAAATTCCTCTCCATCTCATCGATCCAGTGTGCTGGCCACAACGGATCAGCTGGCTTACCACTATACTCTCTGGGCTTCATCTTCAAAAAACGCTTAACTAGTCTGGAATGGTCTAGTTGATGAGGAACATAAGCCCCATACATAGGTGGTTGGTATTGATATCCAGCTGGAACTACTTCAGGGTTTTGCACTTGAGCCTGCATGATGGGAATCTGAGGTGCATGGGGTACTATGTTACTTCCCCCTGGTACTGTGCTTGCCTATCTTGCTAGTATCGGTGTCATCTGTATAGCTGGAAAATCCATGCCTATGGCAGCTTGCATAGTACCTTGTACCTGTTGTATTTGCTGCAGCTGTTGTGCCAAATTCATTAGGGCTGTAGCCAGGTCTGTAGGTGGAGCTGGCAGATTTGTAGGATTTGTCTGCCCATTAACTACGGACGGTGCCGTGTTTAAATTCTCCTGTGTTTCAGGATGTATATGGCTGTCTTCCTCCACAGGTGGTGGTGGTGGAATAGAGTTTCGGTTTTGTCTGGTTACTCATCACCCAACCATTTTTCTGTTCTGAAGATAGTAATGCCTGTAAGTAATCATAACACATGTGAGGCAATCAATATAATTGTTCTCCAGTCAAAATTTCAACTAATCAAGATAATTTTCAAAATTTTCACATCATTCTGTCAAAAATACTGTATTTTCCATCGTAGGGTCGATGGTAGGGTCAATCCTTATGCGACCCTAGGGTATGCGACCCTGAGAATCACTGTCACTCACCGAGAGCCTAGGGTCGGAATATGTCCGACCCTAGGGTCGACCCCTAGTTCTCTGTCAGATCACCGAGAAGCTAGGGTCGATGAGGGGGTCGGAGGTAGGGTCGCATGTTTTGGTCGAATTATGCGACCCTAGGACCCATAATTAGGTTTTAAATCCCGATTTTGGATTCATTTCTCATTCTTTCTCCTCCTTTCCGACTCAGCTCGTTCCTCTGAGTTGCTACAGTAACAACTCCGACCCGTTGGTGATTCTATTATAATTCCGAGACTCTCACTCCTTCTCTTCAGGTATGTGCTCTACTGTTGCATGTTTTTAAGGTTTCCTAACTAGGGTTTCGCCCATTTCTATCATTTTCTTCAAATTAAAATTTCTCCAATCGTAAAAATTTGATTTTTATTGAGGGCTTGCTGTTGGTGACTCAATGGACGAAAGCCCTAAAAAATATTCAAGTTTCATCGGTTGGTTATTGAGAAACTTGAAAATTTTAAATTTTGACCTAATTTTTTGAGATTTTTGAATTTCTTGAAATTTCTTAAAATTCAATCTTCTTAGATAAAATTTCCAACTGTATAAGTCTTGCAGGATAGTTTAAAATCTATATAAGTCCTCCTACTCAAGTGTATGGGTGAAAAGTGAGGCTTTTGCCCAATTTATGCCGTTATAATACCAAAATTTTTAGGCTTTTCACCATTACTAAGCTATTATCTGTTTTTCTTTGTTTTTGCAGATAATATGGCTCGTACCAAGGTACCTAGGGTTTACGACCCAGTTCGTTTCCGTTCTAATGAGGCCGAGGCTTAGTATGCCCGCTATGCTCATAAGAAGGTAGAGGGAGGTCGTCGTGTGGACTTGGCTAGTCTAGCCTTGTTCGACGTGGAGAGAGCCTTTGGTGACATGGGCTGGCTTCCCGTGATCACCTACGATGCTTGTACCTGTCCGGATCTGGTGAGATAGTTCTATTGTAATTTCCAGGTGGTGGGAGATCACAATGACACTGAGAGGGGTAGGGAGCTCAGGATCACGAGCTACGTCAAGGGAGTAGAGATTTCCTTTGACTGCCGACAGTTAGTGGACCTCTTGGGCATTTCATATGATGGCCCCTTGGTATACTGTGCTCCCAGAGAGCCCTAGTTCTTTTCCTTGGAGATGCGGGCTGAGATAGACTGTCAGCTTATCGGAGAGGATCGCTGGGAGATGAAGGTGATCAACTTACGTCCAGAGCCTCAGGTGTACTGTAAGATCATCCAGCACAACCTGATACCCCAGAGTGGACACTACGAGAGGATCTCCCAGTTGACCCAGTATTTACTTTACTGTATCTATACTAGGCAGCTTGTCGGCCTCCCTTATATTATTATGCGGACGATGATCTATGCTACGCTGCCTGGTCAAATAGGCAACCTGCCTTATGGACATCTGATCACCACCCTGCTTATCCGCCTGGGTGTTGATTTAGTAGATGAGAGAATTCAGGAGAAGACCTTCTCATCAGTGCTGGACTGGGAGGCTATCTGTAGGATGGGCATGCGGGACATCTAGGTCAGTGATGAGGAGAGGAACGCTCTGGTGCGTCCTCGTACTCCGGTGGAGGTGGCAGACGCTGAGGCAGCAGCAGTAGCCGCTAGAGCAGGGGTTCATGGGGGTGATGCTGAGGATGAGGATCGTATGTACATGGATGTGGACTCCATACCTCCTCCATCACCTCTGCATTCTATTGGAGCTGGTCCATCACAGAGTCCTTCGCGCACGGCTAGTCCTTCACGCCCACCATCTGATGATATGATGGGATTACTTCGTGAGATCAGGGAGGCTCAGCGTGTGATGGATTCGAGGGTGGGAGAGCTTCTAGATGCTCAGCGTGCGTCTGATCAGTAGATGACTGCGTTGACGGCTAGTCTCCAGACGACCCAGACTCAGGTAGCTTGGTTGACTAGAGTCTATGCCGAGGATTATGACAGAGACCGCGAGGCACCGCCTACCCCATCACCTCCAGCTTCATGATGTATTTTTCTTTCCTTTTGTATTACAGAGTAACTATCCGGGTTGTGGACTGTACTCTGTTTTAGATATGTACATAAACTTGCTTTGGTTTAACATGTATATACGTTTGTCTTTCACTCGAGTGTATATGAACTTATTTCTCATTTAATAGATGCATTATTCTCTTTCTAAATTTTGTCTCAAACAACATAGGTGCTTATAGTGTGTTATTATTACAACTTTTAAATTTTTATCCTATCTCAGTTCATGAATTTTTTTGTGGTAGTATTCTGGTTTAACAGACAGGGCCTGAGAGCTCTGATACCAAGTTGTCACACCCCAATTCCACACTATTCAGAACGGTGTGATGAACCGCTAATAAGCCAACGGTTCAACCAGGATCTCAAATAGGCGGTGTCCGTTTACTTAAACCATGCACATCCACAACCATAATCAGAATAAATACACAATAGCAAAAGTCTTAATATTAAATGAACTGAGAATCTAAATGTGATAATCATAAATAAAATATCCAATTATGTTGTATTGACCGAGACATAAGTAAATAAAATATCAAATTACATTTCCTTAATGGTCCAAATAAAAATCTAATAAAAAACGCATGAGTTGCACTCACATGATGAGTCATGCGTCTCCACTATATCTTCAGCATCCATTGCAGCAACGTGCCCGCATGCGGGAGCATTCATATAATCTTCCACAGTCATACCTGCATCATCAACTAAAAATATTCAAATTCAAAAAGGGTGAGCACACATCACGGCTCAGTGAGCAAACAAAACAATGCAACAAACATATGCATGCATTCAATTCATATCTGTGGTCTAGTATATAAGTTTGCAATGTGCTATAGAAAGGTTTGGAGGCTGCTACATCTCTATACACGAGTGTGTGGAACCGCTCAATGGATCAAACACCATTGCCTCCCCCATATGCACCCACCATGGGATAGAGATAGAGCTAAAGTTCTTAGGACCGCACCGCATCACACTTTCCCTGATGCTCTACCCATACCAACACGTAAGCCCCTATTGGCGAGGGCTTGCAAACTGGGCTCGTAACTAACCAATCCTAATGTCAAACAGAGTATCCATGGCCTCACCCCAGCATCCCTCAATACGTCAATAGAGATAGAGCTAAGGCCCCCCGGCAGAGTCGAAGACTACACGATCCCTCCCTTGATGCCCTACGATGTAATAGTTCTGCTAAGATAATGGCGATACGACGATGTTAGTGGACAAGACTTGAGTAGAGATAGAGCTAAAGTGCTTAGGACCACACCGCATCATACTTCCCCTGATGCCTCACTCGCATCAAGTACACTAACCACACATAAACATTCACATGCCTATTCCTAGCATCATCATCAACATCTTGTTGTAAATAAACAGAATTAAATATGCATGAACAATAATAACAGGAATATTAGATGACATGTGATATGCACATTACAATCATATAATCATAGAATCATACATGGGATTGGACTCAATAAACAAAAATGGTTTATTATTAGCCAATTAGTTTAGGTCTTGTTCCCTCACCTTTGCTTGAATGTAGATCCTCTTTCAAGCTTTAAGAATCACCTTTATATCAATAAGAAAACCTAACAAGTCGAAAGATTTTAATTAGAATTTATTCCGACAGTTTTAGGCTTGCTATAAAGCTAGGGTCGTAGGATGGGTCATAGGATGGGTCGCAGGTATCTAAGACCCCAGGGTATAGGGACGATCATAGGGTCGGTTATCCATCGACCCTAGGTGCGACCATAGCTTCCCTGGACTTCCCAAGAGCTAGGGGTCGATCCTATGGTCTGATAGGGTCGGTTACTAGTCGACCCTAAGTGCGATCATATGTAATTTGAGTTAACTTTTCATCCTACAGTCTGCTCTTTCATGTTTGGATCCTTTGGCTTACTTTCATGGTCCATTCTATGATTGTTCTATGGCTTAAACTCCAAGTTACTTCCTTTACTATGTTTACCATGATTCTCTCCATGGATTCCATTGAAATCTTTTCATGGATGGATGATTTGGGTTTCTCCTAGATCCTACCCTCTTTATATACTATTCTAGGATCTTACACAATTTATGTAGAATGTTTTCATACCTTAGTCTTGCTGAATTCAGAGATTCCTCTAAAACTTTTCTCCTTAGCCTTCTTCTCCAACTTTTCTTCTCTTCCTTCTCTTCTCTTCTCTCACTTTCAATTAGGGTTTCAAAAGGAGTAAAAGAGCCTAAGGGATGTCCTATTTATAGAGAAAAATCTCCCAAAATATGTCCCAACGAGTTTTGGAAAGGTTCCCTTTGAATTAGGAAAGTTTCCTAATTTTCGGTTTCTGTCAGTTTGCCTAGGGTCGATCCTAGGGTCGCAGAATCTGTCGACCCTAGGGTCTCAAGTCATCCGACCATAGGACTCAAAAGTCATGGGTTGGACCCTGCTGAGGTGGGGTCGACCCTACCCTCCATTTTACTGTTTTGGGTCAATTTCATCCGGGTTTTGTGATTTCGTTCACGCACTTGGTCCATGTGGCTCGACCATGATAGGTAGACCTGGTACATGGTGGTAAGACCGGTTAGTTCGGTACGGATCTTACAGGCTGCACTTAGGGTAGTTTGTCTTAAACTCCCTACGTATTCTAAGGGTGTCCTAGAAATCAAGCCCAGAACATAGTTCGACTGGCAAAAAGGTTTGCTCTTCTTGGAAAATTGGTGATTGTTCTTTTTGTATAAATCTAGGGTGTGAATACAAGGCTCATTTGTAGGCTGGGAACCTCTTCTTGCTAAGGTGGGACTCATGATGCAAGGTACGTGCGGGCTTGAACCCGGCTTGATCAGTTTATAGGCTGATAAACCTCTTCTTGTATGAATCTAGGCTGTGAATTCAAGGCTCATTTGTAGGCTAAGAACCACTTCTTGCTGAGGTGGAACTCATGTTACAAGGTACTCACAGGCTTGAACCTGGCTTGATCCATTTGTAGGCTGATAAACCTCTTCTTGTACGAAGCTAGACTGTGAATACAAGGCTCATTTGTAGGCTTGGAACCTCTTATTGTATGAAGTTAGGATGTGAATACAAGGTTGATTGCATGAGTTTGAGCTCGGCTTTGATTTGTCTGGATGTAAGACTTGATGTCTTTTCTTGATTGAGATTCTGGTTTGAGTACCTGCATTTGTCAGAACATTGAAAATTTCATAAAGCCTATGAATGATTATGTTGAATCAAACGTTTCTTTGTTGAATCTAAGAGACATAGTTCATGAAACATACTGGAATTCAAAAAAACTTAAAATGCTATTGGTTTCTTGATTGGTGCAACTCTAGGGAGTGTTTGAACATTTCGATTCTTCCATTCACGAGCAATGGTATCAACCAGATCTAATGTCAACTTTCTGGGAAGTTTACAATCAGTCACTTCTCTGTTGGTGCTTGCTGGGATATTGAATTGTTGAGGTAACCTTGTTGGGGAATAGAATGAGGTATGAGTCAACCCCATGAACCAGACATGCAAACTATTCTCTGTATTTGTGACAACCCGCTCTTGCTTCCACCAAGTGTAATTCCATCTGATGTCTGCTGTGGTTATTTCTTTGAGGTGGCTGAACCAGTCTGTATCCATCTGATAAGCCATAGGATCTGCTCTTTTGCCAATTGAAAAGGGTTGAGGATCGCTGCTTCAGATTCCTCAACTAATCCTAACCTCTCTATTAACCAAATTTGAAGAAGATATGGTGATCCGCTGAAATTATCCAACTCAAACTGATCTTGATGAGTTGCCTTGAAGTCAAGGCCTTTTAATGTCTAAGCCAATACTGTAGGGTTGATGTCAAAACCTTGTCTCGCATGCTTGATGATTATGACTGGAGATTCTGTATCTGTGCAACTTCATAGCAATAGTTGGGCTATGCTACAATATAGGTAAACATGTCTTCTCTGAGTCTGTGCTTCTTTCCTTGTTGGATTTGTATGAGCATATGACTTGATCATGCGCTTTATCTGTAGCCGTTGATCTTGTACAAATGACACATTTCTTTCTTATCCCAGTTGAAAAAATCTTGTATCTCATGCCTGTAATCTTTTCCTGGATATGGCTTGAAGATCTTCTGCTTAGGTGTGGGCAGGAGGCAAGCTCTGAATTCTTTTACAGTTGGGCATAACTTGACTTCTCCCATCCTGAAGACATGAACTGTTGGATCCCAGCATTGAGCGGTTGCTTTCAAAAGGTCTGAGCATAATTTTATGGTTGTTAATTGAGGAAGTGCCTCCCGTTGATGCTTCCGCAAGAAAGAGCTATCGTTTTTGAACTCAATACACTAGCTCCAATTTTTCAGTGCCCTATCCATCTCTGTAATTCTGTCTGATGGATCAATGGATTGTCAGCCTCCCGGGTGTGACCTGTAGGAATCCCGACATACAAATAGAGGTTAAAAATGAATCATTGGAATTATCTTAAATTGTTGTTGTTTAGGTATATTGAATGCCCTTAGAAGATTACGCATGAAATGTATACATATGATTGACTCTGTCTGAGTTTTAAGTACTTAATCTATAGACATGATGAGCGAAAGTGGAGGTCCAAATGGGACTGACAAGAAACTGTCCAGGTGGGTCTGCCGCCTAGAGGAGTTTGTGGTTGTTTATGTAGAATGGGCTTATCTTACCGAGAAGATCCCATTTTATTGGCTTGAGAAAAGATGGGCTTGTTGGAATCTTGGGACGCCATCGGATGTAATGAACGACAGATAAGAGATCAGGCCAGATTTTTTTATTTATAATTTCTCAGATTGATATACTCATGAGAGTTTATATCAAATGATATGAAAGATGGGCTTTCATGTGTAACTCTTGGGAAATCCGTTGGATAGATGGACGGATGAAAGAGTTTAGCCAACAAACAGGAAATTTTTTCCTTGATTATGATGATAAGATGAACCATTCCTAGGTGAAAGGCGTTGTGCCCCATTAGAGAATCTAGTCAACCATGTCAGTAAGTTCTTCAAATGGTTGATGCCCATTGTTGATGAGAGACAAGCCTTCTATACCCTCCATTTTATTTTGAAGAGTGTAGAGGCTACACATAATATCTCTTCACTTGATCCAAGTTGGTCAAGTATTGAAACTCGATGCCTTCCATGTCGACCAGTCGAAAAACTTTCCCAGTTAAGATTTCTTTTATTATGAACGGTCCACTCTAATTAGGATGAAACTTGCCCCTAGGGTCATGGACAGGTGCTCTTTGTTCCTTCAATACGAGGTCCCCTACTGTCAGGTGACGAACACACACCTTTTTGTTAAAGGTTAACGCCATTCTTTGTTGATATTTTTTCACATTATCCACTGCCTTCATTCTTCTTTCATCAACGAAGTTCAGCTCATCATATCTGGATTGCAACCATTTAGCTTCTATAATCTTGCATTCCATCAAGACTCTCAGTGATGGCACCTCTATTTCTACTGGGAGGATTACTTCCATACCATATACTAGTGAATACGGCATTGCCCCAGTGGATGTTCTTATGGATGTTCTGTATGCCTAGAGTGCATATGTAAGACCCGTGTCAATCTAACCCGGTCTTATCACCTTGAACCAGGTTTACCCATCATGGTCGAGTTAAATGGACCAAGGGCGTGAAGGAGATCGAGATCCCAGGTATCAAATCGACCCTAAAACACTTAATTTAAGGGGAGGGTCGCATACCTAGCCAAGGAGGGTCGGACCCCCCAAGACAGAAAGTCAGACCCTCAGTTTTGAAGGGATGGTCGGACAACTTAGAAAACCTAGGGTCGACGGGATCATCGGCCCTCCCATCGACCCTCAGTTGCCGCCAAAACTGAAATTAGGAAATTTCCTAATTTTCGATTTGGATTCTTTCCTAATCTCAAAGAGACTTATTTTAGGATGTTCCTACTCTATTTAAAGGACGTCCCTAAGCCTCTTTCACTCCTTTTACAACCCTAATTGAATTGGGAGAAAGAGAAGAGAAGGAAAAGGAGAAGAAGAGAAGAAAGCCAAAACAAGAAGAGTTGCAGAGAAAGAGTAATCTTCTCAAGTATGAATAATAATTCCATGAGTTTCTACGGACCTTAGATTAGATAATGAAGAGAGCGTGATCTCGGCGAAACCCAAACCATCAATCCATGGTTAGGTTTTCATGGAAAACCATGGGAGAATATAGAAAGCTATATAGGTGGATGCTTCATGATTCTAGACCATGGGGTGAATGTTGAATGGACTGTAGGAGCAAGCCATAGGACCCCAAACACGAAAAATAGACTGAAAGAGTAAAATTGACCAAAATACACCGAGGGTCGCACAGAGGGTCGATGACCATTTGACCCTAGGTGATCCTGAGTATCGACCCTCAGTGTTTGGGAAGTCCAGATTGGGGAGGGTCGCACCCAGGGTCGATTAGGACTCCGATCCTACCTCCGACCCTCAGTTAATAGAATGGTTTTAAAAATTAGAATAAATTCTAATTAAATTTTATCGACTTTGTTAGGTCTTCTAGAAATATAATAGCAATATAAAGGTGATTCTAAAGCTTGAAAAAGTATCTATTAGCAAGCTAAGGTGACGAAACAGAACTCTAAACTAATTGGTTAATAACAAATTGTTTTCTATTTTCTTGAGTCCAATGCCATGCTTGATTCTATCCGACTATGTTTGTAATGTGCATACAACATGCCATCCAATATTTCTATTACTTGTTCATGCATACTTACTTTATGGTTTATAACATGATGATGATGATGATGATAGGAATAGGCATGTGATTGTATGTGTGTGGTTGGTGTACTTGATGCGAGCGAGTATCAGGGGAGGTGTGATGATAACGTCAATAAACGTTAACCTTTGGTAGGTCTCAGCACTTTAGCTCTATCTCTAACTCAAGTCTTGTGCATTAGCATCGTCGTATCGCCATTACTTTAGCAGAACTATTATGTCGTAGAGTATCAGGGGAGGTGGTCTCGGTCGTTGTAGTCTCTGACTCTACTGGGGGGGCCTTAGCTCTATCTCTATGGACATTCTGAGGGATGCTGGGGTGAGGCCTTGGATAGACTTTTTGGCATTAGGATTGGTTAGTTGCGAGCCCAGTTTGCAGCCCTCGCCAACAGGGGCTTTCGTGTTGGTATGGCACTATATAGCAATAAACGTTAACCTTTGTTATATAATGTTCATGATTGGGTGGTTGTGAGTCGACGATAAACATTACCTTCGGGTGGCGTCACACACTTGTGTATAGAGGTGGGGTCAATAAACGTTAACCTTTGACTACCTAAACCTTTCTATTGCATATTGCAAACTATAAACCAGACCAAAGATATGAATTGATTGCATGCATATGTACTGTTGCATTGTTTTGTTTTCTCACTGAGCCGTGATGTGTGCTCACCCCTCGACGTCGAATATTTTTAGTTGATGATGCAGGTTTCACAGTTAAAGAATATATAAATGCTCCAGCATATGGGAACGTAGCAGCGATGGAGGTTGAAGCTGAAGTGGATACAATGACTCCTCTTGCGAGTGCAACTCATGTGTATTCAATTAGATATTTTTCTAGTTTTCCTTATTTGGATTTATTAAAGACATGTATTTGATATCTATTTATGTCTCAGTTGGTACAGAATAATTTGCTACTTAAATATTAATATCACAGTAGATTCTCAGTTCATTTTATTATAAGACTTTCGCTATTGTGTATTTACTCTAATTATGATTATGGATGTATGGAGTTTAGATAACACGGATATAGCCTACTCGAGATCCTGGTTGAACCGTTGGTTTATTAGCGGTTCATCACACCATTCTGAATAGTGTGGAATTGGGGTGTGACAACTTGGTATCAGAGCATCTCAGGCCTTGTCCGCTGAACTAGTTTATATTCAAGACAATTGTGAACTGAGATAGGATAAAAGTAAAAATAGTAATATTAACACACTATAAGCACAAGTGATGGTTGAGACCGAATTTAAAAAGAGAATAATGCATCTACTAAAGGGGAAACAAGTTTACATACAATGAGAGAGAAACAAACGTATATAAAAACTAAAGCAGAGAACAGTCCACAACCCGGACAATTACTCTGTAGTACAAAGAAAACAAATACAATCAAGAAGCTGGAGGTGAAGGAGGAGGCGGTGCCTCATGATCTCTGTCATAGTCCTCAGCATAGACTCTAGTCAACCAGGCTATCTGAGTCTGGGTCGTCTGTAGACTAGTTGTGAGATCGGCTACCCTCCGATTAGTCACATGTTGAACCTCTATGAGCTCTCCCATCCCCGTGTCTGATATGTGCTGGGTGGCTAGCAACTCATCCACTCTCACACGCTGAGCATCTAGTAACTCCTCCATCCTCAGATCAGATCTGCGCTGAGCCTCCCTGATCTCATGCAACATCTCCATCATATCAGAAGGTGGGTGTGAAGGACCAGCCGCATGAGAAGGACCAGTCTCAGGTGCAGGATACGCCGTAGAAGAAGTACCAACTCCAGCCGCATGCGTAGGTGAAGGCGGTGGTATCGAGTCGACATCCATGTACATGCGGTCATCATCATCGGTAGGATCCGCATGAGTTCTAGCAGCAGCAGCAACGGCCTCAGCGTCAGCCATCTCGATGCGAGTGTGAGGGTGCACCATCTCGTTCCTCTCCTCGTCACTAACTTGGGCATCCCGCAGTCCCATCTTGCAGATAGCCTCCCAATTTAGAGGCGACGAGAAGGTCTTCTCCTGAATCTTCTCATCCACTAAGTCAACCCCCAGGCGGGTCAGCAAAACAGTAATCATACGTCCATAGGGTAGATTACCCCTATGACCGGACAATGTAGCACTAATCATGGTCCACATGATGATGTAAGGAAGGCAGATGGGCTGCCTAGTGCAAATGCTGTACCGAAGATACCGGGTCAGCTGAGAAACCCTCTCATAATGGCCACTCTGTGGAATCAGATTATGCTGGATAATCTTGTAGAAGACCCATGGAGCCGGACGCATATAAGAAGCTCTCATCTGCCAGCGATCAGGTCGTAACAGCTGATTGTCGATCTCTGCCCTCATCTCCATAGAAACAAACTGGGGCTCTCCAGGTGCACAGTACACCATGGGGCCATCATAAGGAATGCCCAGTAGGTCGGCCAGTTGCCGATAGTCAAATGAGATATTCACCCCTTTGACGTAGCTGGTGATACGCAACTCTTGACCCCTCTCGACATCATTGTAATTCCCCACCACCTGGAGGTTACAATAAAATTGTCGCACCAAATCCGGGCAGGTGCAAGCTTCGTAAGTGATGACAGGAAGCCATCCCATATCACCAAACGCCCTCTCTACATTGAACAGGGCTAGCTCAGCCAAGTTCACCATACGACCACCCTCTACCTTCTTACGGACATAGTGGGCATACTGTGCCTCGGCTTCATTGGAGCGGAAGCGAAGTGGATCACGAACTCGGGGTACCTTGGTATGAGCCATGGTATCTGCAAAGAAAGAAACAGGGAGACAAGGAGTTAATAGGATAAAAATCCAAAATTTGACATTATAACGACGTAAGTTGGCCAAAAGCCTCACTTTTCACCCATACACGTGGGCAGGAAACTTACGTAGGTTCCAACATATCCTACAACACTCACACAGTAGGAAATTGGAACTAATGAAGTCCAATTTGAAGGAATTTCAAGAAATCGAAAAAATTCGACAAATTAGGGCAAAAAGAGCAAAAATCCAAGTTTCTCGATAACCAACCGATGAAACTCGAAAATTTTTTAGGGCTTTCATTCCTCGAGACACCAATAACAAAGGCCCCCAATAAAAATCAAATTTTTACGGTTGGAAAAAGTTTAATTTGAAAGATACAAGTTAAATGGACAAAAACCTAGAAAAGAAAACCTAAAAATAGGGGAAAATGAGAAAACATACCTGTAGGGATGATGTGGACGTCGAAACCCAGATCCAAACTGACCAAAATAGTGGAGTGGCACTGTAGCAACTCAGACGGGAGAGACGAGTCGAAACGGGAGGGAAATAACAAAAAATGAACCCAGAATCCGATCTTAAAAGTTTGATTTTTGGTCTGAGGGTCGGACAACTTGACCAGAAATATCGACCCTTGGGTCGACCCTCCCATCGACCCTCGGCTCTCGGGAATCTGACAGAAAACTAAGGGATGGATACTGAGGGTCGGATACCCATCGACCCTCACATCGACCCTCAGCTCTCGGGAAGAACAGGTCATTCCCAGGGTCGAATACTGAGGGTCGGACATACCATCGACCCCCACCATCGACCCTGCATAGAAAAGACAGTATTTTTCACAGAATGATCTAAAAATTTTGAAATTTTACATCGGTTAGCATGCCTACATGAAGTATAAATGATTGTCTCACCTATTTTGATGATTTTCAGGCACCACCAATCTCAGAAGAAAAACATGTCTGGACGTAGAGTGACCAGGCAGAGTCGGAATGCAGTTCCACCACCACCACCTGTAGAGGAGACCAGTCAGGAAAATATATATGTACCAGGAAATCCAGATCAGGCAAGTCCTACCAACTTGCCACCTCCACCACCGGAGTTAGCAACTGTGGTAATGAATTTAGCACAGCAGCTGCAACAGATGCAACATGCACAGACTCAAATGCAAGTTGCAATGGGAATTATGTTCCAAGCCGCACATGCTACACCCATGCAGACCGGACAAGCCAGTTCAGCACCGGTGGGTAACCACCCAGCACCTCAAACACCTCAACCACCAGCTGTACAGATTCCAGTACCAGGTCCGGAAGCAGCTCAGGATAACTATCAGTATCCAACACCTATGTTTGGGGCATACCCCAAAATCAGATGGATCACTCTCGACTGGTTGAGAGATTTTTGAAGATGAAGCCCAGGGAATTTAACGGCAAACCGTCTGATCCGTTATGGCCGGCACACTGGATCGACGAGATGGAGAGAAACTTTCTCATGATGACTATTACTGAAGAAGAAAAGGTGTTATGTGCCACCTTCATGCTGAAAGGCGATGCACATCATTGGTGGAAGTCTATCAGGGCATATCTACTGACCAAGCATGCCCTATTGACTTGGGCTATTTATAAAGAAGCATTTTTTGAGAAGTATTTTCCCCGAAGCTTCAGAGATTCTATGGAAAAGGAGTTCCTGAGTTTATATCAGGGCCAGATGTCTGTGGATGCATATCAGCAGCGTTATGAGGAGCTGTTTTTCTTTGCACCACTCTGTATGCAAGAAGAAGACACTAAGACCCGTAGGTTTGTTACGAGGTTAAGAGGAAGCATCAGAGAGCACGTTCTGGGCTTGGAAAAGAAGGTATATAATGAAGCTGTCCAAATTGCTCGAGTTATAGAATCGATCCAGAAGGAGAGTTATTTCACACAGAACAGAAGTATGAAAAGGCCAGCTGTAAATACTTACAATGGAGGGAACAACAAGACATTGAAACCCTTCCGTGCTCAGGGTTTTACTGCTGCACCCAGGACTACTCCAGTAGCTCAACATCAGTCAAAGCCAAATTCTGAAGGCCCAAAGTGTTTTAACTGCAACCAAACGGGACATATGGCAAGGGAGTGCCCTAAGCCCAAGAAGCAGTTACATCAAGGACGAGTATATGCTGTGACATCAGAGGATGCTGCCGCATCGCCCGATGTCATCACAGGTATGACTGGAACCTTATAAATTTCAATTATGTTGTGTGAGCATATAGACTAAGTAAATAAATCATAGGTATCGTACCTATAAATGGCGTACCCGCCAGAGTACTCTTTGATTCAGGAGCTACTCATTCCTTTATATCGGTGTCATTTGGAAAGAAGCTAAATTTACTCATCAAAACATTAGACTACAATTTACTTGTACGGTCACCGATGGGGTTAGAAGTGGAATTAGAGAAAGGATATGGACCATGTCCAGTTCTCATTGGCGAAAAAACCTTAGATGCAACCTTGATACAACTGGAGATGGCAGACTTTGACGTCATCTTGGGAATGGACTGGTTAGCTCGGCATTCTACAAACCTATTATGCGCCGAAAAGAAGCTAACATTTAAAGACAAAGAAGGAGCAGAATTCAGTTTTGCAGGAACCAAACTTCCCCGTAGACGCAAGCTCGTATTCTCAGCACTAAAGGCTAAGAAGTGCCTTGAGAAGGGGGCAGTCGGGTATCTAGTATCAGTGGTCGACCTAACCAAGGAAGCACCACGAATGGAAGACATTGATGTCGTGCGGGACTATCCCGACGTATTTCTGGAGGAACTACTAGGATTACCACCCGACCGAGCCACAGAGTTTGTGATAGATCTTATACCTGGAGCCGCACCAGTATCAAAAGCACCTTATAGAATGGCTCCTACTGAACTGAAGGAACTGAAAGTGCAACTACAGGAACTGCTGGACAAGGGTTATATTCGACCCAGTATATCACCATGGGGGGCACCGGTATTATTCGTAAAGAAGAAGGATGGTAGCGTTCGATTACGTATCGACTATCGGGAGTTGAATAAACTGACAATCAAGAATCGATATCCACTACCTCGGATCGATGACTTGTTCGATCAGTTGCAAGGAGCAAAGGTATTTTCTAAGATCGATCTTCGATCAGGCTATCATCAGTTGAAGATTAAAGAAGGTGATATTTCTAAGACAGCTTTCAGGACCAGATACGGACATTATGAGTTCTTGATCATGTCTTTTGAATTAACAAACGCACCAGCAACTTTCATGGAACTTATGAACTAGGTCTTCCACGATATGTTGGATATGTTGGTTATAGTATTTATTGATGATATATTGGTATACTCCAAGGACAAGGAATCCCATATCAAGAACCTAAACGCCGCCCTACAACGTTTAAGGAAAGAGAAGTTATATGCCAAATTTACCAAGTGTGAGTTTTGGCTAAGTGAAGTCCCCTTCCTAGGCCATGTAGTATCTGTTGAAGGAATCAAAATGGACCCCAGCAAGATCGAGGCTATTGTAAAGTGGGAAGCACCAAAGAGCGTTGCAGAAATTAAAAGTTTTCTGGGTCTCACCGATTATTATCGAAGATTTGTAGAAGACTATTCCCGGATTACTGTACCTCTCACCAGTCTGACTAAGAAAGGTGAAAAGTTTGTGTGGATGGATAAATGTGAGAAGAGCTTCCAAACATTGAATACCAGATTGATATCCGCTCTGATTTTGACTATTCCTGTTCCAGGACAGACATTTACCTTATACACTGATGCGTCGGGACTGGGATTAGGATGTGTGCTTATGCAAGGAGAGCAAGTAATTGCTTATGCCTCGAGACAGTTGAAGACAGATGAGAAAAATTACCCCACTCATGATTTGGAGTTAGCGGCAGTAGTACATGTTGTCAAGATATGGAGACATTACCTATACGGAGAGAAATTTCAGATTAAGTCGGACCATAAAAGTCTTACTTATTTATTTAATCAGAAGGAGTTGAATATGAGACAAAGAAGATGGATGGAACTATTGAAAGACTATGATTGTGATATCCAGTATCATCCGGGGAAAGCGAATGTAGTAGCGGATGCATTGAGCAGAAAGGCAATGATAAAATCGCAAGGAGAGGTTAGCACGACTGCAGCAATGTGTACTACTGGAATGGTATTCAATCACGGCAATGAGCAGTATGTGATAGATACAACGGATGGATTAGCCAACCAAGGGTTTATTCATCGGTTTTCAAATATGTTCGCGGCATTGAAGATTATACCGGATATAATGGATGAAGTGAAGACAGCTATCAAATCAGATCCTTATCTGAGAACAGTACAAGAAGATATCGAGAAAGGTAGGACTAACCTTGAGTTCACCTTGGACGAAGAGAAAGTACTGAAATACAAAGGAAGAATATGTGTACCCAAAACAGAAAGTGAAGACATTAGACACCGACTGATGAAAGAAGCCCATACCACCATCTGTTCGATACATCCTGGGAGTACAAAAAGTGTATCATGATCTAAAGAAACTATATTGGTGGAGAGGAATGAAAGCAGATGTAGCTAAGTTCGTATCTCAATGCCTAAATTGTCAGAAGGTAAAGGCTGAACGACAAAGACCCGCAGGACTGTTACAGCCATTACTGGAACCGGCATGGAAATGGGACTGCATCACCATGGACTTCGTCATGGGATTACCACTGACTCCTTGAGTAGTTGACGCAGTTTGGGTGATTGTGGACCGTCTAACTAAAACAGCTCGCTTCATACCTATACGACCTCAGTATACTCTAGAAAGGTTAGCAAAGTTGTATGTGGATAATATCGTTCGATTACACGGTGTACCAGAGAGCATTGTATCCGATAGAGATCCACGATTTACTTCCAAGTTTTGGGAAAGATTGCAAAAGGCTATGGGTACAACATTGAAGTTCAGTACTGCATTCCACACACAGACAGATGGACAGTCAGAGCGTACAATCCAGATTTTAGAAGATATGCTACGAGCATGTGTAATTGACTTCAAAGGATCATGGGATGAAAGGTTACCACTGCTCGAGTTTACTTATAACAATAGCTATCAGGCTACTATACAGATGTCACCTTATGAAGCACTGTATGGCAGGAAGTGTCGAACTCCTTTGTTTTGGAATGAAGTTGGAGAACGTAGTATTGTTGGACCAGAATTTGTTGAAGAGACTTGCCGAGTGGTTGACATTATCAAGGAAAGAGTGAGAACAACTCAGAACCGGCAGAAGCAATATGTAGATACTCGACGCAGAGATCTGGAGTTCGCTATAGGTGATAAAGTATTTTTGAAAGTAACGCCTATGCAAGGATTGAAAAGGTTCGGACAGAAAGGGAAACTAAGTCCAAGATATGTCGGGCTGAATGAGATTCTAGCTAAGCATGGGAAAGTGGCTTATCAGTTAGCACTACCACCATCTATGTCAAGTGTGCATAATGTATTTCACATTTCCCTATTGAAGAAGTATGTCAAGGATCCAACGGATGTTTTGACAGTGGATTTAGCGGAATTGACTGATGATTTGACATTTGAAGTAACACCAACAGAAATCACCAATCGAAAGATTCAACATCTGCGCAATCGAGATATCTATTATGTCAAGGTCACATGGAAAAGTAGAGAAATAGAAGAAGTTAAATGGGAAGAAGAAAATGCTATGCGAAAGCAATACCCTCACTTATTTGATTCAGAAGGTACGTACAATTTCGAGGACAAAATTTTTATAAGTAGGGGGAGTTGTAAGACCCATGTCAATCTAACCCGGTCTTATCACCATGAACCAGGTTTACCCATCATGGTCGAGTCAAATGGACCAAGGGCGTGAAGGAGATCGAGATCCCAGGTATCAAATCGACCCTAAAACACTTAATTTAAGGGGAGGGTCGCATATCTAGCCAAGGAGGGTCGGACCCCCCGGGATAGAAAGTCAGACCCTCAGTTTTGAAGGGAGGGTCGGACAACTTAGAAAACCTAGGGTCGACGGGATCATCGACCCTCCCATCGACCCTCAGTTGTTGCCGAAACTGAAATTAGGAAATTTCCTAATTTTTGATTTGGATTCTTTCCTAATCTCAAAGAGACTTATTTTAGGATGTTCCTATTTTATTTAAAGGACATCCCTAAGCCTCTTTCACTCCTTTTACAACCCTAATTGAATTGGGATAAAGAGAAGAGAAGGAAAAGGAGAAGAAGAGAAGCAAGGAAGAGAAGAAAGCCAAAACAAGAAGAGTAGCAGAGAAGGAGTAATCTTCTCAGGTATGAATAATAGTTCCATGAGTTTCTGTAGACCTTAGATTAGATAATGAAGAGAGCATGATCTCGGCGAAACCTAAACCATCAATCCATGGTTAGGTTTTCATGGAAAACCATCGGAGAATATACGAAAGCTATATTGGTAGATGCTTCATGATTCTAGACCATGGGGTGAATGTTGAATGGATTGTAGGAGCAAGCCATAGGACCCCAAACACGAAGAATGGACTAAAAGAGGGAAATTGACCAAAATACACCGAGGTTCGCACAGAGGGTCGATGACCATCCGACCCTAGGTGATCCTGAGTATCGACCCTCAGTGTTCGGGAAGTCCAGATTGGGGAGGGTCGCACCCAGGGTCGATCAGGACTCCGACCCTACCTCCGACCCTCAGTTAATAAAATGGTTTTAAAAATTAAAATAAATTCTAATTAAATTTTATCGACTTTGTTAGGTCTTCTAGCAATATAATAGCAATATAAAGGTGATTCTAAAGCTTGGAAAAGTATCTATTAGCAAGTTAAGGTGAGGAAACAAAACTCTAAACTAATTGGTTAATAACAAACTGTTTTCTATTTTCTTGAGTCCAATGCCATGCTTGATTCTATGCGACTATGTTTGTAATGTGTATACAACATTCCATCAAATATTTCTATTACTTGTTCATGTATATTTACTTTATGGTTTATAACATGATGATGATGATGATGATGATAGAAATAGGTGTGTGATTGTATGTGTGTGGTTGGTGTACTTGATGCGAGCGAGTATCATGGGAGGTGTGATGAGAACGTCAATAAATGTTAACCTTTGGCGGGTCTCAGCACTTTAGCTCTATCTCTAACTCAAGTCTTGTGCATTAGCATCGTCGTATCGCCATTACTTTAGCAGAACTATTATGTCGTAGAGTATCAGGGGAGGTGGTCTCGGTCCTTGTAGTCTCTGACTCTATCGGGGGGCCTTAGCTCTATCTCTATGGACATTCTGAGGGATGCTGGGGTGAGGCCTTGGATAGACTTTTTGGCATTAGGATTGGTTAGTTGCGAGCTCAGTTTGCAGCCCTCGCCAACAGGGGCTTACGTGTTGGCATGGCACTATATAGCAATAAACGTTAACCTTTGTTATATAATGTTCATGATTGGGTGCTTGTGAGTCGACGATAAATGTTACCTTCGGGCGGCGTCACACACTTGTGTATAGAGGCGGGGTCAATGAACGTTACCTTTGACTGCCTAAACCTTTCTATTGCATATTGTAAACTATAAACCAGACCAAAGATATGAATTGATTGCATGCATATGTACTGTTGCATTGTTTTGTTTTCTCACTGAGTCGTGATGTATGCTCACCCCTCGACGTCGAATATTTTTAGTTGATGATGTAGGTTTCACAGTTGAAGAATATATAAATGCTCCAGTGTACGGGAACGTAGCAGCGATGGAGGTTGAAGCTGAAGTGGATACACATGACTCCTCTTGCGACTGCAACTCATGTGTATTCGATTAGATATTTTTCTAGTTTTCCTTATTTGGATTTATTAAAGACATGTATTTGATATCTATTTATGTCTCAGTTGGTACAGAATAATTTGCTATTTAAATATTAATATCACAGTAGATTCTCAGTTCATTTTATTATAAGACTTCCGCTATTGTGTATTTACTCTGATTATGATTATGGATGTCTGGAGTTTAGATAACACGGATATAGCCTACTCGAGATCCTGGTTGAACCGTTGGTTTATTAGCGGTTCATCACACCATTCTGAATAATACGGAATTGGGGTGTGACAGCATAAGGTAGTTTGTCTGCCCAATCAACATTAGATTCTGCCATCTTCTGAAGGATAACCTTGACATTTTTATTGGCCGCCTCTACTGCCCCATTTGTCTGTGGACGGTAAGGAGAGGACCGGTGCCTTTTGATGTGGAAGTTGTCACATAATTCTTGGACTCTCCCTCTAAAGTGCTGTTCCTGATATGAGATTATAGAATGAGGCATTCCATCCCGGCATATGATGTATTCTTGTAGAAATTTAGCCACTTTGTTTATTGTGAGCTTGGCATATGACTGTGCCTCTACCCATTTTGTGAAGTAATCGATGGTGACCAAGATGAATTCATGCCCATTTGAAGCTTTAGGGTGAACCTTTTCGATCACATATCTGCCCTAAGTTGAGAAAGGCCATGGAGAGCTAAGAGTATGCAACTCTGCTGGAGGCACATGTATCAAATTAGCATGGATTTGGCACTTGTGATATTTCCTTATGAACTCTGCACAGTCTGCTTCCATTTTGTTCCAGTAGTATCCCATTATGAGAATCTTCTTTGCAAGCATTCTAGCATTCATGTGAGGTCCACATATTCCTTGATGGACTTGCTCGATGACATTGTGTGTCTGTTCCTCGTCGACATAGACTAACTGCACTCCTTCATGAGATCTTTTGTACAGGATATCTTCGCATAGTATAAACTGGGAGGCATATCGCCTAAGAGACTTCTTCTCACTTGTTGTAGCTTCCACTGGATACTTTCCTTCCTTGATGAAATCTATGGTAGGAGCAAACCATGGCTAGCCATCGACTGTCAATGCATTCACTTCTTCCAAGTGGACTGGTCATACTCTTTTCTCTATGATTAAGGGTTTGATACGAAAATGATCATTTCCAATCATTGAAGCCAAGGTGGCCAATGCATCGGCATACTTATTGGTATCTCTTGGGGAGTAGTCAAATTCAATTTGCATGAACTTCCGAGCCAAAGTTATTGCACATTGTTGATAAGGTACCAGCTTCTCGTCTTTGGTTTTTCAATCCCCTCTAACTTGGTAGATAACAATTGATGTGTCACCATAGACCTTTAATCTGCAGTCCCCTATGGCCAAAGCTTCTTTCAGTCCCATGATACATGCTTTGTACTCTACAATGTTGTTTGTGCAGTCAAAGTCTAATCTGAATGAAAATGGCAAGAATGCCCCTTCTGGATCTATGAATAAGACACTGGCCCCGTATCCCATATGATTTGCAGCTCCATCGAAGAACATTATCCATGTGTCATTCTTCCCCTCTTCTTGAGTTGTGTAGACTTCTTCATCTGGGAATACATCTTCCAAATGTCTGAGGTTATCTTCAACCAGTAGAGCTGATAGATGTTCTGTGATTACGCTCCCTTTGATAGACTTTTGAGTAGTGTATGTGATGTCGAATTCGAACAACAACAATAGCCACCTAACCAACCTTCCTGTTAAAGCCAGTTTCTCAAATAGATACTTCAGGGGGTTCATTCTGGAAATAAGTATGACCTTGTAGGATAACATATAATATCTCAATCTCTTTGTTATCCAGACTAGGGCTGTGCATGTCTTCTCCAGCTGTGTATAATTGACCTTGTAGTATACTACCTTTTCTATCTTTCCATTTGTATCATGCTGGGCTATCATTGATCCTATACAACCCTTTAGTACTGACAAGTAGAGGAGTAGTGGTCTTCCCGGTACTGGTGGGACTAAGACTGGTGGGTTCAACAGATATGTCTTGATTTTGTCGAAAGCCATCTGACATTGAGGGTTCCAATCCTTTTGCTGGTCTTTCTAGAGTAGCTTGAAAATTAGTTCGCATGTTGCGGTGAGACGTGCAATAAACCGGTTGATGTATTGAAGTCTTCCCAAGAAACCTCTTACTTCCTTTTCTGTTTGAGGAAATGGCATTTCAGAGATGGCTTATATCTTGGCCGGATCAATTTCGATCCCTCTTTGGCTGACCATAAAACCTAGCATTTTGCTGGCTATTACCCCGAATGCACATTTTTGGGGGTTAAGCCTTAGTTTGTATTGCTTGATCCTCTTAAAGAACTTCCTTAATGCCGGGATGTGACCTTCTCTGGTGAATGATTTTATGATCATATCATTTACATACACCTCTACCTCCTTATGGATTAGGTCATGCAAGATTGTAGTAGCCATTCTTTGATAAGTTGCCCCAACATTCTTCAGCCCAAATGGCATCACAGTGTAACAGTAAGTGCCCCAGTCTGTTATGAAAGAGATTTTCTCCTTGTCTTCAGGTGCCATCTTTATCTGATTGTACCCTGAAAATCCATCCATGAAGGACAAAAGAGCATGATTTGCAGTGTTATCCACTAGGATGTCTATCTTTGGTAATGAAAAGTCATCTTTGGGTCTGGCCTTATTTAGGTTTCTATAATCAATGCACACCCTTAGTCTTCCATCCTTTTTAGGTACGATGACCACATTTGCTAACCATTCTGGGTACTTCATGAAACAGAGGATCCACCGGGTCTAACTGATGATTTGACATTCGAAGTAGCACCAACTGAAATTACCAGCCGGAAGGTTCAACGTCTGCGCAACCGTAACATTTGTTATGTTAAGGTTACTTGGAGGAGCCAAGATGTAGAAGAGATCACATGGGAAGAAGAGAATGCTATGCGAAAGAAATATCCTCACCTTTTTTACTCGGAAGGTATGTGCAAATTTCGAGGACAAAATTTATAATAAGAGGGGGGAGTTGTAAGACCCGTATCATACTAACCGGTCTTACCACCTTGTATCAGGTCTTCCTATCATGGTCGGGCCAAGTGGACCAAGTGCGTGAAGAAACCACAAGGTTAGGTATGAAATTGAACCCCAAATCATCTAATTAGGAGTGTGTGGTCGCATACCTAAACAGGTGTGGTCGACCACACCTCAGAATAATGCGACCACGGGAGTCTGGGATGTGTGGTCGTAGTTTTTAGATGTGTGGTCGACGGGTTCTGCGACCCCACGTGTCACCACATGAAGTCAAACTGACTCCGTGATTAGGAAACCTTCCTAATCTGAAGTGGGTTATTTCCTAATCTATGTAGGACCCTATATGGAGGGTTTTCCTCTATATAGGACGTCCCTTAGCCTCTTTCATCCTTTTAGAACTCAAACAGAAAGAGAGAGAAAGAGAAGAGGAGGAAGAGAAGGAGAATTGAAGAGGAAGACTAAGAGGAGGGATTTCAGAGTGTATGTAAGACCCGTATCAAACTAAACTGGTCTTACCACCTTGAATCAGGTCTACCCATCATGGTTGAGCCAAATGGACCAAGGATGTGAAGGAGATCGTGATCCCAGGTATCAAATCGACCCAAAAATACTTATATTAAGGGGAGGGTCGCATACCCAGCAAGGGAGGCTCGGACCCCCCAAGATAGAAAGTCAGACCCCCAGTTTTGCAGAGGGGGTCGGACACTTTAGGAACTAGGGGTCGACGGGATCATCGACCCCCTCATCGACACCCAGTTGCCACTAGAAACTGAAATTAGGAAAGTTTCTTAATTTTGGTTGGACTCTTTCCAAATCTCAATCGGACTTATTTTAAGAGTTTCTACTCTATAAATAGGATGTCCCTAAGCCTCTTTCACTCCTTTTACAACCCTAATTGAATTGAGAGAAAGAGAAGAGAAGGAAGATAAGAAGAAGAGAAGCAAGGAAGAGAAGAAAGCAAAAAGGAGAAGAATTGCAGAGAAGGAGTATTCTTCTCAGGTATGGATACAAATTCCATGAGTTTTTACAGACCTTAGGTTAGGTAATGAAGATAATATGATCTCGGAGAGTCCCAAACCATCAACCCATGGTTAGGTTTTCATGGAAAACCATGGGGGAATTGATGAAAGCTATATAGGTGAATGATTCATGGTTTTAGACCATAGAATGGGTGTAGAATGGACTGTAGGAGCAAGCAATAGGACCCCAAACACGAAGAATGGACTGAAAGGAAGAAAATTGACCAAAACCCACAGGGGGTCGCATGGTGGGTCGATGGCCAATCGACCCTACCATACCTTGAGCATCGACCCCCAATGTTCAGGAAGTCCAGAATAGGGGGGGTCTGTAAGACCCGCACGCCATGAACTCGGTCTAACCTTATATTTTGGGTCGGAACCCGTCTACATATCATGGTTGAGCCAAGTGGACCAAGTGTATGAAGAAAAACCAAGACCCAATATGAAAATTTACTAAAAAACAGTCAAAATGAGGGTAGGGTCGCAGGTTTTAACAGGTAGGTCCGACCCTCCCATTGACCCGTGACCAGGGGTCGCAGGGGGTCTATGAATTGTTCGATCCTCCCATCGACCCTCGGTATTCGGGAAAAACAGCACGAACCAAAAATTAGGAAACTTTTCTAATTTCGATTGGAACCTTTCCTAAACTCAATGGGACTTATTTTGGGAGGTTTTACTCTATAAATAGGACGTCCCTAAGCCTCTTTCACTCATTTTACAACCCTAATTGAATTGAGAGAAAGAGAAGAGAAGGAAGAGAAGAAGAAGAGAAGCAAGGAAGAGAAGAAAGCAAAAAGAAGAAGAGTTACAGAGAAGGAGTATTCTTCTCAGGTACGGATACTAATTCCATGAGTTTCTACAGACCTTAGGTTAGATAATGAAGAGAGTGTGATCTCGAAGAAACCCAAACCATCAACCCATGGTTAGGTTTTCATGGAAGACCATGGGGAATGTCTTGAAAGCTATATAGGTGAATGATTCATGGTTCTAGACCATGGAATGTATGATTGAATGGACTGTAGGAGCAAGCCATAGGACCCCAAACACGAAGAATGGATTAAAAGGAGAAAAATTAACCAAAACCCACAGGGGGTCGCACAGAGGGTCGATGACCATCCGACCCTATGTGACCCTGAGTATCGACCCCCAGGGTTCTGAAAGTCCAGATTAGGGGGGTCGCACCAAGGGTCGATCATGACTCCGACCCTACCTCCGACCCTCAGTTATCAGCATGGTTTTTAAATTTTTAATTAATTCTAATTAAATTCTATCGACTTTGTTAGGTCTTCTAGCAATATAATAACATTATAAAGGTGATTCTAAAGCTTGGAAGAGGATCTATTAACAAGTTAAGGTGAGGAAACAGGACTCTAAACTAATTGGTTAATAACAAACTATTTTTCTTTTTCTTGAGTCCAATGCTATGCTTGAATCTATGCGAATATGTTTGTAATGTGCATATAACATATCATCTAATATTTCTATTATTTGCTCATGCATATTTATTTATTGTTTATAACAATGTGATGATGATGATGATAGGAATAGGCATGTGAATGTATGTGTGTGGTTGATGTACTTGGTGCGAGCGAGTATCAGGGGAGGTGTGATGGGAATATCAATAAACGTTAACCTTTGGTGGGTCTCAGCACTTTAGCTCTATCTTTAACTCAAGTCTTGTGCATTAGCATCGTCGTATCGCCATTACCTTAGCAGAACTATTATGTCGTAGAGTATCAGGGGAGGTGGTCTTGGTCCTTGAGTCCTACACTCTACCGGGGGGCCTTAGTTCTATCTCTATGGATATTCTGAGGGATGCTGGGGTGAGGCCTTGGATACACTGTTTGGCATTAGGATTGGATAGTTGCGAGCCCAGTTTGCAAGCCCTCGCCAACAGGGGCTTACGTGTTGGTATGGCACTGTACAGCAATAAACGTTAACCTTTGTTGTACAATGTTCATGATTTGGGTGCTTGTGAGTCGACGATAAACGTTACCTTCGGGCGGCGTCACACACTTTTGTATAGAGGCGGAGTTAATAAACGTTAACCTTTGACCACCTAAACCTTTCTATTGCGCATTGCAAACTTTAAATCAGACCAAAGATATGAATTGATTGCATGCATATGTATTGTTGCATTGTTTTGTTTACTCACTGAGCTCAAGTTGGAGAGCTGACCCTCGTACGCACAATTCTTTTTAGTTTTTGATGTTGCAGGTACTATGATTGGAGATTATGTTGACACGCCAACATATGAACATGTGGCGGCGATGGTGAGCAAGCTGTGGATGACGAACATGGTTCGTTAAGTGAGCGTTTCAGCGATGGATACATTTAGTGTTTAGTTTTTGTATTTGGATATTGTAATATGTATTAAATTATGTTTTATTTACATGGAAATAAAGGGAATATTAATTATTTATCATGATTAGACCTCAGTTCATTATCAGTAAGACTTTCGCTATTTATTTTATTACCTCTGATTAATGTGGAATGTGTTTTGGTTTATCATATGTGGGATAGCCTATTTTGAGATCCTGGTTGAACCGTTGGTTTATTAACGGTTCATCACATCATTTTGGTTAGTCAAGAATTGGGGTGTGATAACTTGGTATCAGAGCTCTCGTAGGCCTTACCCATTAAACCTGAATACTTCCACTGGAGTCCATGAACTGAGTTAGGATAAATTAAAAGCTTTAATACAAACAAACCATAAGCACCTGTGTTGGTTGAGACAGAAATTAAACAAGACGATAATGTACATATAAAAGGTGGAACCATATATATACACTCAAACAGAAAGAGAAGACAAAAAAAAAATTATCCCAATAAATAAATAATATAGGGTATTATCTATAAGTTGGGTAGTTATCCAAGTATACAAGGATATAGTACAGTAGCAAGAAGGGAGCTTCTGTAAAGCAGAAAATTGAATACCGAGTTGGTACTCACAAGATGTAAAACTCGATGTATGACAAAGGAAGGAGAAAATGGCAAGTAATGCCTAATTCCCTACAAAGGTAAAGGGAAAAATCTCGGGCCGAATCCAACAGAGATTGAAGAATAACGGCCCTACATTAAGAATAAGAGTAACTACAAGAAGATAAAGCTATACCCCTGGGTGACATGGAGACTCAGAGTGAAATCCACTACACGCTGATCCATTACCCACTGAGCATTAAGATGAGGTTACAACTTGACCCCACCACTATCTGGGTCGAGAATGAGTAATGAAAAACTCATCTGAGTTGATAATCAGATTAGAGCAATTCAAAGGAGGTGAACAACCAGACTACTCCAGCCAACCACCTGGACTATTAAGTACCTTGGCTATGGTTGTAATAAACTTGGCCCAATAAAGATACAAGAGAAACAACAGATGAGACCGACTATGCAAGTTGCTATGTAAATCACTACCCAAGTTACCGATGCTACATCAACACCTTCGGGTTAAACCAAGTACGGTACCACTAGTAGCAACAGTGTACCCCAGTATATGTTAGCACACAATACCTACCATACAGTAAGTCCCAGTAATGCACACCCCAGTGTAGAAGTTTGGTGCACAACAAGCAATGCATCAAGGTGGTTACCCTTATCAGCCACCGAAATATGAGACAATTGCATCATGGCAGAATGATCCAACAAAGATTTAGGAATATTTTCTGAAGATGATACCTCAGACATTTTCAGCAAATGATCAAATCTATTATGGCCATATATCTAGATAGGTTTATATAGGATGCGGTGCATTATTGATTTACTCTTATGATTATAGAGGATGCACATACCCGATTTTATTTTTTCGGGCCTTGACAGGATACCTTCTTGATTTAACCTGTCAATTGGAGTTATAGATATTGTTTCTTTAGTATTAGTCCTGATTATACCAATCTGAACCATTCTCATGATCGACAACATGAACAGAGATATGAACTGAATGAATAGTTAAATGTTTAATCATGTTGAGCGTACATCTTCTGATTTATACCTGATTTATTGATGTACGAAATCTTTCTCCAGATTTATACTTGATTTACTGATGTATGAAAGCTTCTCCAGATTTACTCTTGTAGTGCCTTGACCAATGGCATTATATACTCGATAAAACCTGTAACCATGAGGTTAAGAGCTGTAAAACCTCTATTTCCATGTATTTGGACCACCGTGCGACCTAATGACCTTTGGATGCCGATTGGATTACCATAGATTTACTCCTGATTCTTGAAACCTAGGTTCACTAGATAAAATAAGTGTTCTTCGTCATACTAAATGCGAAAGAAGGAAAGGAATTATTTTTGGATAAACATTCCGACATCCATTGAAAAGATGTTTAGTGATAATGGAATTATTGGAAGGAAGATGATTAAATTCAGATTAGATTTTAAAGCCAAGAGACCTCCGATGAAGTAATGTAGAATCTATTTTGAGATTTCTAAATGGGTGGATATGAATCATGTCTATAAAAGAGTGCATGCGACAAAAGTGAGAACTATCAAGGGTAGCCAGTAAAGGAGTAGATAGCACTCAAGTAAAGTTAAAGATGGTTATATCGGTATGAATTTTGACAAGGTAGAAGATTCCTAAAGACAAATCTAAGAGTGGATACAAGGATAAAGTCAAAAATCGTAGCATTGATAGTATTCGGATTAGTATAAGTAATACTGAGTTATGCCCAATGTCGATTGAGATGATTAAGTAAAGAGCAAAAGAGTTGGCTGAATTAATGAAATTATAAGCATATACCCTAATGCTTATAGATAGACTTGGGATATGAAGTAACAATCACAAGATATTTTTCGAGGTATATGGAAGAGAGAGCAAGGTAGAACAGAAAGGATAAAAGAAATACAAGCTAAGGAGTGCAATAAGAGATTTTGACAATAGTCTTTGAAAAACTAAGAGATGAAGAAACTAGACAAGCCCTTAAGACCATTACACCAGATTTCTCTAGTTTAAGCCCTTTTGGGACTAAATGTTGTTTTAGATGAGTGTTATGAACAATGATTGAATCATATTAATGGATGGATGAAATTTGGACGCAACCTAATTAGACTTGAGATGGCAGACTTTAACGTCATCTTGGGGATAGACTGGTTGCCTCAACACTCTACAAGTGATTATGTGCATAAAAGAGGTTATCATTTAATAATAAAAATGGCATATGATTTAGTATCATTGGGAGTATGTTGCCTAGGAAGTGAAAGCTGATCCTCTCTATGCTAAGGGCGAAGAGATGCTTTGAAGAGAAAGAAGTTGGATATCTGGTATCTGTGGTATACACTACCAAAGAAGCACCACAGACGGAAGGTATTGATGTGATGCGTAAATTCCTGATGTGTTCCAGGAGACTTACCTGGGTTACCTTCTGATTATGCGACCAAGTTCGTCATCGACTTGTTACCAAGGACGATACTTGTGTAAAAGGCACCTATAGAGTAGCTCCTACGGAGTTGAAGGAACTGAGACTCAACTACAAGAGTTATTAGACAAGGGTTCTAATCAGTTAAGTATTGCATCACGGAGAGCACCAACGTAACTCGTGAAGAAAAAGGACGGTAGTGTCAGATTATGTATAGACTACCCGAAACTAAACAAGCTCACGAACAAGAATCGATATTTACAATCTCAGATTGATGACTTATTTAAATAGTTGCAAGAAGCAAAGATATTTTCTAAGATTGATCTTCGATCAAGATATCATCAGCTGAAGAATTTGGATAGCGATATATCGAAGATAGTTTTTTAGAACTAGGATTGGCCAATTATGAGTTCTCGATTATGATGTTTGGATTAACCAATGCCCTTACATCTTTTGTGGAACGGATGAACTGGGTGTTTCATGACATGTTGGACACGTTGGTCATAGTTTTCATAGATGATATTTTGATTTATTCCAAGAATGAAGCAACTCATACAACGGATCTTGGAGTAACTCCACAACAGTTGAAAAGGGAAAAGCTTTATGCCAAGTCCAAGAAATATGAGACATGATTAAACAAAATGATCTTCTTAGATCACGTACCATCATAAAAAGGGATTAAAGTGGACCTTATTAAGATAGAGGTAATCATATGGTGAGAAACGCCTAAAGAGTATTGTGAAGATCAGAAGTTTCTTGGGTTTAATTGGTTATTACTGACAATTTTGGAGGACCACTCTAAGATCGCAAAACCTCTTGCCAAGCTAACTAGGAAGGGAGAGGAGTTTAATTTGACTGACAAGGGTGAAGAATATTTCCAGATTCTAAAGTAAGATTGATATCAGCTCCCATCTTGATCATTCCAGCACCAGGGAAACCTTTTACCCTATCCATCGGAGCTTTCGGATTGGATCTAGGATGCGGGTTGATGCAAGGTAAATAAGCGATTTCATATGCTTCAAGAAAACTGAAAGAGCATGAGAAGAGTTACCCAACTCATGATTGGAGTAAACAATTGTGATTCATGCAATCAAGACTTAGTGACATTATTTAAACGGAGAAGAATTTTAGATTAGATCGGATTATAAGTGTTTTATTTATCTCTTCATTAGAAAGAGTTGAACATGAGGATAAGGAGATGGTTAGGAATACTTGAATGATTAAGACTGTGATATTCAATGTCACCCGAGCAAGGCTAATGTAGTAGCTAAGGCCTTAAGTGAAAAGGCAATTATGAAGTCCGAAGAAGGACCTAGTATAAATGCTGCCTTATGCTCTGCAGCAACAGATTCAGATTTGGAAGAAGAGTAACATATAATAGAAACTCGTGATGATCCAATTGAGCGAGAACTTAGGGATGAAGAAAAAGTAGTAATTTTGTTATATCTGTATATAAGAACAATGCAAGCAGATTTAGAAAAAGGAAAACCTAACCCTGAGTTACTTTGGATGTGGAGACGGTACTCAGAAACAGGGGTAGACTCTGAATACATGAAGGTAAAGACTCAGATATCATGAAGAGAATAAGGATAAGAGCCCATTGTACTCCATATTCAGGATATCCTGGAGTACCAATATGTATCATGACCTGAAGGGATAACAAATGTGGCCTAGTGCGTGTTCCAGTGTCTGAATTATCAGAAAGTAAAAGCTGAAAGACAAAGACCACCATGGCTTACAATAAAAACTATTGGAGCCAGTCTGAGAGTGGAAGTGCATTACAATGAATTATGTCATTGATTTGCCACTGACTCCTAGATCGGTTGACGCAGTATGGGTAATTGTTGATCGCCTTATGAAGATAGCTCATTCTATTGCTATACGACCTCGGTATGCTTTGGAGCGGCTAACTAAGCTACATATGGATAATATTTCCAGATTGTACGGTATGTATAAGAGCCTAGTAACGGTCAGAAACTCATGCTTTATTTCAAAGTCTTAGGAGGATCTACAGAAAACAAAGGGGACAAAGTTGAAGGTTTAGTACCGCATTTTACCTTAAACTGATGGATAGTTTGAGCGGACTATACAGATCCTAAGAGATATGCTCCAAGTTATGAAATTGATTTCAAGAAGCTTGAGTTGAGAAGTTACCATAAATTGAAGTTGCTACCATGTAAATGTCACCTATAAAGCATGGTACGGTAGAAATGTCAAACCCCTCTGTTTTGGAATGAAGTTAGTGAGTAAAGAGTTTTAAGACCTAAGACAATTGCAGAAAACTGTTGAGTGGCAGACAAGATCAAAGAAAAAGGGGCCAAGATAGCTCAGGATTTTCAGGAGAGACACCAAGACCTTGAGTTCGCCATAAGCGACAAAGTATTTTTGGAGATATCACTAATGCATGGTTTAAAACAAATCAACGAGAAGGGAAAGTTGTATTCTATATATGTGTCGGATTTTATAAACTTTGGGGAGACATAGAAAAGTTGCATATCAATTAGCGTTACCGCTATCCACGTCTAGTGTGCATGATGTATTTCGTGTGTCTCTATTGAAGAAGTACATTGAAGATCCATATCAAAGGTATTGACCATGGAATCACTGGATTAGATAGAATGTTTAACTATTGAAGTGGTACCAGCCTAGTTCACTAGTGGAAAGGTACAATGTTTCCAAAGTCGGGATAATTATTATATGGAGGTAACCTGGAAAAGATAAGACATGGAGAAGATGGCATGGAAAGAAGAAGATGCAATGCGGAAATAGAATTTCCACCTATTGACTCCGAAGTAAATTCAAATTTTGAGGACAAAATTTATTTTAACGATGGGGGAGTTGTAAGATCCATACGTTCAAATTTCGAGGATGAAATTTCTTTTAAGGGTGGTGGAGTTGTAAGACCCGCACGCCATGAACTCGGTCTAACCATATATTTTGTGTCGGAACCCATCTACATATCATGGTCGAGCCAAGTGGACCAAGTGTGTGAAGAAAAACCAAGACCCAATATGAAAATTTACTCAAAAACAGTCAAAATGAGGGTAGGGTCGCAGGTTTTAACAGGCAGGTCCGACCCTCCCATCGACCCGTGACCAGGGGTCGCAGGGGGTCTATGAATTGTTCGACCCTCCCATCGACCCTCGGTATTCGGGAAAAACAGCACGAACCAAAAATTAGGAAACTTTCCTAATTTCGATTGGAACCTTTCCTAAACTCAATGGGACTTATTTTGGGAGGTTTTACTCTATAAATAGGACGTCCCTAAGCCTCTTTCACTCATTTTACAACCCTAATTGAATTGAGAGAAAGAGAAGAGAAGGAAGAGAAGAAGAAGAGAAGCAAGGAAGAGAAGAAAGCAAAAAGAAGAAGAGTTGCAGAGAAGGAGTATTCTTCTCAGGTACGGATACTAATTCCATGAGTTTCTACAGACCTTAGGTTAGATAATGAAGAGAGTGTGATCTTGGAGAAACCCAAACCATCAACCCATGGTTAGGTTTTCATGGAAGACCATGGAGAATGTCTTGAAAGCTATATAGGTGAATGATTTATGGTTCTAGACCATGGAATGTATGATTGAATGGACTGTAGGAGCAAGCCATAGGATCCCAAACATGAAGAATGGGCTAAAAGGAGAAAAATTGACCAAAACCCACAGGGGGTCGCACAGAGGGTCGATGACCATCCGACCCTATGTGACCCTGAGTATCGACCCCCAGGGTTCTGGAAGTCCAGATTAGGGGGGGTTGCACCAGGGGTCGATCATGACTCCGACCCTACCTCCGACCCTCAGTTATCAGCATGGTTTTTAAATTTGAAATTAATTTTAATTAAATTCTATCGACTTTGTTAGGTTTTCTAACAATATAATAACATTATAAAGGTGATTCTAAAGCTTGGAAGAGGATCTATTAACAAGCTAAAATGAGGAAACAAGACTCTAAACTAATTGGTTAATAACAAACTATTTTCTTTTTCCTTGAGTCCAATGCTATGCTTGAATCTATGCGAATATGTTTGTAATATGCATACAACATGTCATCCAATATTTCTATTATTTGCTCATGCATATTTACTTATTGTTTATAACATGATGATGATGATGATGATAGGAATAGGCATGTGAATGTATGTGTGTGGTTGATGTACTTGGTGCGAGCGAGTATCAGGGGAGGTGTGATGGGAACGTCAATAAACGTTAACCTTTGGTGGGTCTCTGCACTTTAGCTCTATCTCTAACTCAAGTCTTGTGCATTAGTATCGTCGTATCGCCATTACCTTAGCAGAACTATTATGTCATAGAGTATCAGAGGAGGTGGTCTCGGTCCTTGAGTCCTATACTCTACCGGGGGGCCTTAGCTCTATCTCTATGGATATTCTGAGGGATGCTGGGGTGAGGCCTTAGATACACTGTTTGGCATTAGGATTGGTTAGTTGCGAGCCCAGTTTGCAAGCCCTCGCCAACAGGGGCTTACGTGTTGGTATGGCACTGTACAACAATAAACGTTAACCTTTGTTGTACAATGTTCATGATTTGGGTGCTTGTGAGTCGACGATAAACGTTACCTTCGGGTGGCATCACACACTTGTGTATAGAGGCGGGGTCAATAAACGTTAATCTTTGACCACCTAAACCTTTCTATTGCGCATTGCAAACTTTAAACCAAACCAAAGATATGAATTGATTGCATGTATATGTATTGTTGCATTGTTTTGTTTACTCACTGAGCTCAAGTTGGAGAGCTGACCCTCGCACGCACAATTCTTTTTAGTTTTTGATGTTGCAGGTACTATGATTAGAGATTATGTCGACACGCCAACATATGAACATGTGGCGGCTATGGTGAGCAAGCTGTGGATGACGAACATGGTTCGTTAAGCGAGCGTTTCAGCGATGGATACGTTTAGTGTTTAGTTTTCGTATTTGGATATTGTAATATGTATTAAATTATATTTTGGTTACTTGGAAATAAATGGAATAATAATTATTTATCATGATTAGACCTTAATTCATTATCTGTAAGACTTCCGCAATTTATTTTATTACCTCTGATTAATGTGGAATGTGTTTTGGTTTATCATATGTGGGATAGCCTATTTTGAGATCTTGGTTGAACCGTTGGTTTATTGACGGTTCATCACATCATTTTGGTTAGTCCAGAATTGGGGTGTGACAGGGTCGCACCAGGGGTCGATCATGACTCCGACCCTACCTCCGACTCCCAATTAACAATATGGTTTTTAAATTCAAAATTAATTCTAATTAAATTCTATCGACTTTGTTAGGTCTTCTAGCAATATAATAATAATATAAAGGTGATTTTAAAGCTTGGAAGAGGATCTAATAACAAGCTAAGGTGAGGGAATAAGACCTAAACTAACTGGTTAATAATAAACTATTTTTATTTCTTGAGTCCAATGCCATATTGATTCTATGCGTGTATGGTTGTATGTGCATTCAACATGTCATCCAATATTTCTATTAATTGTTCATGCATATTTACTTTATTGTTTATAATATGATGATGATGATGATGATAGGAATATGCATGTGAATGTTTGTGTTTGGCCAGTGTATATGGTGCGGGTAGGGATGGTATCAACCGGTACAGCCATGACCGTTCTTCATGGGGTGTATATTGTGCCATGGTCTACTCAAGTCATGTCCACTGACGTCGTCGTATCGCCATTTCCTTAGCAGAACTATTATGTCGTAGAGTATCAGGGAAGGTGGTCTCGGTCCTTGTAGTCTCTGACTCTACCGGGGGGCCTTAGCTCTATCTCTATGGATGTTCTGAGGAATGCTGGGGTGAGGCCTTGGATACACTGTTTGGCATTAGGATTGGTTAGTTGTGAGCCAGTTTGCAACCCTAGCCAACAGGGGTTTATTTGTTGGTATGGTATCAACCGGTACAGCCATGACTGTTCTTCATGGGGTGTATATTGTGTCATTCTGGGTGCTTGTGGGGCGACGATGCCATTTTCATTGGCCGTTTCCACACATTCGTGCATAGAGGTGCGGCGGCCACCTATCCTTTATATAGCACAGTGAAAACTATAAACCAGACCAAAGATATGATTTGACTGCATGCATATGTATTGCTGCATTGTTTTGTTTGCTCACTGAGCCGTGATGTACGCTCACTCTTTCGACGTCGAGTATTTTTAGTTGATGATGCAGGTACGACTATTGAATATTATATAAATGCTCCAGTGTACGGGAATGTGGCGGCGATGGAAGTGGAAGTGGAAGTGGATACACATGACTCCTCTTGCGAGTGCAACTCATGTGTATTCGATTAGATATTTTTTCTAGTTTTCTTTATTTGGATTTATTAAGGACATGTATTTGATATTTATTTATGTCTCAGTTGATACAGAATAATTTGCTATTTAAATATTAATATCACAGTAGATTCTCAGTTCATTTTATTATAAGACTTCCGCTATTGTATATTTACTCTGATTATGAATGTGGATGTATGGGGTTTAGATAAAATGGATATAGCCTACTCGAGATCCTGGTTGAACCGTTGGTTTGTTAGCGGTTCATCACACCATTCTGAATAGTGTAGAATTGGGGTGTGACTGAGTAACTCTAAATCTTCAACAAGTTTAAGGTATGAAAACATCCCCCACATCAGTTGAATACCTAGAATAGATCATGAAGGAGATAGTGATTCAAAGTGAGATCCCAATCATAAAACCATGGACAAATTCTAAGAGATCCATGGAGGGAATCTATTAGGATGATGGATTATGTAAAATATGGATTTTAAACCATAGAACAATCATAGCAAGGATCATGATGATAAGCCAAAGAATCAAAACACGAAGGAATTTAGTTGAGAGTGGAAAAGTCGACCATCACATGTGTGGTTGCATGTGTGGTCACATGATATGCGACCACACGAGACATACATATCGACCACACGCCCTCGGGAAAGTTTCAGGGAGGGTGTGGTCACGTGTATGGTCGCATGGTATGCGACCACACATAAGTACCACACGCCCTCGGGGAAGTTTCAGGGAGGGTATGGTCACATGTATGGTCTCATGATATGCATCCTCACATTGTAACCACACACCCTATGGTCGCAAAAACTGAGACCACAGGTGCAGCCGCACCTGCGACCACTTAGCTTCTGGAAGTCTGAATTGATGGAAATAAATTCTAATTTAAAATCTATAAATTTGTTAGGTTTCCAAGTGGTATAAAAGTGATTTACAAAGCTTGAACGAGGAACAACCGTCTACCAAAGGTGAGGGAATAAGACCTCAACTAATTGGCTAATAACAAACTGTTTTATTTATTGAGTCCAATGCCATGAATGATTCTATGCTTGTATGCTAGTAATGTGCATTTCACATGTCATCCAATATTCCTGCTATTATTGCTCATGCATATTTAATTCTGTTTATTTATAACATGATGATGATGATGATGTTATGAATAAACATGTGAATGTATGTGTGTGGTTAGTGTGCTTGATGCGAGTGGAGCATTAGGTGGAGGACGTGACATTGTGGTTTATCCTGGTCACAAGACTCTAGCTCTATCTCTACTCAAGTCTTGCCCATTAACATCGTCGTATTGCCATTACTTTAGCAGAACTATTACATCGTAAGGCATCAAACACCATTGTTGTCCCACATGCACCCACCATGGATAGAGATAAAGCTAAAGTGTCTGAATCAAACACCGTGAACACTTCCCCTGATGCCCTACCCAAACCAATACGTAAGCCCCTATTGGCGAGGGCTTACAAACTGGGCTTGCAACTAACCAATCCTAATGCCATACAATGTATTCACCCAGCATCCCTCAATATGTCCATAGAGATAGAGCTAAGGCCCCCCGGCAGAGTCAGAGACCATATGGTCCAAGACCACCTCCCCTGATGCCCTACGACGTAATAGTTCTGCTAAGGTAATGGCGATATTATGATGTTAGTGGGAAAGACTTGAGTAGAGATAGAGCTAGAGTCTGGTGACGAGGTCAAAGACCACTATACCATGTCCTCCCCCTAATGCTTCATCGCATCCAACACACCAACCACACGCATACATTCACATGTCTATTCCTAGCATCATCATCATCATCATGTTATAAATAAATAGAATTAAATATGCATGAACAGTAATAGCAGGAATATTGGATGACATGTGAGATGCACATTACAAGCATACAAGCATAGAATCAATCATGGCATTGGACTCAATAAAAATAAACAATTTGTTATTAACCAATTAGTTTAGGTCTTGTTCCCTCACCTTTGATCGATGTTTGTTCCTCTCCTAAGCTTTGGAAGTCACTTTGAATCTATTAGGAACCTAAACAATTAATGTATTTAAGTTAGGGTTCAAGTTTACCAAGTTACAGTAGTCAAAAACCTTATTTGGTCTCAAAATATGCTTACTGTTATCGCTTGGTTACACGTGTGGTTGAACCCTGTGGTCGCAATATATAAGACAACACTCTGTGTAGTCAAACCCTGTGGTCATATTTTATGCAACCACACCATGCGACCACACCTTTCCTAGGAACATCCCGAATAGCTGTGGTCGACCCTCTGGTCACCCTGTAGTCGACCATAGGTTGCTACCACATTATGTTTGGTCAATTTTTCATCTCAATCCGAATTCTTCCAGAGTCGATTCCTCGGTTCATCACCTGGGTTCATCCTATAGTTATCCTATGGCCATTATCTACAGTTTCTCATTATCAATTATTCCTAACCTATTTTCTCATGTTTTTTCTTAAAAATTCCATAATCGAAATCATTACATTAGATTTAATACAGTTGAAAAGAACCTATTTTATCTGATCTACCCCATAGAGTCATGTCCATACCTTAAGCTTGCTGAGAGATAGAATTTTTCTCTACAAAACCTTCTTCCCCAAGCTTCTTCTCCAAATCTCCTTCCTCCCTTTATATTCCTTTCTCTTTCTCTCTTAGGTTTAGGGTTTCAATTTGAGTTATAAAAGAGTGAGAGAGGCAAAGGAACGTCCCTTATATAGAGGAAAACCTCCATATAGAGTCCCACTTTAATTAAGAACGAGTCCCCCCTCAAATTAGAAAAGTTTCCTAAACACTAAGTCTGTTCAGTATCGTGTGGTCGCACGTGGGGTCACAGAATCCGTCGACCACACGTCCAAAATATGCGACTACATGTTGTATGGTCTCATAAATGTAGTCTCATGTGTGTGGTCTCATGTGCGACCACACATATCGACACACCTCTAAAAAATGCCACAACACGTCCAAAATTACTGGTTTTTAGTTTTTGACTGATTTCTTCCACACAAACTTAACCAGTCAACCACGCCAACTAAATTTGACTTGTTGCTTACCTTATCTTATGGTTCTTCATAAAATTGGTTCACTTGAGTCGATTATGACGAAAAGACTGGTCGCGACACGAGAACGTAAGGTTAGACCAGGTTCGTGGCGTGCGGGTCTTACAACTCCACTACCCTTAAAAGAAATTTCATCCTTCAAATTTGCACATATGGATCTTACAACTCCACCCCCTCTTATATAAATTTCATCCTCAAAATTTAAACATACTTCTGAGTCAAAAAGGTGAATATATTGCTTTCACATAGCATTCTCTACTTCCCATGTGATCTCTTCCACATCTTCGCTCCTCCAAGTAACTTTAACATAGTAAATATACCGACTTTGGAGATGTTGTACCTTACAACTGGTGATCTAGGTTGGTACCACTTTAAAAGTTAAATCTTCAATCTAATACGGTGGATCCACGGTTAATGCTCGTGATGGATCTCCAACGTACTTCTTCAATAGAGACACGTGAAATACATTGTGCACACTAAACATGGATGACGGTAATGTGAGTTAATATGCTACTTTTCTACGTCTCTCTAAAATTTTATAAGGTCCAAAACGTATATAGGACACAACTTTCCTTTCTTACTGAACCACTTCAAACCACGCATAAGTGACATCATCAAGAACACTTTGTCACTTACGGCAAACTCGAGGTCTTGATGTCTCTTCTGACAACTTTGAGCTGTCTTGGCCCTTTTCTTTGATCTTGTCTGCCAATCGATAGGTTTCTTCAACAGACTCAGGTCTTACAATTCTTCGTTCACCATCTTTATTCCAAAACAAAGGAGTTCGACATTCCTACCGTATCATGCTTCATAGGTGACATCTATATAGTAGCTTTGTAGCAAAATTAATCAGTAGTAACTTCTCAACTCAAGCTCCTTTGAAAATAATTTCATAGGCATGAAAAATACTTCCTAGGATTTATATAGTCCACTTCAACTGTTTGTCGGTTTGAGGGTGAAATGCGATACCAAACTTCAACTTTGGTCCCATCGCTTTCTATAGTCTCTCCCAAAACTTCGGGGCAAAGCGTGAGCCTATGTCAAATACTATGCTCTCAGGCATACCCTTAAATATGGTACTATTATTTACATATAGCTTAGCTAGCAGCTCCAAAGCACACCGAGGTAGTATAGCAATGAAACGAGCCATCTTTATAAGGCGATCAACAATCACCCAAACTACGTCAACTGATCTTGGAGTCAGTGGTAAACCAGTGGTATAGTGCATTGTAATGTAGTTCCACTTCCATGCACGTTCTGGCAATGGCTGCAACGATCCTGCAGGTCTTTGCCTTTCAGCCTTTACCCACTAACAATTCAGGCATTGAGACACAAATTTAGCTACATTCGCTTTCATTCCTCTCCACCAATAGAGTTTCTTTAAATCATGGTACATCTTCGTGCTTCCAGGGTGTATCGAATACGCAGTGATGTGGGCTTCCTTTATAAGTTTTTGTCTAATATCTAAGTATTCACTTTTAGGAACATATACTCTTCCTTTATATCTTAACACCTTTTCAAGATCCAAGGTGAATTCAGGGTTGGTCTTAACTTTTTCAAGGTCTTCTTGCACTATTATCAGATAGGGGTCTAATTTAATAACTGCTTTCGCTTCATCTAAAAGATCAGGTACAATCTTCAATGTAGCAAACATGTTTGAGAATAGATGAATAAATCCTTGGCCAGTTGATTCATCGGGAATATCAATCACGAACTGCTCTTTACCATAACTAAATACTCTTCCTGTGACACACACTACAACATTTATATTAGCTTCTTCTTGGGATTTTGCCATAGCTTTCCTGCTTAATACGTCAACAACTACATTAGCTTTTCCCAGATGATACTTGGTATCGCAACCATAATCCTTCAGTAATTCCAGCCATCTTCTCTGTCTCATGTTCAACTCCTTCTGATTAAAAAGATGAGTGAGACACTTATGATCTGATTTAATCTGAAATTTCTCTCCATATAAATAATGTTTCCATATCTTGACAGCATGTACCACCGCTGCTAACTCCAAGTCATGAGTCGGGTAACTCTTGTAAGACCCATATCAAACTAACCAGTCTTACCACCTTGTACCAGGTCTATCGATCATGGTCGAGCCAAGTGGACCAAGTGCGTGAAGAAACCACAAGACCAGGTATGAAGTCTAACCCAAAAACAACAAATGTGGGGTAGGGTCGCATGCCCAAACAGGTATGGTCGACCCCACCTCAAGAGAAGTCCAACCCATGACTTTTTAGTCATGGGGTCGCATGACTAAGAAGGTGTAGGGTCGACGGATTCTGCAACCCTACCTTCGACCCTACGAATACAATCAGAAATCCAAAATTAGGAAACCTTCCTAATTCAAAAGGGGGTCTTTCCTAAATTCATTGGGACTTATTATGGGGGGTATTCCTCTATAAATAGGATGTCCCCTAGCCTCTTTTACTCCTATAGAACCCTAATTGAAAGTGAGAGAAAGAGAAAGAAAAGGAAGAGAAGAAGAGAAGGAAACTTGAAAAAGAAGACTATGGAAGAAGAGAAAGTTTAGAGAAACCTCAGAATAAAGGTATGAACCTAATTCTCTACCTGAATAAAAGATCCTAGAATAGTTATGAAGAATATAGGATTAGGAAAAATCCAAATCATCCATCCATGGATAAGTTCCAAGAGATTCCATGGAGGAAATCATTATGGACTATGAATAGTGTATAACTTGTAGTTTTGAACCACAGAACAATCATAGAATGGACCATGAAAGTAAGCCAAAGGATCTAAACATGAAGGGATGAACTTTAGAAAGAAAGGTCGACTTAAAATACGTGTGGTCGTACGTAGGGTTGAATGATATCTGACCCTACATGACCACAGGATCAACCACATGCCCTTGGGAAGTTCCAGGGAGGGTGTGGTCGCACGTAGGGTCGAATGGTATCCGACCCCACCTGCGACCCTACACCCTAGGTCACACAAACTGCTACCCTAGGTGCTACCCTACCTACGACCCTACATGTTCTATTAGTTTAAACATGTTGGAACTAATTCTAACTAAAATCTATCGACTTGTTAGGTCTTTCTAGTGATTTAAAAGTGATTCATAAAGCTTTAACGAGAATGTACACTCAATCAAAGGTGAGGGAACAAGGCCTAAACTAATTGGCTAATAATAAACTGTTTTCGTTTATTGAGTCCAATACTATGAATGATTCTATGCTTGTATGATTGTAATGTGCATATCACATGTCATCCACTATTCCTGTTATTACTATTCATGCATATTTAATTTTGTTTATTATAACATGATGATGATGATGATGCTAGGAATAGGCATGTGAATGTATGTGTATGGTTAGTGTACTTGATGCGAGTAGAGCATCAGGGGGAGGACGTGACACTATGGTTCATCCTGGTCACCAGACTCTAGCTATATCTCTACTCAAGTCTTGTCCACTAACATCGTCGTATTGCCATTACCATAGCAGAACTATTATGTCGTAGGGCATCAGGGGAGGTGGTGATCGTGTAGTCTCTGACTGTGTCAGGGGGCCTTAGCTCTATCTCTATGGACATATTGAGGGATGCTGGGGTGAGGCGTTGGATACACTGTTTGACAGTAGGATTGGTTAGTTGCAAGCCCAGTTTGCAAGCCCTCGCCAACAGGGGCTTACGTGTTGGTAAGGGTAGAGCATCAAGGGAAGTGTGATGTGGTGCGATCCTAAGAAATTTAGCTCTATCTCTATTCCATGGTGGGTTCATGTGGGGGGCGGAAATGGTGTTTGATCCATTGGGCGGTTTCACACATTCGTGTATAGAGGTGCAGCGGCCACTTATCCTTTCTATTGTACGTTGCAAACTTATGAACCAGACCAAAGATATGAATTGAATGCATGCATATGTTTATTGCATTGTTTTGTTTGCTCACTGAGCCGTGATGTGTGCTCACCCTTTTTGAATTTGAATATTTTTAGTTGATGATGTAGGTACGACAGTGGAAGATTATGTGAATGCTCCAACATATGGGCATGCGGCGGCAATGGAGGCAGAAGTGATGATGGAGTTGCATGATTCATCATGCAAGTGCAACTCCTGTGTTTTTAATTAGATTTTGTTTAAGTTATATAGACAATGTAATTGATTTAATTACTTTAATTTATGTCTTAGTCATTTTTGAAGATAATATATTTACTATATCACAGTTAGACTCTCAGTTCATTTAATATATAAGACTTCCGCTATTGTTTATTTACTCTAATTATGGTTGTAGATGTGTATGGTTTAAGCAAACGGACACAGCCTATTCAAGATCCTGGTTGAACCGTTGGTTTATTAGCGGTTCATCACACCATTTTGAATAGTGTGGAATTGGGGTGTGACAACTTGGTATCAGAGCTCTCAAGCTCTGTCTATTAAACTGATATATTTATACAAAAGTTCATGAACTGAGTTAGGATAAAAATTAAAAATTATAATAATAACACACCAAAAGCACCTGTGTTATTTGAGACAAAATTAAGAAAGTGAATAATGCATATATAAAAGGAGAAACAAGTTTCATATACACTCGACTAAAAGCAACGTATATATACATATCCAAATCAGAGTACGGTCTACAAGCTGGACAATTACTCTGTAGTACAAGGAAAAATAAAAAAAAGGTACATCATTAAGCTGGAGGTGCTGGAGGAGGAGGTGCCTCGCGATCTCTATCGTAGTCCTCAGCATACACTCTAGTCAACCAGGTTACCTGAGTCTGGGTCGTCTGGAGACTAGCTGTCAACTCGGCCATTCACTGATCGGATGTACGCTGAGCATCTAGAAGCTCACCTACTCTCCCATCAGTCACGCGCTGAGCATCTAGAAGCTCTCCTACTCTCAGATCAGTCACGCGTTGGGTCTCACGCAGTAGCCCCATCATATCATCACAGGGTGGGCGTGAAGGACCAGCAGTGTGTGAAGGAGCCCGAGATGGACCAGCTCCTGTAGAATGTAGAGGTGATGGAGGAGGTATGACATCTACATCCATAAACATACGATCATCCTCAGCATCACCCCCATGGACCCCTGCTCTTGCTGCTGCTGCTGCCGCCTCAGCGTCTGCTGTCTCTACTCGACGAGGACGCACCAGAGCGTTCCTTTCATCATCACTGACCTGAGCATCCCGCATACCCATCTTACAGATGGCCTCCCAATCAAGGTCCGATGAGAAGGTCTTCTCCTGAATCCTCTCATCCAATAAATCAACATGTAGGCAAGTGAATAGTGTAGTGATCAAACGTCCGTAGGGCAGGTTGCCTAACTGACCAGGCAGCGTAGCGCGGATCATCGTCCGGATGATAATATAAGGAAGGCAGACAGGCTGCCTAGTGCAAATGTAGTAGAGGACATACTAAGTCAACTGAGAAATCCTATCATAGTGTCCACTCTAGGGGATCAGGTTATGCTGGATAATTTTACAGTACACCCGAGGCTCTGGACGTAGGTTGATTGCTTTCATCTCCCAGCGATCATCTCTAATGAGCTGACTATCAATCTCAGCATGCATCTCCAAGGATAGGAGCTGGGGTTCCTTGGGAGCACAGTACACCAAAGGTTCATCATTTGATATGCCCAAAAGATCAGGCAACTACTGGTAGTTAAATGAAACCTCCACCCCTTTGACGTAGTTAGTGATCCTGAGCTCCCTACCCCTCTCTTTGTCATTGCGATCCCCCACTACCTGGAGATTGCAATAGAACTGCTTTACCAAAGCAGGATGAGTACAAGCCTCATAGGTGATCACAGAAAGCCAGCCCATGTCACCAAATGCCTCGTCCACGTTGAACAAGGCTAGACTAGCCAAGTTCACACAGCGACCCCCTTCTACTTTCTTATGCTCATTGCTAGCATACTGAGCTTCAACCTCGTGAGAGAAGAAACAAACGGGGTCATGAGCCCTAGGAACCTTGGTATGAGCCATACTATCTTCCAAGACACAGAAGAACAAACAAGATATTAGTAATGGTGAAAAACTTAAAATTTCAGCATTATAATGGCATGATTTGGCCAAAAGCCTCACTTTTCACCCAAACAACTGGGAATGAGGACTTACATAGGTCCCAAACCATCTTGCAAGGCTCATACAGTTGGAAATTTAATCTAGAAAGATCGAATTTGAAGAAATTTCAATAAATTCAAAAAATCTCAAAAATTAGGTCAAAAATGGAAAATTTCAAGTTTCTCGATAACCAACCGATGAAACTCAAATATTTTTGAGGGCTTTCGTCCATTGGGTGACCAATAGAAAAAGCCCCCAATAAAAATTTAATTTTTACGATTAAAAAAAGTATAATTTGAAGAAAATGATGTAAATGGACGAAAAACCTAGTTTAGAAAGCTTAAAAATGGAAAATAGTAGAGAGTATACCTGAAGAGAAGGAGCGGGAGTCGTGAACGGAAGAAACAATCACCAAACCCTAGGGGTCGATATTGTAGCAACTCAGTGGAAGCGAGTTGAGTTGGAAGAAAGGAGAAAGAATAGGAAATGAATCTAAAATTAGGTTTAAAAACTTGATTCTGGATCGTAAGGTCGCAGAATTCGACCAAAATGTGTGACCCTACGACCGACCCTACCATCGACCCTAGGCTCTCGGTGATCTGACAGAGAACCATGGGTCGGACCTAGGGTCGGACATATACCGACCCAACGATCGACCCTAGGCTCTCGGTGAGCTGGCAGTGTTCTTAGGGTCGCATACCCTAGGGTCGAATATAGTGGGACCCTACCATCGACCCTACCATGGAAAATTTAGTATTTTTACTTAATGATCTGAAAAATTGGAAATTTATATTGATTAGTTGGATTTTGACTTGGAAACAACTTATATTGATTGCCTCACATGTTCTACGACTGTTTTTCAGACACTACCACCACCAGGACAAGAAATGGCTGGGCAAAGCGTGACCAGACGAGGCCGTAACCCAATTCCACCACCACCACCTGTGGAGGAAGACAACCATGAAAATCTTGATGTACAAGAGAATCTCAATATGGCACCACCAGTAGCTAGAGGCCAGGCAAATCCTACAAACTTGCCAGCCCCACCTATTGATTTGGCAACAGCCATAATGAACCTGGCACAACAGCTGCAGCAAATACAGCAGGTGCAAGCCAATATGCAAGCTGCTATAGGAATGGCTTTTCCAGCTGCACATACGACACCTATGCCAGCATGGCGAGCTAGCACAGTACCAGGGGGAAGCAACACGGTATGTCACACCCCAATTCCGATTCCAACCACAATGGTGTGAGTGAACCGTCATCGAACCAACGGTTCACACCAGGATCTCGAATAGGCCGTGTCCACTCATACAAACCATTACACATAACCACAATCAGAATATAAATAATACAGCGGAAGTCTTTAAATAAATGAACTGAGAATCTATTGATAAATTTAAATAAAATATTCAATTATTCAAATTCAAACATATAATATAATACCCTTACATCCATTTAGTCCAACTGAAAATAACTGAAATAAATAAATAAAACCAATCAAAGGTACACGCAGAAAGGGCACTCGCATGAAGCGTCATGCTCATCCTTTCCTACCTGTACGTCCAACGCCGCAACACCACCATACACCGGAGCATTCATATAGTCGTCAACAGTGTAACCTGCATCAACATCTAAAAACAATGTACGTACAAAGGGTGAGCTCACAACTCAGCTCAGTAAGACAATCAGACAGTTTCACAATATTATGCTTGAGTAACAATCAATTTTATGCTGTGGTCTGGTTTTAAGTTTGCAATGTGCTATAGAAAGGTTTGGTGGCCCCCGCACCTCTATACACGAGTGTGTGACACCTCATGGATCACACCCCCATTGGCCCACATGCACCCATCATGGAATAGAGATAGAGCTAAGATACCCCCGTACCTCCCCTGATGCTCTACCCATACCAGTACCTAAGCCCCTACTGGCCAGGGTTAGCAAACTAGGCTCACAACTAACCAATCCTATATGTCATCAATGTATGCTCTATCCCAGCAGAGCCGTTTACGGCATGGAGATAGAGCTAAGGCATTCCCACACCTCCCCAGATGCCCTATCCGCAACTAACCCACTAGGATAGAAATAATACGCAGGTAAACCCTATCCCAACATAACTCCCTACGGCATAGAGATAGAGCTAAAGCATCGTGGACAAGCCAACGTCGACCTCGGAGACCACAATGCCACATAACCATGGCCAGACCAGCATCAACATCGGAGACCATCGTACCACGACCTTCCCCTGATGCCCCACCCGTACCAAGCATGTTAAGACAGAATACAACAAAAGGTGCTAGTGTGAGGAGCGATCCTAGGCCCATGCCCCACTCCACATACTAACGAAAACAATCACATCCTTAACAATCACATCCTATCAATGCATGAACAGTAATAATAACTGAAATTAAAAGATGGCATGTGAATATGCACAAACATCACATCATACATAATCAGGTGATTAACAACGACTTACTGTCCATTAATTATTAGGTTTAGGTCAGATTCCCTTACCTGACGCTCGTTTGATAGCTTGCTCCACGTCACAAGATGCAAACGGAAAGTCACAAAGTCCTACAGTATTATTAGGGTTTCATTAGAATATTTTTCTTAGGGTTTCATGTTGGTCGGAAACCAACAAAGTTACAAAATACCCTCACAGAGCTGATCGGTGGCATGTACCGGTCGCAGCTCTGTGGGTAAGACTGGTGACCGGTATGGTCAGCCGATCCCCACAGACCAGCCCCCCGAAAGATACCGGTGGCAACATACCGGCCGCACTGTGTGCAACCGGTATAGTCGATCGGTATGTCTCCGGAAGACCATACATGGGTTTTTCGACTGCCGTCGATCATCCTACATGGATTTCCAAGGTTTCTCCTATCCATTCTAAGTTTAATATTTGAGTTACAGTTATCCCCAACTCATTCGAGTCTAGTTTCAATGAATATCATCTCGGAACTCGAATCTAGGGTTTGACGGCAACTTAGGGTTTAAGGTCCAATTAGGGTTTTAGATCAATACCTACTTTTGCATGGTATTGATCCACCCACACAACTATTCTAGAGTCATAGGGTAAGAAGAATGGTTAAAACACTTACCGTTGACTAGCGTAGAGTGAGCTTCGTCGAACGGCAATGGCGGCACCTTCTTCTTCTTCCTAGCTCCTTCTCCTTTCCAACCTCCTTCTCTTCTCTAGAGTTTGTGAGAGATAATGGAAAGGATTTGAGGAGGTTTAAGGGTGTATTTATAGTCTAGAATTAGGGTTTAGTAACCCTATTAGGATTAGGAAAGTCTTAGGATTTGAAATCAGGAAAGTGGGACCCTCAGAAGTCAATTTCTGGATTTCCACATTCAGCTGCACAGAGCTTACCGGTCGACCAGTACCAAGACCGGTACCATCGACCGGTCAACATAAAATCATGTTGATTTAATCGCCTTTGGTCCGATTTCATACCTATTTGTCATCCGCTCGTCCTGTTTGGCTCGGTGATGATCGGAACACCTGCTACGACACAAAACCAAGGTTTAGACCGGGTTTACGGAGTGCGGGTCTTACAACTCCCCCACCCTTAAAAGAAATTTCATCCCGAAATTTGCATGTAGGTTTCACAACTCCCCCACCCTTAAAAGAAATTTTGGCCCCAAAATTTGAACGTACCTTGATCGTCGAAAAGGTTAGAGTACTCCTTCCTCATCGCACTCTCCTCTTCCCAAGTAATTTCCTCCACATTTTGGCTTCTCCAATGCACCTTCACATAATGGATATCCTTGGTTCGAAGTTGCTGTACTTTTTGACTTGAGAGCATCACAGGCACCACTTCGAATGTTAAGTCTTCAGTTAAGTTTGGGGGATCAGCGGTCAAGATGTGCGATGGATCTCTGACATACTTCTTCAGTAATGATACATGGAACACGTTATGAATGCTTGACATAGATGGTGGTAGAGCCAATTGATATGCTACATTACCACGTCGGGTCAATATCTCATATGGTCCCACATACCTAGGGCATAGCTTCCCCTTTTTACCAAACCGTTTCAGACCTCGCACCGGTGATACCTTCAAAAATACCTTGTCACCCACTGCAAACTCCAGATCTCGACGTCGATTATCCGCATAATGCTTCTGTCGAACTTGAGCTGTCTTTACTCTCTCCTTGATTTGATCAATCACTCGGTAAGTTTCTTCAACAAACTCCGGTCCTACAATTCTTCTTTCTCCCACCTCGTTCCATAACAGAGGTGTACGACACTTCTTCCCATAGAGAGCTTCATATGGGGCCATCTGAATTGTAGTCTGATAACTATTGTTATAAGCAAACTCGATAAGTGATAGCTTCTCATCCCAAGCTCCATTGAAATCTATTGCACAAGCTCGGAGCATATCTTCCAAAATTTGAATAGTTCATTCTGACTGTCCGTCCGTCTGAGGGTGAAAAGCTGTACTGAACTTCAACTTTGTTCCCATAGCTTTCTATAATCCTTCCCAGAACTTTGATGTAAAACGGAGATCTCTGTCAGATACTATACTCTCTGGAACGCCATGAAGTCTGACTATATTATCCACATATAACTTGGCCAGTTTCTCCATGGTATACTGAGGTCTGACCGCAATAAATCGAGCTGTCTTGGTGAGTCGATCTACTATAACCCAAACTGCATCCACTGACCTTGTTGTCAAAGGTAGGCCAGTGACAAAATCCATGGTAATGCAATCCCACTTCCATGCAGGTTTCAATAATGTCTGTAGTAAACCTGCGGGTCTCTGTCTTTCCGCTTTAACTTGTTGACAATTCAGACACTGGAACACAAAACGAGCTATATCTGCTTTCATACCCCTCCACCAATATAGTCTTCTTAAATCATGGTACATTTTGGTACTTCCTGGATGTACCGAATATGGAGTGTAATGAGCTTCAGTCATAACTCGATCTCTGATATTGCAGTCTTCACTCTCAGGTATACATAACCGTCCACGATACCTGAGTACCTTGTCTGAATCCAAGGTAAAGTCAGGATTGCTCGTACCCTTCTCTAAGTCTTCTTGCACTGTCTTGAGATGTGGATCCTGTAGGATTGCTACCTTGATTTCATCAACTAGATCCGATGAGATCTTCAAAGCTGCGAACATCATGGTCAATTTATGAATTAAGCCTTGCTCGACTGGATCTTCTGCAGTTTCAATTATATACTCTTCATCACCTTCGATTGAACTTGATGCTGCGGCACATAATGCAGCATTTGTACTTGGTCCCGCCTTAGGTTTCAATGCCCACTTTCTGTTTAAGGCATCAGCCACAACATTTGCTTTGCCCGGATGGTACTGGATGTCACAATCATAATCATTTAACAATTCCAGCCATCTCCTCTGTCTCATATTCAGATCCTTCTGAGTGAAAAGATAAGTTAAGCTCTTGTGATCTGACTTGATCTAAAACTTCTCACCATACAAGTAGTGTCTCCAAGTCTTGATTTCATGTATAACCGCTGCTAGCTCCAAATCATGCGTAGGATAGTTCTTCTCATGCTCCTTTAACTATCTTGATGCGTAAGCAATCGCCTGTTCTCCTTGCATCAATACACACCCAATACCCAACCCTGAAGCATCCGTATATAAAGTAAATGGTACGCTTGGTTCTGGGATGGTCAAGATAGGTGCATAGACTAGTCTTGACTTCAAAGTCTGAAAGCACTTCTCACACTCATCTGTCCATATGAATTTCTCTCCCTTCTTGGTCAATCTGGTGAGTGGAACAACGATCCTGGAGTAATCTTCCACGAATCTTCTATAATAACCAGCCAACCCAAGGAAACTATGAATCTTCGCAATAGATTTTGGTGCTTCCCATCCTACTATAGCAGCTATCTTACTTGGATCAACCTTGATACCGTCTTCAGATACAACATGGCCCAAGAAAGCCACTTCCTTCAGCCAAAACTCGCACTTCTTGAACTTAGCATAAAGCTTTTCTTGTCTCAGCCTTTGTAGGGCTGCCCTCAAATGTGTTGTATGAGTCTCCATGTCCTTAGAGTAGATCAATATGTCATCGATGAATACGATGACCGAAGTATCCAACATATCATGAAACACTCGGTTCATCAGTTCCATGAACGATGCTGGAGCATTGGTCAACCCGAAAGACATAACTAGAAACTCATAATGCCCATACCTCGTCCTGAAAGCAGTCTTCGAAATATCTCCGGCCTTGATCTTCAGTTGGTGATACCCCGATCGGAGATCAACCTTCGATAAAACCTTTGCACCCTGCAATTGATCGAACAGATCATCGATTCTAGGCAAAGGATACCGATTCTTGATCGTCAACTTGTTCAGTTCACGGTAGTCAATGCATAGCCTTACACTTTTGTCCTTCTTCTTGACAAATAATATCGGTGCCCCCCAAGGTGATATGCTAGGTCGTATGAAGCCCTTATCTAACAATTCTTGTAATTGGGTCTTCAACTCCTTTAACTCCGTTGGGGCCATCCTGTATGGTGCTTTGGACACTGGCGCCGAACTTGGTATAAGGTCTATTACAAACTCTGTAGCTCTGTCCGACGGTAGACCTGGAAGCTCCTCTGGAAATACATCTGGGAACTCTCGAACCACATCTATATCTTCCATCTTGTGTGACTCCGCCGTGATGTCGACTACAGATACTAGATACCCCACTCCCCCTTTCTCTAAGCATCGCTTGGCTTTTAGGGCGGAGAGGATCAGCTTCCGCTTCCTAGATAGCCTGATCCCAGTGAAGTTATACTCCCTTCCCTTTTTGTCAGTAAGCACAAGCTTCCTTTCACCACATAATAGGATAGCTGAATGATGGCCTAGCCAATCCATTCCCAAGATTACATCAAAGTCTGCCATCTCGAGTAGTACTAGGCTTGCTTCTAAGTCTCGGCCCTCAATACATACAGTACATGGTCCATAATATTCGGTCAAAGCCACTTCGACTCCTAGTGGAGAGCGAACTATTGAGCTTGGGTTCAAGTGCTTGATTGGTAACTCCATTCGCTTCCTAAAAGAAATAGAAACAAAGGAGTGTGTGGCCCCAGAGTCAAATAGTACTCTGGCAGGTATACCAGCTACATTTACAATTCTTGAAATTTTTATCGTCCCTTAGTTCTATATGCGCATACACACAATGAAAATTAGTAAGCCAAATAGTAAGGGATAGAGTTATACCAGTGACCACTTTAGGTGATGCAGCTGCCTCTTTAGTGGTGGCCGCATAAACTTTTCCTTGCTGGGGAGGTTGCTTCCTAGGTAGAGTGCAGGTCCTTGCAATATGACCCACTTGCTGACAGTTGAAACATTTGATATTCGGGTTGAATCCGGCATTCTGTGGCACAGGTGGTGCCGTATTGTTTCTTGCAGGTACTGTAGCGGTCTGAGCCCTGTATGGGCGGAAGGGTCTGTTGTTACTGCCACCTGAACTCTCAATAGCGGGTCTCTTCACTCCCCTGTTCTGAGCGAAGAAGCTGTCCCTCTGACTGGACTCTATCACCCTCGCAACCTGCACAGCCTCATTATAGATTTTCTTGTCCAGACCCAAGATATGCTCTCTGATGCTTCCACGTAGTCCCATGGTGAACCTACGTGTCTTGGTCTCTTCCTCTTGCATACTTGCCGGTGCAAAGAAAAATAACTCTTCGTACCTCTGCTGGTAAGCATCCACAGTTGATTGAGATTGTTGCAAATTAAGGAACTCCTTCTCCATCTGATCTCTGAAGCTCTTTGGAAAATACTTATCGAAGAAGGCAACCTTGAACACTTCCCAATCCACCTGCGTATGCTTCGTCTCCAGATATGCCCGTGTAGAATTCCACCAAGCATTTGCGTCTTCTTTCAGCATATGAGTGGCAAATAAGACCTTTTCCTCCTCTGTACAGGTCATCAGCCGAACGTTTTTCTCCATCTCTGTAACCCACTGTGCTGGCCACAATGGTTTCCCTGTCTTACCGGTGAATGATAAAGGCTTCAACTTCAGGAATCTATCTACCGCTCTGCTCAGATCATGCTGTCCCTGAGTGTTCATTCCGTACCATGGTGGTGGATACAGATAGGCTCCCGGGTACGCCGAAGGCGACGAAAACTGGTGCGGTGGTGGTACATTCTGTGCTTGGCCCATCGGCCTTGGGCTACCCTACATCGGCTGTGAAGTATTTTTCTCTCCAGACTCAGGCGTACCTCTAGTGGGAACAGAACCCGGTGGCCTGAACATCTTCAGTATCTCGCTCAGGAATTCTTTCTGCTGAGCTTGCATCTGATAGACCAAGTTTGTAACAATGGTCTTCGAATTCCTGTAAGGTGGGCCAGGCAAATTTGTTGTTACTTATGGAACCTGTTCCTCCTCAACTTCCGGGCTTGGCTCTCTAACATGGCCTTGTTCAACCTGTTCTTCTTCTTCGAGGCGCATCCTAGCCTGGTGACGCTTTCGACCCCTACGACCATTTCCGCCCACCATCTCAGACTATTCTGTTTGAATCTGAAAAGAAGACATAACACATGAGAATGAAGCAATAGTGGTGTTAGTCTTGAACAATATAAGACGAAACAGTCATAAAAAGGAGTAATTAAGTCTACAAATTTTTAAATTTTTTCAGAGGTTTTTCTGGCTTTTCTGGTGTTGACCGGTTGCAACATACCGGTCGACACTCTGTATACAATGTTGCGACCGGTATAGTCGACCGGTCAGAATTAAAATTCTGACCGAGACATAGCGGTCGCATGTCTGTAGGGATACCGGTCGACCGGTATAGGCAAAACCGTCGACCGGTATGCCCAGAACTGGCTTTAAAATCGCAAAAAGTGAGAAATTTTCTCACTTTTCTTTCTCTTTTCTCTCCGGTGGCGATTCCTCTCTGCCAATCCGAGTTGCTACAGTCCGACCGGTGACCTTAGAAGCCGATTCCTTCCATTCAAAGGTTAGAACATCGTCTCCAGGTAGGTATCTTCCTTCTCTTTCAAGTTTTTAGATATTTTTCATATCGTCTATATATAGAATTTTAGGTTTTTCATCGATTGAGAGATTCTAACCGTAGGAACTCTTTTCCTTCGGCTTAGAAAGGGTTTAGGGACCCCTAAGAGCAAAAGCCCTCAACCTATTTGAGGTTCCACCGAACGGTTTTGATAAAAATCAAAATTTTCCACTTTTGGACCTAGGTTTTCCAAATTTTTTGAATTTTCTTGATTTTTCTTAAATTTCTGAAATTTCTTGTTGTAAATGCTGGTGATTGATTTGTTGAAGAGTGTGGGGGTTACGTAAGTCCTCCTCCCCATGTTTTTGGGTGAGTTTGAGGCTTTTCCCCAATTTACTGTCGTTATGCTGCCGAAATTTCGAAAATTTTCTAACATTTTCTTCTTGTTTTCTTTTGTTTTGCAGTTAAAATGGCTCCCCAATGTGCTCTTGGGAAACGTCCTCATGGCTCGAGCTCACGTGCTCCCCAGCCACCAGTTCCCCAATTTGACGAGCACTGGTTTCGTTCTATGGAAGCACAGGCTCGATTCCCGTGGTTTGATAACAAGAGCATAGAATCTGGGCGCCGGGTTAACCTGGATCAGCTGGAGAGATTCGATGTGCGAGCCACTTTCAACGCACTTGGGTGAGTACCGGTAATATCCTACACTGATACCACCCATCCCAATTTGGTTAAGCATTTCTATGCTAACCTGGAGCTGCATGGAGATGTTAACGATCCCAACCAGGGTAGGGATTTGCGCATCACCAGCTATGTCAGGGGTGTACCTATCTCATTCAACACCCACCAGCTGGCCGACCTTCTAGGGGTTCCTAATGATGGAGACCTAGTGTATTGCCCTCCCAAAGCGAAGGGCTATCTGACTAAGGATCTGCGCTGAGAAATAGTAGATCAGATACTAAACCCTGGAGCTCCTATAAAGGCGGCTAGCTTGAGACCTGCACCTCGGGTATATAGTCGCATCATTTAGCACAACATCGTGCCCCAGAGCGGCCATTACAGTGAGTTATCCCAACTCACTCAGTACATCACTTACTGCGTCTGCATCGGGGAGCGGCTCTCTCCCTTACCTCATCATCAGGACCATGCATCAGGCGACCCTGGCCGATCAGGCCAGTAACCTTCCCTACGGTCATCTCATTACCTTCCTGCTACGTCGTCTGGGTGTGAGCATGAGAGGCGAGGTGATAGTTGAGGATACTATGACCTCCGACATTGACTGGGAGGCCATTTAGAGGATGCAGATGATTGACCTGCCTGTTAGCGATGACGAGTTGGAGGCTCGCCCTCGCCCACTTGGGAGGGTAGCAGCCGCAGCAGCAGTAGCAACAGCAGCCAATGCGGCCTATGCGGCAGAGGCTGGGGGTGATGATGACGATATGACTGGGGAATCACCAGTGCCTGTCCCATAGCCTACACCTGCAGCACCACCGTCTAGCTCTATAGCTGGACCATCTCAGCCTTCTCCCGACACCATGATGAGTATGATTATGGAGATCAGGGACACTCAGCGTGAGATGAGCCGTGACTTGGCGCAGTTGGCTCGCAATCTTAGAGTCACACAGGATCAGGTGCACTGGCTCAGGGTTGCTTACGAGCGAGACTATGATATAGCATACCCTATTCCTCCCAGACCCCCTACCCCATGATTGTCCCTCTTATTTCTCTAACTTATGAATATTTATATATAACAGGGTAACTGTCCGGTTTGTGGACCGTACCCTGTAGCACTATTTCATTTGATACTCTTTTCTTTTAATGAAAATTTTATGTTTCACCGAACTAGTGTATGTGCACATGTTAAGTTCCATATTTAGAATAGTACATTATTCTCTTTCTTAATCAGTCTCAGGTATCAAACAATGCTTAGGGTGTGTTTGTATTAAGATTTTTTTTAAAATTTTTTCTAACTCAGTTCATCGACTTAGTTAAGTGCAATATGGTTTGTTGGACAGAGCCCGAGAGCTCGGATACCAAGTTGTCACACCTTAATTCTGATTCCAACCAGAATGGTGTGAGTGAACCGTCATCGAACCAACGGTTCACACCAGGATCTCGAATAGGCCGTGTCCACTCATACAAACCATTACACATAACCACAATCAGAATATAAATAATACAGCAGAAGTCTTTAAATAAATGAACTGAGAATCTATTGATAAATTTAAATAAAATATTCAATTATTCAAATTCAAACATATAATATAATACCCTTACATCCATTTAGTCCAACTGAAAATAACTGAAATAAATAAATAAAACCAATCAAAGGTACACGCAGAAAGGGCACTCGCATGAAGCGTCATGCTCGTCCTCTCCTACCTGTACGTCCAACGCCGCAACACTACCATACACCGGAGCATTCATATAGTCGTCAACAGTGTAACCTGCATCAACATCTAAAAACAATGTACGTACAAAGGGTGAGCTCACAACTCAGCTCAGTAAGATAATCAAACAGTTTCACAATATTATGCATGAGTAACAATCAATTTTATGTTGTGGTCTGGTTTTAAGTTTGCAATGTGCTATAGAAAGGTTTAGTGGCCCCCACACCTCTATACACGAGTGTGTGGCACCTCATGGATCACACCCCCATTGGCCCACATACACCCATCATGGAATAGAGATAGAGCTAAGATACTCCCGTACCTCCCCTGATGCTCTACCCATACCAGTACCTATGCCCCTACTAGCCAGGGCTCGCAAACTGGGCTCGCAACTAACCAATCCTATATATCATCAATGTATGCTCTATCCCAGCACAGCCGTCTATGGCATAGAGATAGAGCTAATGCATTCCCACACCTCCCCTGATGCCCTATCCGTAACTAACCCACTAGGATAGAAACAATACGTAGGTAGACCCTATCCCAACATAACTCCCTACAGCATAGAGATAGAGCTAAAGCATCATGGACAAGCCAGCGTCGACCTCGGAGACCACAATGCCACATAACCATGGCCAGGCCAGCATCAACATCGGAGACCATCGTACCACGACCTGCCCCTTATGCCCCACCCGTACCAAGCATGTTAACACAGAATACTACAAAAGGTGCTAGTGTGAGGAGCGATCCCAGGCCCATGCCCCACTCCACACACTAACGAAAATAATCACATGCTTAACAATCACATCCTATCAATGCATGAACAGTAATAATAACTGAAATTAAAAGATGGCATGTGAATATGCACAAACATCACATCATACATAATCAGGTGATTAACAACGACTTACTATCCGTTAATTATTAGGTTTATGTCAGATTCCCTTACCTGACGCTCGTTTCATAGCTTGCTCCACGTCGCAAGATGCAAACGGAAAGTCACAAAGTCCTACAATAATATTAGGGTTTCATTAGAATATTTTTCTTAGGGTTTCATGTTGGTCGGAAACCAACAAAGTTACAAAATACCCTCACAGAGCTGACTGGTGGCATGTACCGGTCGCAGCTCTGTGGGTAAGACTGGCGACCGGTATGGTCAGCCGGTCCCCACAGACCAGCCCCCTGAAAGATACCAGTGGCAACATACCGGCCGCACTGTGTGCAACTGGTATAGTCGACTGGTATGTCTCCGGAAGACCATACATGGGTTTTTCGACTGCCGTCGATCATCCTCCATGGATTTCCAAGGTTTATCCTATCCATTCTAAGTCTAATCTTTGAGTTACAGTTATCCCCAACTCATTTGAGTCTAGTTTCGATGAATATCATCTCGGAACTCGAATCTAGGGTTTGACGGCAACTTAGGGTTTAAGGTCCAATTAGGGTTTTAGATCAATACCTACTTTGCATGGTATTGATCCACCCACACAACTATTCTAGAGTCATAGGGTAAGAAGAATGGTTAAAACACTTACCGTTGACTAGCGTAGAGAGAGCTTCGTCGAACGGCAATGGCGGCACCTTCTTCTTCTTCCTAGCTCCTTCTCCTTTCCAACCTCCTTCTCTTCTCTAGAGTTTGTGAGAGATAATGGAAAGGATTTGAGGAGGTTTAAGGGTGTATTTATAGGCTAGAATTAGGGTTTAGTAACCCTATTAGGATTAGGAATGTTTTAAAATTCAAAATCAGGAAAGTGGGACCCTCAGAAGTCAATTTCCGAATTTCCACATTCAGCTGCGCAGAGCTGACCGGTCGACCGGTACCAAGACCGGTCGACCGGTACCAAGACCGGTACCATCGACCGGTCAACCTAAAATCATGTTGATTTGATCGCCTTTGGTCCGATTTCATACCTGTTTGTCATCCGCTCGTCCTGTCTGGCTCGATGATGATCGGAAGACCTGCTACGACACAAAACCAAGGTTTAGATTGGGTTTACGGAGTGCGGGTCTTACACGGTACCCCATGCACCTCAAACTCCAGTTATGCAGGCTCAAGTGTAGATTCCTGAGGTAGCTCAAGGCAGTTACCAGTACCAACCACATATGTATGGGGCCTTTGCTCAGTATCAGCTGGACTACTCCCGACTGATTGAGCATTTTCTGAAGATGAAGGCCAAAGAATATAATGGTAAGCCAATAGATCCTTTGTGGCCAGCACACTGGATCGATGAAACGGAAATAAATTTTATGATGATGACAGTGAATGAGGAGGAGAAGGTGTTGTGTGCAACCTTCATGCTGAAAGGCGATGTACACTACAGGTGGAAGTTATCTGTTAACAAAGCACGCCCAATTGACCTGGGCTATATATAAAGAGGCATTCTTTGAGAAGTACTTCCCCAGAAGTTTTAGAGATTCTATGGAGAGAGAGTTCCTGAGTCTATATCAAGGCCAGATGACTGTGGATGCATACCAACAACGTTATGAGGAGTTGTTTTTCTTTGCAGCCGCCAGCATGCAGAAGGAAAACACAAAGACCCGAAGGTTCGTCATGGGACTCAGGGGAAGCATCCGTGAGCATGTTCTGGGTCTGGAGAAGAAAGTCTACAATGAAGCAGTACAGATAGCTCGAGTAATAGAGTCGAGCCAGAAAGAGAGCTATTTTGCTCAGAATAGAGGTATCAAGAGGTCAAATGGGAATTCTTATAACGGAGGGAATACAAGGACATTTAAACCCTTCCGTACTCAAGGCTTCAATGCTGCAGCCAAGACTACTCCAGCAGCTCAACCACAACAAAAGCAAAACAACGAAGGAGTAAAATGCTTTAACTGCAACCAAGTTGGACATTATTCAAGGGAGTGTCCTAAGCCCAGGAAGTAGCTACAGCAAGGGAAGGCTTATGCTGTTACATTTGAGGATGCTGCCGCATCGCCTAATGTGGTCACAGGTATGACCTGAACCTTTCATTTTTGTGTTACATTATGTGAGCATGTAGACTAAATTAAAACGAATCACAGGTATCGTACCTATTAATGGCATACCCGCTAGAGTACTCTTTGATTCTGGAGCTACTCATTCTTTTATATCTGTGTCATTTGGAAAGAAGCTGAATCTACCCCTCAAATCTTTAGACTACAAACTGCTTGTACGATCGCCTATGGGATTAGAAGTGGAATTAGAAAAAGGTTATGGACCATGTCCAGTTCTTATTGACGAGAAGACTTTGGATGAAACCTTGATTCAACTTGAGATGGCAAACTTTGACGTCATCTTGGTAATGGACTGGTTAGCTCGGCATCTTGCAAACCTATTATGTGCAGAAAAGAAGCTGACATTTAAAGACAAGGAAGGAGCAGAGTTTAGTTTTACGAGAACCAAACTTCCCCATAAACGAAAACTCATCCTCTCTGCATTAAAGGTTGGAAAATGGCTCGAGAAAGGAGGAGTTGGGTATCTAGAATCAATGGTCGACCTCACCAAGGAAGCACCACAAATGGAGAATATTGATGTTGTGCATGACTTTCCAGATGTATTTCTTGAAGAACTACCAGGACTACCACCCGACCGAGCGACAGAGTTCGTTATAGATCTGATACCCAGAGCCGCACCAATATCTAAAGCACCCTATCGAATGGCTCCTACTGAACTGAAGGAATTGAAGGTATAGTTACAAGAATTATTGGACAAGGATTATATCAGACCCAGCATATCACCATGGGGAGTGCCAGTATTGTTTGTAAAGAAGAAGGACGATAGCGTTCGACTGTGTATAGACTATCGAGAATTGAATAAGTTGACAATCAAGAATCGGTACCTGTTGCCTCAGATCGATGACTTGTTCGATCAGTTGCAAGGTGCCAAAGTGTTCTCCAAGATCGATCTTCGGTCAGGATACCATCAGTTGAAGATTATGGACGGTGATATTCCAAAGACAGTATTCAGAACAAGATATGGACATTATGAATTTTTAGTCATGTCTTTTGGATTGACTAACGCACCCGTAACGTTTATGGAACTCATGAATCGGGTATTCCATGATATGTTGGATACATCAGTCATTGTGTTTATTGATGATATATTGGTCTACTCCAAGGACAAGAAAACTCATGTCATGAATCTAAGAGCCGCTCTGCAAAGACTAAGTAAAGAGAAGCTTTATGCCAAATTTACATAGTGTGAGTTTTGGTTAAATGACGTTACTTTCTTAGGCCATGTTGTATCCGCTGAAGGAATTAAAGTGGATCCCAGCAAGATTGAAGCCATTGTGAAGTGGGAAGCACCGAAGAGCGTTGCAGAAATTAGAAGTTTCCTAGGTCTAGCTGGGTATTATCGATGATTCGTGGAAGACTAATCCAGAATTGTCGTACCTTTCACCAGTTTGACTAAGAAAGGAGAAAAGTTTGTTTGGACTGATAAATGTGAGAAAAGTTTCCAAACATTGAAGGCTAGATCGAGATCTGCTCCGATCTTAACTATTCCTATTCTAGGACAGCCATTTATCTTGTACACTGATGCGTCGGGATTGGGTTTAGGATGTGTACTTATGCAAGGAGAACAAGTAATTGCGTATGCCTCAAGACAACTGAAGACACATGAGAAGAACTATCCCACTCATGACTTGGAATTAGCAGCAGTAGTACATGTTGTCAAGATATGGAGACATTATTTGTATGGAGAAAAAATTTAGATTAAATCAGATCATAAGAGTCTCACTTTTCATTTTAATCAGAAGGAGTTGAACATGAGACAAAGAAGATGGCTGGAATTATTGAAGGATTATGATTGCGATATCCAGTATCATTCAGGAAAGGCTAATGTAGTTGCTGATGCGCTAAGCAGAAAAGCAATGATAAAATCTCAAGGAGAAGTTAACACGACTGCAACAATGTGTGCTACAAGGAAAGTATTCAATTATGGTAATGAGCAGTTCGTGATAGATGCACCGGGTGGATCAACCAACCAAAGGTTTATTCATCGGTTTTCAAATATGTTCGCAATGTTGAAGATTGTACCTGATATAATTGATGAAGTGAAAGCAGCTATTAAATCAGACCCTTATCTGAGAACGGTACAAGAAGACATCGAAAAAGGTAGGACAACTCCTGAGTTCACCTTGGACGATGAAAAGGTACTGAAGTACAAACGAAGAGTATGTGTTCCTGAAACTAAAAATTTGGACATTAGACACCGACTAATGAAGGAAGTTCACATCACTACCTATTCGGTACATCCTGGAAGTACAAACATGTATCATGATTTGAAGAAATTATATTGGTGGAGAAGAATGAAAGCAGATGTAGATAAATTTGTGTCTCAATGCCTAAATTGTCAGAGGGTGAAGGCTGAATGGCAAAGACCTGCCGGACTGTTGCAGTCGTTGCTAGAACCAGCATGGAAATGGGACTGCATCACTATGGACTTCGTCACCGGGTTACCATTGACTCCTCGAGTAGTTGACGCAGTCTGGGTGATTGTAGATCGTTTGACTAAGACAGCTCGCTTTATAGCTATACGACCACAGTATACCCTGGAGAGGTTAGCCATGCTATATGTGGATAACATTGTCAGATTACATGGTGTTCCTGAAAGCATTGTGTCCGATAGAGACCCACTCTTTACTTCAAAGTTTTGGGAAGGATTGCAAAAGGCTATGGGTACAATGTTAAAGTTCAGTATTGCATTCCATCCTCAGACAGATGAACAGTCGGCGCGTACCATTTAGATTTTAGAAGACATGCTTCGAGCCTCTGTAATTAATTTTAAAGGATCATGGGATGAGAAACTACCCTTGATCGAATTCACCTATAACAACAGCTATCAGACTACTATACAGATGTCACCCTATGAAGCACTGTATGGTAGAAAGTGTCGAACTCCTTTGTTTTGGAATGAAGTTGGAAAACGTAGCATCGTTGGACGAGAATTTATTGAAGAAACTTGTCGAGTAGTCAACATCATCAAGGAAAGAGTTAGAATGGCTCAGAATCGTTAGAAACAGTATGCAGATACTTGACGTCGAGACCTTGAATTTGTCGTAGGTGATAAGATATTCTTGAAAGTATCACCTATGCGAGGTTTAAAATGATTCGGACAGAAAGGGAAGCTAAGTCCGAGAAATGTCAGGTCATATGAGATTCTAGCTAAACGTGGAAAAGTAGCTTATCAGTTAGCACTACCACCATCTATGTCAAGTGTGCATGATGTATTTTAGATCTCATTATTAAAGAAGTACGTTAAAGATCTAACGCACGTTTTGACAGCAGATCCATCAGATCTAACTGATGATTTGACATTCGAAGTAGCACCAACTGAAATCACTAGCTGAAAGGTTCAACGTCTATGCAACCATGACATATACTATGTTAAGGTCACCTGGAGGAGCCGAGATATAGAAGAGATCACATGGGAAGAAGAGAATGCTATGCAGAAGCAATATCCTCACCTTTTCGACTCGGAAGGTATGTGCAAATTTTGAGGATGAAATTTCTAATAAGAGGGGGGGAGTTGTAAGACCCGTATCGAACTAACCGGTCTTACCACCTTGTACCAGGTCTACCTATCATGGTCGAGCCAAGTGGACCATGTGCGTGAAGAAACCACAAGACCAGGTATGAAGTTTAACCCAAAAATAGCAAATGTAAGGGTAGGATCGCATGCCTAAACAGGTATGGTTGACCCCACCTCAAGAGAAGTCCTACCCATGACTTTTTAGTCATGGGGCCGCATGACTAAGAAGGTGTAGGGTTGACGGATTCTGCGACCCTACGTCCGACCCTATAAATACAGTCAGAAACAGAAAATTAGGAAACCTTCCTAATTCAAAAGGGGGTCCTTCCTAAACTCATTGGGACTTATTATGGGGGGTTTTCCTCTATAAATAGGATGTCCCTTAGCCTCTTTCACTCCTTTAGAACCCTAATTGAAAGTGAGAGAAAGAGAAAGAGAAGGAAGAGTAGAAGAGAAGGAAACTTGAAGAAAAAGACTAAGGAAGAGGAGGAAGTTCAGAGAAACCTCTGAATAAAGGTATGAACCTAATTTTTTACCTGAATAAGAGATCCTAGAATAGTTATTAAGAATATAGGATTAGGAGAAACCCAAATCATCCATCCATGGACAAGTTCCAAGAGATTCCATGGAGAAAATCCATATGGACAATGAATAGTGTATAACTTGTAGTTTTGAGCCATAGAACAATCATAGAATGGACCATGAAAGTAAGCCGAAGGATCCAAACATGAAGGGATGGACTTTAGAATGAAAGGTCGACTCAGAATATGTGTGGTCGCACATAGGGTTGAATGATATCTGACCCAACAAGACCACATGATTGACCACATGCCCTCGAAAAGTTCCAGGGAGGGTGTGGTCGCACGTAGGTTCGAATGGTATTCGACCCCACCTGCCACCCTACACCCTGGGGTCCCAGAAACTGCTACCCTAGGTGTTACCCTACCTGTGACCCTACAGGTTCTATTAGTTTAAACATGTTGGAACTAATTCTAATTAAAATCTATCGACTTATTAGGTCTTTCTAGTGATTTAAAAGTGATTCATAAAGCTTGAACGAGGATCTATGCTCAATCAAAGGTGAGGGAACAAGACTTAAACTAATTGGCTAATAATAAACTATTTTCGTTTATTGAATCCAATACTATGAATGATTCTATGCTTGTATGATTGTAATGTGCATATCACATGTCATCCACTATTCCTGTTATTACTGTTCATGCATATTTAATTTCGTTTATTATAACATGATGATGATGATGATGCTAGGAATATGCATGTGAATGTATGTATGTGGTTAGTGTACTTGATGCGAGTGGAGCATCAGGGGGAGGGCATGACACTGTGGTTCATCCTGGTCACCAGACTCTAGCTCTCTTTACTCAAGTCTTGTCCACTAACATCGTCGTATCGCCATTACCTTAGCAGAACTATTACGTCGTAGGGCATCAGGGGAGGTGGTCTCGGACCGTGTAGTCTCTGACTCTGCCGGGGGGCCTTAGCTCTATCTCTTTGGACGTATTGAGGGATGCTGGGGTGAGGCCTTGGATACACTGTTTGACATTAGGATTGGTTAGTTGCGAGCCTAGTTTGCAAGCCCTCACTAACAGGGGCTTACGTGTTGGTATGGGTAGAGCATCAGGGGAAGTGTGATGCGGTGCGGTCCTAATCACTTTAGCTCTATCTCTATTCAATGGTGGGTGCATGTGGGGGCAGCAATGGTGTTTGATCCATTGAGCGGTTCCACACATTCGTGTATAGAGGTGCGGCAGCTACCTATCCTTTCTATTGCACATTGTAAACTTATGAACCAGACCAAAGATAAAAAAATTGAATGCATGCATATGTTTGTTGCATTGTTTTGTTTGCTCACTGAGCCGTGATGTGTGCTCACCCTTTTCGAATTTGAATATTTTTAGTTGATGATGCAGGTACGAATGTGGAAGATTATATGAATGCTCCAACATACGGGCATGTGGCGGCAATAGAGGCAGAAGTGATGATGGAGTTGCATGATTCATCATGCGTGTGCAACTCCTGTGTTTTTAAGTAGATTTTGTTTAAGTTATATAGACAATGTAATTGATTTAATTTTTTAATTTACATCTCACTCCTTTTTAAAGATAATTGGATAATTTATTTACTTTATCACAGTTAGACTCTCAGTTCATTTACTATATAAGACTTTCACTATTGTTTATATACTCTGATTATGGTTGTGGATGTGTATGGTTTAAGCAAACGGACACAGCCTATTCGAGATCCTGGTTCAACCGTTGGTTTATTAGCGGTTCATCTCACCAATCGGAATAGTGCAGAATTGGGTTGTGATAACTCTCCTCATGCTCCTTCAATTGTCTTGAATCATATGCAATCACGGGTTCACCTTGCATTAACTCGCATCCTAAACCCAATCTGAAAGCATCGATGTATAGGGTAAAAGGTTTCCCTGGTGCCAGAACGATCATGATGGGAGCTAATATCAACCTTGCTTTTAGAGTCTGGAAACATTCTTCACACTTGTCAGTCCAAATAAACTCCTCTCCCTTCCTGGTTAGCATGGTAAGAGGTATTGCGATTCTAGAGTAGTCCTCTATGAATCATCTATAATAACCAGCTAAACCCAAGAATGTAAGACCCATATCGAACTAACTGGTCTTACCACCTTGTACGAGGTCTACCTATCATGGTCGAGCCAAGTGGACCAAGTGCGTGAAGAAACCACAAGACTAGGTATGAAGTCTAACCCAAAAACAGAAAATGTGAGGGTAGGGCCGCATGCCTAAAAAGGTATGGTTGACCCCACCTCAAGACAAGTCCAGTCCATGACTTTTTAGTCATGGGGTCGCATGACTAATAAGGTGTAGCATCGATGGATTCTGCGACCCTACGAATACAGTCAGAAACAAAAAATTAGGAAACCTTCCTAATTCAAAAGGGGGTCTTTCCTAAACTCATTGGGATTATTATGGGGGGTTTTCCTCTATAAATAGGATGTCCCTTAGCCTCTTTCACTCCTTTAGAACCATAATTGAAAGTGAGAGAGAGAAAGAGAAAGAGAAAGAGAAAGAAGAGTAGAAGAAAATGAAACTTGAAGAAGAAGACTAAGGAAGAGGAGGAAGTACAGAGAAACCTCTGAATAAAGGTATGAACCTAATTTTCTACATGAATAAGAGATCCTAGAATAGTTATGAAGAACATAGGATTAGGAGAAACCCAAATCATCCATCCATGGACAAGTTCCGAGAGATTCCATGGAGAAAATCATTATAGACAATGAATAGTGTATAACTTGTAGTTTTGAGCCATAGAAAAATCATAGAATGGACCAAGAAAGTAACCCAAAGGATCCAAACATGAAGGGATGGACTTTAGAATGAAAGGTCGACTCAGAATACGTGTGGTCGCACGTAGGGTCGAATGATATCCGACCCTACAAGACCATAGGATCGACCACATGTCCTCGGGAAGTTCCAGGGAGGGTGTGGTTGCACGTAGGGTCAAATGGTATCTGATCCCACCTGCGACCCTACACCCTGGGGTCCCAAAAACTGCTACCCTAGGTGCTACCCTACCTGTGACCCTATAGGTTATGTTAGTTTAAACATGTTGGAACTAATTCTAATTAAAATCTATCGACTTGTTAGGTCTTTCTAGTGATTTAAAAGTGATTCATAAAGCTTGAACGAGGATCTACGCTTAATTAAATGTGAGGGAACAAGACTTAAACTAATTGACTAATAATAAACTGTTTTCATTTATTGAGTCCAATACTATGAATGATTCTATGCTTGTATGATTGTAATGTGCATATCACATGTCATCCACTATTCCTGTTATTACTGTTCATGTATATTTAATTTTATTTATTATAACATGATGATGATGATGATGCTAGGAATAGGCATGTGAATGTATGTGTGTGGTTAGTGTACTTGATGCGAGTGGAGCATCAAGGGGAGGAAGTGACACTGTGGTTCATCCTGGTCACCAGACTCTAACTCTATCTCTACTCAAGTCTTGTCCACTAACATCATTGTATCGCCATTACCTTAGAGAACTATTACGTCGTAGGGCATCAGGGGAGGTGGTCTCGGACCGTGTAGTCTCTAACTCTGCCGAGGGACCTTAGCTCTATCTCTATGGACGTATTGAGGGATGTTGGGGTGAGGCCTTGGATACACTGTTTGACATTAGGATTGGTTAGTTGCGAGCCCAGTTTGCAAGCCCTCGCCAATAGGGGCTTACGTGTTGGAATGGGTAGAGCATCAGGGGAAGTGTGATGCGGTGCGGTCCTAAGCACTTTAGCTCTATCTCTATTCCATGGTGGGTGCATGTGGGGGCAGTAATGGTGTTTGATCCATTGGACGATTCCACACATTCGTGTATAGAGGTGCGGCGGCCACTTATCCTTTTTGTTGCACATTGCAAACTTATAAACTAGACCAAAGATATGAATTGAATGCATGCATATGTTTGTTGCATACAATAATATATTATACATTATATATATATATATATATATATATATATATATATATAAAGGAAATGCATGCATATGGACTGACATAACTTGGTCTGGATTGGTCTGAGCTGGGCGGGGTTAAGTTAGACTAAACAGGATTAAGCTGGTTTGGACTAAGGTTGACATTTCATAGTCCATTTCTGTCACCCTTCCATATGGAATTTTCTGATAGCATCTATTCCAAATTTTTTATGTTCACTTTGTAGAACATTAAAAATGAGGAATATTAGAACTTGAATCATCTCACTTGAAATGGACAACTTATGAATTTTTGAAGTTTAAGCAGGCCAATTATTTGTAATTTGGCTGACCATTCTGCATGGGATTCTTCGAAGATTTCTACCTGAGATTTTTTTTACGTCCACTTTGTAGAATACTAAAAATGGAACATAATGAAGCTGAAATTACTTGATTTGGATATGGGGTGACCAAAATATGAATTTCCGAAGATTAAATGACCATTTCCATGTGTAATTTTGCATGGGACCCTTCAGAGACTTTTACCCAAGATTTGTTTTCGTCAACTTTATAGAACATTACAAATAAAGAATAATGACCTTGGAATCATCTGAATCCGATGTAGAACGACAAAGCTATGAAGCTTTGAAGTTCTAACAATAATTTTGCATGAAAACTTGCATGGGGCCCACTAGTGACTTCTACCCAGGATTTTTCACGTCTACTTTGAAGAGGCCTGAAAATAAAGAATATTGGCCTTTGAATCATCTGATTCCGATATCAAATGACCAAGATATGATGTCTTGAAGTTTGAATGATAATGCATGCATCATATGATAATTACATAAATACCCTTGCACTTTCAAACTGCGATATCTTCCTTGTTTGAAGTCAAAATTTGATGATTCCGGTCTCATTTCGAAGATAATTTTACAACTTATTCATCCAAGTAGATAATAGCCCATGACCCTGCTGTGGGGTTCAGTAGAGAATCACAAATCATTGGGTTGAAGGCCAAAAACCTGCCATATTGGTTTACTTATGCAGAGGGTGGCAAAAATGGGGTGCTTACAGATGTCCCTCTTTAGCCGAGATTGTTACCAATTAAAGGCTGAAGATAAAAGAATCACATTTTTGGGATATGAGTGAGATTGTTTATTGGGCTGCACTTAGGGTAATTCATCCTAAACTACCTACGTATTCTAAGGGTGTCCTAGAAATCAAGCCCAGAACGTAGTTCGACTGGTAAGAAGGTTTGCTCTTCTTGGAAGATTGGTGAATGTTCTTCTTGTATGAAGCTAGGCGTAAATACAAGGCTCATTTGTAGGCTGAGAACCTCTTCTTGCTGAGGTGGAACTCATGATGCAAGGAACACGCGGGCTTAGACCCGACTTGATCCATTTGTAGGCTGATAAACCTCTTCTTGTACGAAGCTAGGCTGTGAATACAAGGCTTATTTGTAGGCTGGGAACCTCTTCTTGTTGAGGTGGAACTCATGATGCAAGGTATGTACGGGCTTGAACCTGGCTTGATCCATTTGTAGGCTGATAAACCTCTTCTTGTACAAAGCTAGGTTGTGAATACAAGGCTCATTTGTAGGCTTGGGACCTCTTCTTGTATGGAGCTAGACTGTGAATACAAGGCTGATTGCACGAGCTTGGGCTCGGTTTTGATTTGTTTGGATGGAGGACTTGCTGTCTTTTCTTTGATTGAACTGAGGCTCTTCTGATTGAGATTCTGAGATTGATTTTCTTGAATAAGCTAGGGCTCAGCATTTGATTCACTTATAGGCTGAGATTGACTTGATCTTTGAATGAGCTAGGGCTCTGCATTTGATTCACTTATAAACTGAGATTGATTTAAACTTTGGATGAGATAGGGCTTTGCATACGCTTATAAGTTGAGATTAACTTGATCTTTGAATTAGCTAGGGCTTTACATTTGATTCACTAATAGGCTGAGATTGATTTAAACTTTGGATAAACTAGGGCTCTACATTTGATTCACTAATAGGCTGAGATTTATTTGAACTTTGGATGAGCTAGGGCTCTGCATTTGATTATGAAATGAGCAAGAACTCAAAAGGTCACTTTTAAGGTGAGGAATTTGCTATTGATTCTGAAATGAGCAAGAACTCAGAAGGTCACTTTTAGGGTGATACTGAATGACTTATCTTTGAAGTTCCTACCAACTTTGGACCTTCGGGATTGAAAATTAGAATATCCTTCTTGGAAGCTCTATGGCTATGAACTTTTGGGAATGGAAACTAGAATATCCTCTTAAGTAGCTTTGTTGCTATGAACCTTTAGGATGCTCGAAAGTGACCCACACAGGAAGTTTTTGCTGACTTTGAACCTTTAGGGTTGATATCTGACCCATCTTGGAAGTCTCTTGACCTATAGAGTGCTGGACATATTTGAAATGATGGTGAATTCCTTGGCAGTTTTTCAAGGTTTTTTCCCCTGCTTTGTCGGTGAAGGCATAAAACATGGCATCAATGGAAATGGTGTCAAGGACTTTGCTAGCATAATAACTAGATTTGAAATTTGCCATTTATGACCTGGTACTGCAAGTTTGACTCAATTTCAACATGGTAGTGATGACTTGTTTACTCCCTTGGAAGGGTTCCATGTAATTTAAAAGTGATGATTTTCTTCAGCCAACATTGGTGTTGTTGGTTTTTGGATTGAAAGAAACTCTAGCGAGGATTTTGGATAAGAATGAGGGGAGCTTGACAATCTCTAACCAAAGTGATTTATTGATTGACCTTGGTGTTAAACTATCAAGGGGCATTTGGTCAACTAAGTTCTTTGACTGTGCACTATGGTAGACCAAATTGGTAGAACAGCCAAGCGGCGATGAAACGTGACATGGGTTTGGCCCTTGATCTAGGCTCATGAAAAGCTCAGGGCTTTGCAACATTGTTGGGCCAATTTTGAAAGATGAATGAACAATGGCCCCAAAGTAGGCATGAGGAGCAAAGGATTCGAAGTGTTCCTTCAGAGAATTTGGAGCGACCACATTGGATTTTCTTCATCAACAAGATTGAGAGAACTGAGAAATTGGCAAAAACCAACTTGGATGGACCTACTTCTATTGACTAGGAAAGTCAGTGACTTCAGACTAGTCAATGGATCCTATATGTAATGCTCATGATCAAGTTTGATTCCTCTACATAGGGTACATCTATGCCCCAGTGTCTGCATGTTGTGACAGACCACTACTATAGTGTGCTAGGGGCAAGATAGAAGGAAACGGGCAATCTAACAGAGTTGGAACTAGGTTGAATCTGGAATTTGACCTTGCTTCCAAGGTCAAGGGAAGATTGATAGATTGATTGCAGAAAGTGACTTCTTAGATAAACCCTTCTTGAATCTTGAAAAATGAGGGAGCCGATGATTTGATGAATTTGGCTACATCCGTAATCAGGCCGTGACAAAAGGATTTGAAGATAAAATTCTGTTGAAAGGCAATGCTATGGAGCCCAACAGATGATGGTTTGTTCAACTCCTCCGAGTATGATTCACGGAGAGCAAGAGTGGTTCCTTTCCTTATGGAGGGTAAACTGGGTATGACACTTGTCCACATAAACCAATGAGTTTTTCTATGACCAATGAGGGCAATGCCTTAGGGTTGCATCAGGTCGTCTATCCCCACTGAGGTATTATGGGTTTCCCAATGAGGTTTCTTGGGTTGTTTTTCCTTGCTGAGGTTTATTTTCTTCCCTTTATTTTTTTTTCATTTTTTTTTTGCAAACCCCATCTTGGGTTGAATAAAGAGTCCTGATATGGTGAGGATATTTCCAAAATTATGGTCCTATCCAATGGTCTGAAACCCTTAGGGGAAATCCGAATGGCATGACTTTCATGAAAAATGGGTACCCTTGCCCCACTGTTTAAGTTGACACCTACACGCATTGATAGGCGGGCATCAATTTGAATCATCACTAAAAGCGACCTTAGGGAAATGCAGTCCCACACCAAAATTAAAAATGGTGCCGAATTATGTTTTCCTTCTTGGAGATGTTCAGATGGAACACGTGTCTCAACAAGCTACATCGAGATGCCGAATCAGTCGCGATCATATCTGGGCCTGAAACCTTTAAGTTTGTTGACAAGTATTGATGTTGAAGGTCTGAGAGGACTGATGTGAAATTGTCCACATAGGTCTACCATTGGGAGAGTGTTTGGTTATAATACCCGTACGCCACGAACCCGGTCTAATCTTACATTTCGTATCGTGACCCATCTACATATCATGGTCGAGCCAAGTGGACCAAGTGTCTGAAGAAAAACCAAGACCCAAATGAAAATTTACTCAAAAACAGTCAAAATGAGGGAAGGGTCGCATGCCTAAACAGGCAGGTCCGACCCCCATCGACCCCACCATCGACCCGTGACCAGGGGTCGCAGGGGTCTCGAATTGTCTGACCCCCCATCGACCCCGCCCCCATCGACCCCCGGTAATGGTAAAAACAGCATGAACCGAAAATTAGGAAACTTTCCTAATTTCAATTGGAACCTTTCCTAAACTCAACGAGACTTATTTTGGGAGGTTTTACTTTATAAATAGGACGTCCCTAAGCCTCTTTCACTCCTTTTACAACCCTAATTGGATTGAGAGAAAGAGAAGGAGAAGAGAAGGAAAGTGGAGAAGAAGACCAAAGAGAAGGGATTCAGAGGAAGAAGCATACTTCTCAGGTATGGATACTATTTCCATGAATTTCTAAAGACCTTAGTGTAGATAATGAAGAGGGTATGATCTAAGAGAAACCCAAATCATTCATCCATGGTTAGGTTTCAATGGAAACCATGGAGGAGATCATTGAAACCATGTAGGTAAATAAAGAACAGTTCTACACCATAGAACATGTGTGGAATGGACTTTAGAAGGAAGCCATAGGACCCAAACATGAAATAATGAACGAAATTTGATATTCTCGACTCAAACCATGGGGGGTTGCACCTAGGGTCGATGGAACATCCGACCCTAACATCGACCCCCAGCATTCAGGAAACCCAGGGAAGGGGTGGTCGCACCTAGGGTCGATGGAACATCCGACCCTAGGATCGACCCCTAGTACTCGGGAAGTCCAGAATAGGGGTGGTCACACCCAGGGTCGATGGAACCTTCGACCCTGGCATCGACCCTACTATAGGGGGTCGCAGTATACTGCTACCCTAGCATCGACCCGTCCTGCTACCCCCAGTTAACAGCAAGTTGGAAAAATTAGAATAAAATGTAACTAAATTCTATGGACTTTGTTAGGTCTTCTAGCAATATAATATCAATATAAAGGTGATTCTTAAAGCTTAAAAGAGGATCTACTAGCAAGCTAAGGTGAGGAAACAAGACCTAAACTAATTGGTTAATAACAAACTGTTTTTATTTCTTGAGTCCAATGCTATGCTTGATTCTATGCGAACATGCTTGTAATGTTTATTCAACATGTCATCCAATATTTCTATTTATTGTTCATGCATATTTACTTTATTGTTTATAACATGATAATGACCATGATGATAGGAATAGACATGTGAATGTATGTGTGTGGTTGGTGTGCTTGATGCGAGCGAGTATCAGGGGGAGTGTAATAGTCCGGGCCTCAACACTCTAGCTCTATCTCTAACTCAAGTCTTGTGCATTAGCATCGTCGTATCGCCATTACTTTAGCAAAACTATTACGTCGTAGAGTATTAAGGGAGGTGGTCTCGGTCCTTGTAGTCTTTAACTCTACCGGGGGGCCTTAGCTCTATCTCTATGGGCGTTCTGAGGGATGCTGGGGTGAGGCCTTGGATACACTGTTTGGCATTAGGATTGGTTAGTTGCGAGCCCAGTTTGCAAGCCCTAGCCAGCAGGGTATTACGTGTTGGTATGGCACTGTACATCAATAAATGTTAACCTTTGTTGTACAATGTTCATGGTAGGGTGGATGGGGACAACAATAAACGTTAACCTTTGGGCGGGCTTCCACACCCTGTGTATAGAGGAGGGGTCAATAAACGTTAACCTTTGACCTCCAACCCTTTCTATAGCACATTGCAAACTATAAACCAGACCACAGATATGAATTGATCGCATGCATATGATTGTTGCATTGTTTTGTTTTCTCACTGAGCTCAAGTTGGGGAGCTGACCCTCGTGCGCATAATTCTTTTAGTTTCTGATGTTGCAGGTATTATGATTGAAAATTTTTTCAACACGCCAACATATGAACATGTGGCGGCCATGGTGAGCAAGTTGTGGAGGACGAAGATGGTTTGTTAAGCGAGCGTTTCAGCGGTGGATACGTTTAGTGTTTAGTTTTCGTATTTGGATATTGTAATATGTATTAAATTATGTTTTGGTTACTTGGAAATAAATGGAATATTAATTATTTATCATGATTAGACCTCAGTTCATTATCTGTAAGACTTCCGCTATTTACTTTATTACCTCTGATTAATGTGGAACGTGTTTTGGTTTATCGTATGTGGGATAGCCTATTTGAGATCCTGGTTGAACCATTGGTTTATTGACGATTCATCACACCGTTTCGAATGGTACAGAATTGGGGTGTGACAACTTGGTATCAGAGCCCTCTCAGGCCTTCCCGTAAAACCTGAATACTTTCACTAGAGTCCATGAACTGAGTTAGGATAAATTAAAAGCTTTAATACAAGCACACAATAAACACCAGTGTTGGTTGAGACAGAACTTAAACAAGACAATAATGTACATATAAAAGGTGGTACCATATATATACACTCAAACAGAAAGAGAAGACCAAAATTTATCCTGATAAACAAATAATATAGGGTACTATCCATAAGTTGGGAAGTTATCTACGTATACAAGGGATATAGTACTGTAACAAGAATGAAGCATCTGTATAGCCGAAAATTAGAATACTGAGATACCGAGTTGGTACTCAAAAGATGTGAAACTTGATGTAGGACAGAGGAAGAAGGAAAATGGCTAGTAATGCCAAACCCCTGTAGAGATAAAGGAAAAGATCTCGGGCTAAATCCAATAGAGATAAGAGAATAATGGCCATACATTAAGAATAAGAGTAACTATACTCCTGGGTGACATGGAGACTCAGGGTGAGATCCACCACAAGCTGATCCATTACCCACTGAGCATTAAGAAGAGGTTGCAACTTGACCCCACCACTATCAGGGTCGAGAATGGGTAATGAAAACTCATCTGAGCAGATGCTAGATAATGATAATCAGATTAGAGCGAATCAAAGGAGGTGAACAACCAGACCACTCCAGCCAACCACCTGGACTATTAAGTACCTTGGTTATGGTTGTCATAAACTTGACCCAATAAAATACAAGAGCAACAACAGATGAGACCGACTATGCAAGTTGCTATGTAAATCACTACCCAAGTTGCTGATGCTACATCAACACCTTCGGGCCAAACCAAGTACGGTACCAATTGGTAGCATCACTGTACCCCAACACCTGTTAGCTATAACACAGTGCCTACCACACAACAAGTCCCAGTAATGCACACCCCAGTGCAGAAGTTTGGTGCACAACAAGCAGTGTATCAAGGTGGTTAACCTTATTAGCCATCGATGTATGGGATAGTTGCATCATGACAGAATGATCCGACAAGGATTAAAGATTGTCTTCTGAAGATGATACCTCGGACATTTTCAGCAAAGGATCAAATCTATTGTGGCCATATATCTAGATAGGTTTATATAGGATGCAGTGCATTATTGATTTACTCTTATGATTATAGAGGATGCACATACCCGATTTTAATTTCTCGGGCCTTGACAGGATACCTTCTTGATTTAACCTGTCAATTGGAGTTATAGATATTGTTTCTTTAGTATTAGTCCTGATTATATCAATCTGAACCATTCTCATGATCGACAACATGAACAGAGATATGAACTGAATGAATAGTTAAATGTTTAATCATGTTGAGCATACATCTTCTGATTTATACCTGATTTATTGATGTACAAAATCTTTCTCCAGATTTATGCCTGATTTACTGATGTATGAAAGCTTCTCCAGATTTACTCTTGTAGTGCCTTGACCAATGGCATTATATACTCGATAGAACCTGTAACCATGAGGTTAAGAGCTGTAGAACCTCTATTTCCATGTATTTGGACCATCGTGCAACCTAACGACCTTTGGATGTCGGTTGGATTACCATAGATTTACTCCTGATTCTTAAAACCTAGGTTCAATAGATAAAGCAAGTATTCGTCGTCATACTAAATCTGAAAGAAGGAAAGGAATTGTTTTTGGATAACCATTCTGACATCCATTGAAAAGATGTTTAGTGATAATGGAATTATTGGAAGGAAGATGATTAAATTCAGATTAGATTTTATAGCCAAGAGACCTCCAATGAAGTAATGGAGAATCTATTTTGAGATTTTTAAACGGGTGGATATGAATCATGTCTATAAAAGAGTGCATGCGACAAAAGTGAGAACTATCAAGGGTAGCCAGTAAAGAAATAGATAGCACTCTAGTAGAGTTAAAGATGGCTATATCAGTATGAAATTTTGACAAGGTAGAAGATTCCTAAAGGCAAATCTAAAAGTGGACACAAGGATAAAGTCAAAAAAAAAATCATGGCATTAATAGTAATCGGTTTAATACAATGAAAATTGAGTTATGCCCAATGTCGAGTGATATGATTAAGTAAAGACCAAAAGAGTTTGGTTGAATTAATGAATTTATAAGCATATATCCTAATGCTTAGAAGTAGGCTTGGGATATGAAGTGACAATCACAAGATATTTTTTGAGTTATATGAAAGGGAGATTAGGGTAGAACAGCAAGGATAAAGGAAATATAAGCTAATGAGTTTTTTTTAAGATATGAAATTTTGACGATAGTCTTTGAAAAACTAAGAGATGAAGGAACTAGACAAGCCCTTAAAACCCTTACACCAGATTTCTCTAGTTTAAGCCTTTTTGGGACTAAATGTTGTTTTAGATGAGTGTTATGAACAATGATTGAATCATATTAATGGATGGATGAAATTTAGAAGCAACCTAATTAGACTTGAGATGACAGTCTTTAACGTCATCTTGGGGATAGACTGGTTGTCTCAACACTCTACAAAGTTGTTATGTGCATAAAAGAGGTTATCATTCAAGAATAAAGATGACATATAATTTAGAATGATTGGAAGTATGTTGCCTAGGAAGTGAAAGCTGATCCTCTCTATGCTAAGGGCGAAGAGATGCTTTGAAGAGAAATAAGTTGGAGATATGGTATCTGTGGCATACGTTACCAAAGAAGCACCACAGATGGAAGATACTAATGTGATGCATAAATTTTCTGATGTGTTTCCAGGAGACTTACTTGGGTTACCATCTGATCATGCGATCAACTTCGTCATCGACTTGTTACCAAGGACGATACTTGTGTCAAAGGAACCTATAGAGTAGCTCCTACGGAGTTGAAGGAACTGAGACTCAACTACAAGAGTTATTAGACAAGGGTTCTAATCAGCTAAGTATTGCATCACGGGGAGCGCCAACGCAACTCGTGAAGAAGAAGGACGGTAGTGTCAGATTATGTATAGACTACCGAGAACTAAACAAGCTCACGATCAAGAATCAATATCTACAACCTCAGATCGATGACTTGTTTAACTAGTTGCAAAGAGCAAATGTATTTTCTAAGGTTAATCTTCGATCAAGATATCATCAGCTGAAGAATTTGGACAGTGATATCTCGAAGATAGCTTTTAGAATCGAGATTGGCCAATTATGAGTTCTCAATTATGACGTTTAGATTAACCAATGCCCTTACATATTTTATGGAGCTAATGAACTGAGTGTTTCATGACATGTTGGACACATTGGTCATAGTTTTCATAGATGATATTTTGATTTATTCCAAGAATGAAGCAACTCATACAACGGATCTTGGAATAGCTCCACAACAGTTGAAAAGGGAAAAGCTTTATGCCAAGTCCAAGAAATATGAGACATGATTAAACAAAATGATCTTCTTAGATCACGTAGCATCATAAAAAGGGATTAAAATGGACCCTATTAAGATAGAGGTAATCATATGGTAAGAAACACCTGAAGAGTATTGTAAAGATCAGAAGTTCTTGGGTTTAGCTGGTTATTACAGATGATTTTTGGAGGACCACTCTAAGATCGCAAAACCTCTTAGCAAGCTAATCAGGAAGGGAGATGAGTTTAATTGGACTGACAAGTGTGAAGAAGGGTTGATATCAACTCTCACCTTGATCATTCGGATACCAGGGAAACCTTTTACCCTATCCATTGAAGCTTTCGGAGGGGATTTAGGATGCGGGTTGATGCAAGGTAAATAAGCAATTGCATATGCTTCAAGAAAATTGAAGGAGCATGAGACGAGTTACCCTACACATGATCTGGAATTACCGGTGATGAATTATGCAATCGAGACTTGGAGACATTACCTATATAGAGAAGAATTTCAAATTAAATTAGATTACAAGAATCTTATTTATCTCTTCATTAGAAAGAGTTGAACATAAGGATAAGGAGATGGTTAGGAATACTTAAAGGATTAAGACTGTGATATTCAATGTCACCCGAGCAAGGCTAATGCAGTAGCTAAGGCCTTAAGCAAAAAGGGAATTATGAAGTCCAAAGAAGGACCCAGTATAAATTCTGCCTTATGTTCCGCAGCAACAGATTCAAATTTGGAAGAAGAGTAACATATAATAGAAGCTAGTGATGATCTAATTAAGTGAGAACTTATGGATGAATTATGAAACAATAGTTCAATTGCATTTATGGCATTAAAGATCATCTCTGAATTTATGGATGAAATAAAAGTAGAAATTTTGTTAGATTTGTATATAAGAACAATGCAAGGAGATTTAGAGAAAGAAAAACCCAATCCTGAATTACTTGGGATGCAAAGATGGTACTCAGATACAGTGATAGATTCTGAATACATGAAGATAAAGACTCGAATATTATGAAGAGGATAATGATAAGAATCCATTGTACTCAATATCCAGGACATCCTGGAGTACCAATATGTATCATGAGCTGAATAGATAACAAATGTGGCTTAGTGCGTGTTCCAGTGTCTGAATTATCAGCAAGTAAAAGCTGAAAGACAAAGACCACCATGGCTTACAATAAAAACTATCGGAGCCAGTCTAAAAGTGGAATTGCATTACAATGAATTATGTCACTGATTTGCCATTGACTATCAGATCGATTGACGAAGTTAGGGTGATTGTTGATCACCTTATGAAAATATCTCATTCCATTGCTATACGACCTCGGTATGCTTTAGAGCGGCTAAATAAGCTATATGTAGATAATATTGCCAGATTGAATGGTATGCATGAGAGCTTAGTGTCGGTCAGAGGCTTATGCCTTATCTCAAAGTTTTGGGAGGATCTACAGAAAATAATGGGGAAAAAGTTAAAGTTTAGTACCGTACTTTACCTCAAACCGACGGACAGTCGGAGCGGACTATACAGATCCTAAGAGATATGCTCTGAGCTTGTAAAATTGATTTCAAGGAACTTGAGTTGAGATGGTACTATGAATTGAAGTTGCTATTAAGCTACCATGTAAATGTTACCTATGAAGCAGATACGATAGAAATGTCAAATTCCTTTCTTTTGGAATGAAGTTAGTGAATGAAGAGTTTTAAGACCTAAGTCAATTGCATAAAACTGTCGAGTGGCAGACAATATCAAAGAAAAAGGGGCCAAGACAGCTCAGGATTGTCAGGAGAAACACCAAGACCTCGAGTTCGCCATAAGTGACAAAGTGTTTTTCTATGAAGATATCACTTATGCATAGTTTGAAACGATTAGACAAGAAGGGAAAGTCATATTCTATATATGTGTTGGATCTTATAAACTTTGGAGAGATGTAGAAAAGTTGCATATCAATTAGCGTTACTGCTATCCATGTCTAGTGTGTATGATGTATTTTGTGTGTCTCTATTGAAGAAGTACATTGGATATCCATATCAAAAGAATTGACCACAGAGTAACTGGATTAGATAGAATGTTTAACTATTGAAGTGGTACCAGCCTAGTTCACTAGTTGGAAGGTACAATGTTTCCAAAGCTGGGATAATTATTATATGAAGATAATCTGACGAAGACAAGACGTGGAGAAGATGGCATGGAAATAAGAAGATGTAATGTGGAAAAAGAATTCCCACCTATTGACTCCGAAGTAAATTCAAATTTTGAGGACAAAATTTATTTTAAGGATGGGGGAGTTGTAAGATCCGTATATTCAAATTTTGAGGACGAAATTTCTTTTAAGGGTGGTAGAGTTGTAAGACCCGCACGCCACGAACCCGGTCTAAACTTACATTTCGTGTCGTGACCCGTCTACATATCATGGTCGAGCCAAGTGGACCAAGTGTGTGAAGAAAAACCAAGACCTAATATGAAAATTTACTCAAAAATAGTCAAAATGAGGGTAGGGTCACATTCCTAAAAAGGCAAGTCCGACCCCCCCATCGACCCGTGACCAGGGGTCATAGGGGTCTCGAATTTTCCGACCCCCCCATCGACCCCCGATAATCGCTAAAAACAGCACGAACCAAAAATTAGGAAACTTTCCTAATTTCAATTGGAACCTTTCCTAAACTCAATGAGACTTATTTTGGGAGGTTTTACTCTATAAATAGGACGTCCCTAAGCCTCTTTCACTCATTTTACAACCCTAATTGGATTGAGAGAAAGAGAAGAGAAGGAAGAGAAGGAGAAGAGAAGGAGAAGAGAAGGAAAGTGGAGAAGAAAACCAAAGAGAAGGGATTCAGAGGAAGAAACATACTTCTCAGGTATGGATACTATTTCCATGAATTTCTAAAGACTTTAGTGTAGATAATGAAGAGGGTATGATCTAAGAGAAACCCAAATCATCCATCCATGGTTAGGTTTCAATGGAAACCATGGAGGAGATCATTGAAACCATGTAGGTGAATAAAGAATAGTTTTACACCATAGAACATGTGTGGAAAAGACTATAGAAGGAAGCCATAGGACCCAAACACGAAAGAATGAACGAAATTTGATATTCTCGACTCAAACCATGGGGGGTCGCACCTAGGGTCGATGGAACATCCGACCCTAGCATCGACCCCCAGCATTCGAGAAACCCAGGGAAGGGGTGGTCGCACCTAGGGTCGATGGAACATCCGACCCTAGCATCGACCACCAGTATTCGGGAAGTCCAGAATAGGGGTGGTCGCACCCAGGGTCGATGGAACCTTCAACCCTGGCATCGATCCTACTATAGGGGGTCGCAGAATACTGCTACCCTAGCATCGACCCGTCGTGCTACCCCCAGTTAACAGCAAGTTAGAAAAATTAGAATAAAATCTAACTAAATTCTATCAAATTTGTTAGGTTTTCTAGCAATATAATATCAATATAAAGGTGATTCTTAAAGCTTGAAAGAGGATCTACTAGCAAGCTAAGGTGAGAAAACAAGACCTAAACTAATTGGTTAATAACAAACTATTTTTATTTCTTGAGTCCAATGCTATGCTTGATTCTATGTGAGCATGCTTGTAATGTGCATTCAACATGTCATCAAATATTTATATTTATTGTTCATGCATATTTACTTTATTGTTTATAACATGATAATGACCATGATGATAGGAATAGGCATGTGAATGTATGTGTGTGGTTGGTGTGCTTGATGCGAGCGAGTATCAGGGGGAGTGTCATAGGCCAGGCCTCAGCACTCTAGCTCTATCTCTAACTCAAGTCTTGTGCATTAGCATCGTCGTATCGCCATTACTTTAGCAGAACTATTACGTCGTAGAGTATCAAGGGAGGTGGTCTCGGTCCTTGTAGTCTCTGACTCTACCGGGGGGCCTTAGCTCTATCTCTATGGGCGTTCTGAGGGATGCTGGGGTGAGGCCTTGGATACACTGTTTGGCATTAGGATTGGTTAGTTGTGAGTCCAGTTTGTAAGCCCTCGCCAGCAGGGGCATACGTGTTGGTATGGCACTGTACATCAATAATCGTTAACCTTTGTTGTACAATGTTCATGGTAGGGTGGATGGGGACGACAATAAACGTTAACCTTTGGGCGGGCTTCCACACCCTGTGTATAGAGGTAGGGCCAATAAACGTTAATCTTTGTCCTCCAACCCTTTCTATTGCACATTGCAAACTATAAACCAGACCACAGATATGAATTGATCGCATGCATATGATTGTTGCATTGTTTTGTTTTCTCACTGAGCTCAAGTTGGGGAGCTGACCCTCGTGCGCATAATTCTTTTAGTTTCTGATGTTGCAGGTATTATGATTGAAAATTTTGTCAACACGCCAACATATGAACATGTGGCGGCTATGGTGAGCAAGCTGTGGAGGACGAAGATGGTTCGTTAAGCGAGCGTTTCAGCGGTGGATACGTTTATTGTTTAGTTTTCGTATTTGGATATTGTAATATGTATTAAATTATGTTTTGGTTACTTGGAAAAAAATGGAATATTAATTATTTGTCATGATTAGACCTCAGTTCATTATCTGTAATACTTCCACTATTTACTTTATTACCTTTGATTAATGTGGAATGTATTTTGGTTTATCGTATGTGGGATAGCCTATTTGAGATCCTGGTTGAACCGTTGGTTTATTGACGGTTCATAACACCGTTTCGAATGGTGCAGAATTGGGGTATGACATTGGTTGTTTATGTAGAATGGGTTTATCTTACCGAGAAGATCCCATTTTAATGGCTTGAGAAATGAGGGGCTTATAGGAATCTTGGGAAGCTGTCGAATGTAATGAACGACAGATGAGAGTTCCAGCCAGATTCATGAATTTGTACATAAAACGATGACATGATCACGAGATACAATGCCATAAATACTGATAATCAAAAGAAGGGCTTGTGATAGAGACTCCTTGGAAAGCCATCAGATTGATAGACGAAAAAGAGAGTCTAATGCCGATGAGAAATATTTCTCTGATGAATGAAGAAGTGATGAGATCGTCTCCTGTAAAGGCGGGATGTAATTGGCCAAAATCAAAAGTCCAGTCCAACATGCTGTGAATCTCGAAGAACAATCGCACTTGCTATCAGGCTTTGATTGGAACTACCATCCTCTTGAGGTGAGAGGGACAATTGGCTTATTGTCGAGCTCCAATGCCATTCAACATCTTATAATTTTCTTTTCTCTTTTCTTTCTCTTTTTTTTTTTTTTGGATGTAGAGGCTACATAATGCTGTGCTTCGCTTGATCACAAAGTTGAATCATGACTTTTAATATTGGATTTGAATCTTCTTCTTCCAAACATTTCCAATCAGATAGAACATCTTTGCCTCAGTTAGTACTCTGATCTTCTGTAAACTTTATGAACATTTGTGACTGCTCATCTAGATCTGATCTTATTTGAATGGTGAATCTAAATGCTGTCCTTTGGAAGTTAATCATTACCTTCTGTCTGATGTGACTACCTCCCATTATTGATGTAGATAAAATATAGGCTGTAGATAAAATGTAGGCTTGAATATTTTTTTTTCTTGGGTATTCCAATGACCTCATTCTTTGATTTTGGGATTGGTCATTCATCATGTATCTCTTGCTTGCAAATGATGTACTTTGTAAGAACTTTGGTATTTCTATCCTTTTGGTGGCACATCTATCCTCCACTCATTTGTACTGATTGGCTAACCTGCTGATATGATTTGTTACTATCTAATGCTTTCCTTGGAATCTTTTCATAGGTAGAACAAATGGCAGCTTCTCCAATACATGTTTCTTGAGAGTACTTGTAAGACCCGTATCAAACTAATCTGGTCTTACCACCTTGAACCAGGTATACCCATCATGGTTGAGCAAAATGGAACAAGGGCGAGAACGAGATCGTGATCCCAGGTATTAAATGGACCCAAAAACACTTAAATTAAGGGGAGGGTCGCATACCCAGCAAGGGAGGGTCGGACCCCCAAGACAGAAAGTCAGACCCCCAGTTTTACAGGGGGGTCGGACACTGTATGAACCAGGGGTCGATGGGATCATCGACCCCCTCATCGACCCCTAGTTTCTGCCAGAAATAGAAATTAGGAAAATTTCCTAATTTCGGTTGGACACTTTCCAAATCTCAATGGGACTTATTTTAGGAGTTTTTACTCTATAAATAGGATGTCCCTAAGCCTCTTTCACTCCTTTTACAACCCTAATTGAATTGAGAGAAAGAGAAGAGAAGGAAGAGAAGAAAGCAAAAAGGAGAAGAGTTGCAGAGAAGAAGTATTCATCTCAAGTATGGATACTAATTCCATGAGTTTCTACAGACCTTAGGTTAGATAATGAAGAGAGTATGATCTCGGAGAAACCCAAACCATCAACCCATGGTTAGGTTTCATGGAAAACCATGGAGGAATTCATGAAAGCTATATAGGTGAATGATTCATGGTTTTAGACCATAGAATATGTGTAGAATGGACTGTAGGAGCAAGCCATAGGACCCCAAACACGAAGAATGGACTGAAAGAAAGAAAATCGACCACAAACCACAGGGGGTCGCATGGGGGGTCGATGGCCAATCGACCCTACCAGACCCTGAGCATCAACCCCCAGTGTTCGAGAAGTCCAGAATAGGGGTATTCGCACCCAGGGTCGATCATTACTGCGACCCTACCTCCAACCCCCAGTTAACAGTATGGTTTTTAAATTCAGAATTAATTCTAAATAAATTCTATCGACTTTGTAGGTCTTCTACCAATATAATAACAATATTAAGGTGATTCTAAAGCTTGAAAGAGGATCTATTAACAAGCTAAGGTGAGGGAACAAGACCTAAACTAATTGATTAATAACAAACTATTTTTATTTCTTGAGTCCAATGCCATATTGATTCTATGCGTATATGCTTGTATGTGCATTCAACATGTCATCCAATATTTTTATTATTTGTTCATGCATATTTACTTTATTGTTTATGACATGATGATGAGGATGATGATAGGAATAGGCATGTGAATGTTTATGTTTGGCCAGTGTATATGGTGCGGGTAGGGATGGTATCAATCCGTACTTCGATGCTGTTTTCATCGGGGTATATTGTGCCATGGTTCTACTCAAGTCATGTTCACTGACGTCGTCGTATCGCCATTACCTTAGCAGAACTGTTATGTCGTAGAGTATCAGGGGAGGTGGTCTCGGTCCTTGTAGTTTTTGACTCTTCCGGGGGGCCTTAGCTCTATCTCTATGGATGTTCTGAGGGATGCTGGGGTGAGGCCTTGGATACACTGTTTGGCATTAGGATTGGTTAGTTGCGAGCCCAGCTTGCAACCCTAGCTAGCAGGGATTTATTTGTTGGTATGGTATCAACCGGTACAGCCATGACCGTTTTTCATGGGGTGTATATTGTGCCATTCTGGGTGCTTGTGGGGCGACGGTGCCATTTTCATTAGGCGTTTCCACACACTCATGTATAGAGGTGCGGCGGCCACCTATCCTTTCTATAGCACATTGCAAACTTTAAACCAGACCAAAGATATGAATTGATTGCATGCATATGTATTGTGGCATTGTTTTGTTTGCTCACTGAGCCATGATGTGTTCTCACCCCTCGACGTCAAATATTTTTAGTTGATGATGCAGGTATTACCGTCGAAGATTATATAAATGCTCCAGTGTACGGGAACGTGGCGGTGATGGAAGTTGAAGATGCAGTGGATGCACATGACTCCTCTTGCGAGTGCAACTCATGTGTATTCGATTAGTTTTTTAGTTTTCTTTATTCGGATTTATTAAAGACATGTATTTGATACCTATTTATGTCTTAGTTGATACAGAATAATTTGTTATTTAAATATTAATATCATAGTAGATTCTCAGTTCATTGTACTATAAGCCTTCCGCTATTGTGTATCTACTATGATTATGAATGTGTATGTATAAGGTTTAAATCATTCGGATACCGCCTGTACGAGATCCTGGTTGAACCATTGGTTTGCTAGCGGTTGATCACACCATTCTGAATAGTGCAGAATTGGGGTGTGACAACTTGGTATCAGAGCATCTCAGGTCGTGTTCGCTAAACCAGCATACATTCACGACGAATTGTGAACTGAGAAAGGATAAAAGTAAAAACTGTAATATTAACACACTATATGCACAAGTGATGTTTGAGACCAAATTTGAAAAGAAAATAATGCATCTATTAAAGGGGAAATAATTTTAAATACAATGAGAGGGAAACAAATGTACATAAATAGCTAAAGCAGAGTACAGTCCACAACCTGGACAGTTACTCTGTAGTACAATGAAAGAAAATACAATCATGAAGCTGGAGGTGAAGGAGGAGGTGACGCCTCATGATCTCTGTCATAATCCTCAGCGTAAGACTCTAGTCAACCATGCTCTTTGAGTCTGGGTCGTCTGAAGACTAGCTGTAAGGTCAGCTACCCACTGATCAGTACGACGCTGAGCCTCTATGAGCTCTCTCATCCTCATGTCTGATGTATGCTGGGTGTCTAGTAGCTCATCCACTCTCACCCACTGAGCGTCTAGTAACTCCCCCATCCTCAGATCAGATCTGCGCTGAGCCTCTCTGATCTCATGCAATATCTCCATCATATCAGAAGGACCAGCCGCATGAGAAGGACCAGCCGCATGTGAAGGACCAGCTACAAATGAAGTACTAGCTCTAGCTGCATGTGTAGGTGAAGGAGGTGGTATAGAGTCTACATCCATGTACATACGGTCATCATCATCAGCAGGCTCCGTATGAACTCCAGCGGCGGTGGCAGCTGCCTCAGTGTCAGCTATCTCTACACGAGTGTTAGGGCGCTCCATCGCGTTTCTCTCCTCCTCACTGACATGGCATCCCGCATGCCCATCTTACAAATAGCCTCCCAATCTAGAGGCGACGAGAAGGACTTCTCCTGAATCTTCTCATCCACTAAATCAACCCCCAGGCGGGTAAGCAAGACGGTGATCATACGTCCGTAGGGAAGGTTACCAGTGTGACTGGGAAATGTAGCAGTAATCATGGAACGCATGATGATGTACGAAAGGCAGACAGGCTGTCTAGTGCAAATGCTGTACAGAAGATACTGGGTCAGCTGGAAAACCCTCTCGTAATGGCCACTCTACGGGATCAGGTTATGCTGAATAATCTTGCAAAATACCCGTGGAGCTGGACGCATATAGCATGCCCTCATCTGCCAGCGATCAGGACAAAGGAGCTGATTATCGATCTCGGCCCTCATCTCTAAAGAGAAGAACTGGGGCTCTCTAGGAGCACAAAAAACCATGGGGCCATCATAGGGAATGCCCAGTAAGTCGGCCAGCTGACGATAGTCAAACGAGATGTTCACCCCTTTGATGTAACTCGTGATGCGCAACTCGTGACCCCTCTCAACATCATTGTAATCCCCACCACCTGGAGGTTACAATAAAACTGGCGTACCAAAACTGGACAGGTACATGAGTTGTATGTGATGACAGGGAGCCATCCCATATCACCAAATGCTCTCTCCACATTGAACAGGCTCAGCCAAGTTCACCTTACGACCTCCCTCTACCTTCTTGCGAGCATAGTGGGCATACTGTGCCTCGGCTTCGTTAGAGCGGAAACGAAGAGGATCACGAACTCTAGGTATTTTGGTACGGGCCATGATATCTGCAAATAAGAAAGAGAAACAAATAATGGGTTAGTAGAGAGTAGAAATCAAAAATTTAGAACAATATAACGGCGTAAGTGGCCAAAAGCCTCACTTGTCACCCATACACGTGGGTAGGAGGACTTACGTAGGTTCTAAACCATCCTACAACACTCACACAGTAGGAAATCCAAATTAATGGAATCCAATTTGAAGAAATTGTGAGAAATCAAAAATTTTGATAAATTAGGGCAAAAAGAGCAAAATCCAAGTTTCTCGATAACCAACCGATAAAACTCAAAAAAATTTTAGGGCTTTCATTCCTCGAGTCACCAATAACAAAAGCCCCCAATAAAAATCGAATTTTTATGGTTGGAAAAAGTTTAATTTGAAAAATACAAGATAAATGGGCGAAAACCTAGAAATGGAAACTGAAAAACAGGTAAAAATGAGAAAACATACCTGTAGGAACGATGTGGACGTCGAAACACAGAACTGAAATGACCAATATAGCTGAGTGGCACTGTAGCAACTCAGAGGTGGGAGACGAGTCGAAACGGGGAAGGAATAATGGGAAATGAAACGAGAATCAGACCTTAAAAATCTGATTTTTGGTCCGGGGGTCGAACAATTCGACTAAGACTATTGACCCCCATATCGACCCCGTATCGACCCCCAGCTCTCGGTAATCTGACAGAAAACCAGGGGTCGCACCTGGGGGTCGGACATCCATCGACCCCCATATCGACCCCCAGCTCTCGGGAACTTGACAGTAAACCAGGGGTCGCACCTGGGGGTCGGACACCCATCGACCCCCGCATCAACCCCTGGCTCTCGGGAAGAACAGGTGATTCCCAAGGTCAGATACTGAGGGTCGGACATACCATCGACCCTGCATAGAAAAGACAGTATTTTTACAGAATGACTTAAAATTTTGAAAATAACATCAATTAGCGTGCCTACATGAAGTATAAATGATTGTCTCACATATTTTAATGATTTTCAGGCATCACCATTATCAGAGAAAGATATGGCTGGACGTAGAGTAACCAGGCAAAGCCAAAATGCAGTTCCACCACCACCACCTGTGGAGGAAACCAGTCAAGAAACTATATATGCATAGGGAAATCCGCAGGTTGCACCACCAGTAAATCCGGTTCAGGCAAATCCTACAAACTTGCCACCCGCACCACCGAAGTTAGCAACTGTGGTTATGAACTTATCGCAACAGCTGTAACAAATGCAATATGCACATGCTCAAATGCAGGCAGCAATGGAGATTATGTTTCAGGCAGCACATGCTACACCCATGCCGACTGGACAAGCCAGTGCAGCACCGGTGGGTAACCACCCAGCACCCCAAACACCTCAACCACCAGCTGCACAGATTCCAGTACTAGGTCCGGAAGCAGCTCAGGTTAATTATCAGTATCCACAACCTATGTTTGGGGCATACCCCCAAAATCAGATGGATCACTCTCGACTGGTTGAGAGATTCTTAAAGATGAAGCCCAAGGAATTTAACGGTAAACCGTCTGATCCTTTATGGCCAGCTTATTGGATCGACGAGATGGAGAGAAATTTTCTTATGATGACTATTACAGAAGAAGAAAAGGTATTATGTGCCACTTTCATGCTAAAAGGCGATGCACATCATTGGTGGAAATCGACCAGGGCCTATCTATAGACCAAGCACGCTCTATTGACTTGGGCCATTTATAAAGAAGCTTTCTTTGAGAAGTATTTTCCCCGAAGCTTCAGAGATTCTATGGAAAAGGAATTCCTGAGTTTATATCAGGGCCAGATGTTCGTGGATGCATATCAACAGCGTTATGAGGAGCTGTTTTTCTTTGCACCAATCAGTGAAGACACTAAGACCCATAAGTTTGTCAAGGGACTTAGAGGAAGCATCAGAGAGCATGTTTTGGGTTTGGAGAAGAAAATATACAACGAAGCTGTGCAAATTGCTCGAGTTATAGAATCGAGCCAGAAGGAGAGTTATTATACACAGAACAGAGGTATGAAAAGGCCAGCTGGAAATGCTTATAACGGAGGGAATAATAAGACATTCAAACCCTTCCGTGCTCAAGGCTTTACTGTTGCATCCAAGACTACCCCAGTAACTCAACAGCAACCAAAGCCAAATTCTGAGGGTCCGAGATGTTATAACTGCAGCCAAACGGGACATAAGGCAAGGGAGTGTCCTAAGCCCAAGAAGCAATTACATCAAGGACGAGTATATGCTGTTACATCCAAGGATGCTGCCGCATCACCCGATGTGGTCACAGGTATGACCGAAACCTTTAAAGTTGTATTACATTGTATGAGCATGTAGACTAAGTAAAATAAATCACAGGTATCGTACCTATAAATGGCATACCCGCCAGAGTACTCTTCGATTCGAGAGCTACTCATTCTTTTATATCTGTGTCGTTTGGAAAGAAGCTGAATCTACCCATCAAGACATTGGACTACACACTACTTGTACGGTTACTGATGGGGCTAGAAGTGGATCTAGAGAAAGGTTATGGGCCATGTCCAGTTCTCATTGGCGAGAAAACCTTAGATGCAACCTTGATCCAACTTGGGATGGCAGACTTTGACGTCATCTTGGGAATGGACTGGTTAGCTCAGCATTCCGCGAACCTACTATGCGCCGAAAAGAAGCTAACATTTAAAGACAAAAAAGGAGCAGAATTCAGTTTTCCAGGAACCAAACTTCCCCGTAAACGCAAGCTCATACTCTCAGCACTAAAGGCTAAGAAGTGCCTTGAGAAGGGGGCAGTCGGGTATCTAGTATCAGTGGTTGACCTTACCAAGGAAGTACCACGGATGGAAGATATTGATGTCGTGTGGGACTACCCCGACGTATTTCCTGAGGAACTACCAGGATTATCACCCGACCGAGCCACAGAGTTTGTGATAGATCTTATACCTGGAGCCGCACCAGTATCAAAAGCACCTTACCGAATGGCTCCTACAGAACTAAAGGAATTGAAGGTATAACTACAGGAACTGCTGGACAAGGGTTATATTCGACCCAGTATATCACCATGGGGAGCGCCAATATTGTTCGTATGGAAGAAGGACAGTAGCGTTCGATTATGTATCGACTATCGGGAGCTGAATAAACTGACAATCAAGAATCGATATCCACTACCTCGGATCGATGACTTGTTCGATCAATTGGAAGGAGCAAAAGTATTTTCTAAGATCGATCTTTGATCTGGCTACCATCAGTTGAAGATTAAAGATGGTGATATTCCTAAGACAGCTTTCAAGACCAGATATGGACATTATGAATTCTTGGTCATGTCTTTTGGACTAACAAACGCACCAGTAACTTTCATGGAACTTATGAACTGGGTTTTCCACGATATGTTGGATACATCGGTTATTGTATTTATTGATGATATATTGGTATATTCCAAGGACAAGGAAACCCATATTAAGAACCTAAACGCCACCCTACAGCGTTTAAGGAAAGAGAAGCTATATGCCAAATTTACCAAATGTGAGTTTTGGCTAAGTGAAGTCGCCTTCCTAGGCCATGTCATATCCGCTGAAGGAATCAAAGTGGATCCCAGCAAGATCGAGGCTATTGTTAAGTGGGAAGCACCAAAGAGCGTTGCAGAAATTAGAAGTTTTCTAGGTCTCGCTGGTTATTATCGGAGATTTGTGGAAGACTATTCCTGGATTGCCGTACCTCTCACCAGTTTGACTAAGAAAGGTGAAAAGTTTGTGTGGACAGATAAATGTGAGAAGTGCTTCCAGACATTGAAGACCAGATTGATATCCGCTCCGATTTTGACTATTTCCATTCCCGAACATCCATTTACCTTATACACTGATGCGTCAGGATTGGGATTAGGATGTGTACTTATGCAAGGGGAACAAGTAATTGCTTATGCCTCAAGACAGTTGAAGACACATGAGAAAAATTATCTCACTCATGATTTGGAGTTAGCAGCAGTAGTACATGCTATCAAGATATGGAGACATTACCTATACGGAGAAAAGTCCCAGATTAAATCGGACCATAAAAGCCTAACTTATCTATTTAATCAGAAGGAGTTGAATATGAGACAAAGAAGATGGCTGGAACTACTGAAAGACTATGACTCTGATATCCAGTACCATCCGGGGAAAGCTAATGTAGTAGCGGATGCATTGAGCAGAAAGGCAATGATAAAATCTCAAGGAGAGGTTAGCATAACTGCAGCAATGTGTACTACTGGAACGGTATTCAAACACGACAATGAGCAGTATGTGATAGATACAATGGATGGATTATCCAACCAATTGTTTATTCATCGGTTTTCAAATATGTTCGCTGCATTGAAGATTATACCGGATATAATTGATGAAGTGAAGACAGCTATCAAATCAGACCCTTACCTGAGAACGGTACAAGAAGACATCGAAAAAGGTAGGACTAACCCTGAGTTCACCTTGGACGAAGAAAAGGCATTAAAGTACAAAGGAAGGATATGTGTACCTGAAACAGAAAGTGTGGACATTAGACATCGACTGATGAAAGAAGCCCATACCACCATCTATTCGATACATCCTGGAAGTACAAAAAAGTATCATGATCTAAAGAAACTATATTGGTGGAGAGGAATGAAAGTAGACATAGCTAAGTTTACGTGGCTGAACGACAAAGACCTACAGGACTGTTACAGCCGTTACCGGAACCAGCATGGAAATGGGACTGCATCACCATGGACTTCGTCACAGGGTTACCATTGACTCCTTGGGCCGTTGACACAGTTTGGGTAATTGTAGACCGTCTGACTAAGATAGCTCACTTTATACTGATATGACCTCAGTATACACTAGAAAGGTTAGCAAAGCTGTATGTGGATAATATTGTTCGATTACACAGTGTACCAGAGAGCATTGTGTCAGATAGAGATCCACGATTTACTTCCAAGTTTTGGAAAGGATTGCAAAAGGTTATGGGTACAACATTGAAGTTTAGTACCGCATTCCATCCACAGACAGATGAACAGTCAGAGCATACAATTCAGATTCTAGAAGATATGCTACGAGCATGTGTAATTGATTTTAAAGGATCGTGGGATGAAAAGTTACCACTGATCGAGTTCGCTTATAACAGTAGCTATCAGGCTACTATATAGATGTCACCCTACGAAGCACTGTATGGCAGAAAATGTTGAACCCCATTATTTTGAAATGAAGTTGGAGAACGTAGTATTGTTGGGCCAGAATTTGTTGAAGAGACTTGTCGCATGGTCGACATTATCAAGGAAAGAGTGAGAACAGCCCAGAATTGTCAGAAGCAATATGCAGATACTCGACGTAGAGATCTTGAGTTCGTTATGGGTGATAAAGTATTCTTGAAGGTTTCACCTATGCGAGGTCTGAAATGGTTCGGACAGAAAGGGAAACTAAGTCCAAGATATGTCGGGCCATATGAGATTCTAGATAAGCGTGGGAAAGTGGTTTACCAGTTAGCACTACCACCATCTATGTCAAGTGTGCATGACGTATTTCATATTTCCTTATTGAAGAAGTATGTCAAGGATCCAATGCACGTTCTGACAGTAGATCTACTGGATTTGACTGATGATTTGACGTTTGAAGTAACACCAACTGAAATCACCAGCCGAAAGGTTCAACGACTACGCAACCGAGATATCTATTATGTTAAGGTCACTTGGAGAAGTAGAGACATGGAAGAAATTACGTGGGAAGAAGAGAATGCTATGCGAAAGCAATACCCTCACATATTTGATTCAGAAGGTATGCACAATTTCGAGGACAAAATTTTTATAAGTAGGGGGGAGTCGTAAGACCCGTATCAAACTAACCATATTACCACCTTGAACCAGGTCTACCCATCATGGTTGAGCAAAATGGACCAAGGGCATGAAGGAGATTGTGATCCCAGGTATTAAACGGACCCAAAAACACTTAAATTAAGGGGAGGGTCGGACCCCCAAGACAGAAAGTCAGACCCCCAGTTTTATAGGGGGTCGGACACTGTAGGAACCAGGGGTCGACGGGATCATCGACCCCCAATTGCCACCAAAAAGTAAAATTAAGAAAATTTTTTAATTTCGGTTGGACTCTTTCCAAATCTCAATGGGACTTATTTTAGGAGTTTCTACTCTATAAATAGGACGTCCCTAAGCCTCTTTCACTCCTTTTACAACCCTAATTGAATTGAGAGAAAGAGAAGAGAAGGAAGAGAAGATGAAGAGAAGCAAGGAAGAGAAGAAAGCAAAAAGGAGAAGAGTTGCAGAGAAGGAGTATTCTTCTCAGGTATGGATACTAACTCCATGAGTTTCTATAGACCTTAGGTTAGATAATAAAGAGAGTATGATCTCGGAGAAACCCAAACCATCAACCCATGGTTAGGTTTTCATGGAAAACCATGGAGGAATTCATGAAAGCTATATAGGTGAATGATTCATGGTTTTAGACCATAGAATATGTGTAGAATGGACTATAGGAGCAAGCCATAGGACCCCAAACACGAAGATTGGACTGAAAGATAGAAAATCGACCACAAACCACAGGGGGTCGCATGGGGGGTCGATGGCCAATCGACCCTACCAGACCCTGAGCATCGACCCCCAGTGTTCGGGAAGTCCAGAATAGGGGTGGTCGCACCCAGGGCCGATCATTACTCCAACCCTACCTCCGACCCCCAGTTAACAGTATGGTTTTTAAATTCAGAAATAATTCTAATTAAATTCTATCGACTTTGTAGGTCTTCTACCAATATAATAACAATATTAAGGTGATTCTAAAGCTTGAAAGAGGATCTATTAACAAGCTAAGGTGAGGGAACAAGACCTAAACTAATTGATTATAACAAACTGTTTTTCTTTCTTGAGTCCAATGCCATATTGATTCTATGCGTGTATGCTTGTATATGCATTCAACATGTCATCCAATATTTTTATTATTTATTCATGCATATTTACTTTATTGTTTATGACATGATGATGAGGATGAGGATGATGATAGGAATAGGCATGTGAATTTTTGTGTTTGGCAAGTGTATATGGTGCGGGTAGGGATGGTATCCACCAGTACTTCGACGCTGTTTTCGTCAGGGTATATTGTGCCATGGTTCTACTCAAGTCATGTCCACTGACGTCGTCATATCGCTATTACCTTAGCAGAACTATTATGTCGTAGAGTATCAGGGGAGGTGGTCTCGGTCCTTGTAGTCTTTGACTCTACTGGGGGGCCTTAGCTCTATCGCTATGGATGTTCTGAGGGATGCTGGGGTGAGGCCTTGGATACACTGTTTGGCATTAGGATTGGTTAGTTGTAAGCCCAGTTTGCAACCCTAGCCAGCAGGGGTTTATTTTTTGGTATGGTATCAACCAGAACAACCATGACCATTTTTCATGGGGTGTATATTGTGCCATTCTGGGTGCTTGTGGGGCGACGGTGCCATTTTCATTGGGCGTTTCCACACACTCGTGTATAGAGGTGCGGCGGCCACCTATCCTTTCTATAGCACATTGCAAACTTTAAACCAGACCAAAGATATGAATTGATTGCATGCATATGTATTGTTGCATTGTTTTGTTTGCTCATTGAGCCATGATGTGTGCTCACCCCTCGACGTCGAATATTTTTAGTTGATGATGCAGGTATTACCGTCGAAGATTATATAAATGCTCCAGTGTACGGGAACGTGGCGGCGATGAAAGTTGAAGATGCAGTGGATGCACATGACTCCTCTTGCGAGTGCAACTCATGTGTATTCGATTAGATTTTTAGTTTTCTTTATTCAGATTTATTAAAGACATGTATTTGATACCTATTTATATCTTAGTTGATACAGAATAATTTACTATTTAAATATTAATATCACAGTAGATTCTCAGTTCATTTTACTATAAGGCTTCCGCTATTGTGTATCTACTCTGATTATGAATGTGTTTGTATGAGGTTTAGATCAGCCGGATACTGCCTGTACGAGATCCTGGTTGAACCGTTGGTTTGCTAGCGGTTCATCACACCATTCTGAATAGTGCAGAATTGGGGTGTGACAGTACTCTTGTGTCTCTCGATTGATCATTTAAAGCTTTCCCAGATGGGTTGGACCTTTCTTTACAAGAGGCCGGGTGGCGTAGAAGTTCAGGAGATGGCTCATCATTTCAATCATCTTTAGAGTCAGAATTGATTGCGCACGTAGAATATGAGGATGTATGAAACTGGGAGGAAATATATGGAAGAGACAAAGCATAGAGTTTGAAATCCCAAACGGGGTGATTTTCTTTTACTTATAGGACAGATTAAACTAGACTTGTCAACAAACATATCAATCTTGGACCTAGACATGGATGACCTATCGAATACCGATAATAGAAAGTTGAAACAACTAGTTCGTCCAAGCGGCTCCAGTTGGGCATAACGCCTTCGACGACCACCTTTAGCCGTTGTGGGAATAAATTTTCCTTCAGACCTCTAACAGTAGGACTCATCATGCCCCTCTATCAATAGGTGCAAGATACATACCTTTTAGGGTTCCATTCACTTTTCTCCTTATTTTTTTTTTCTCAGTTTGGGATCCATTCATAACTGGACTATTGCTTTTTAAGCTCAAGGTTACTCTGGTTCATGCCCTAGTTTGGGGTTCAGTGGATTCATCAATGGACTGCTTCTAGTTGAGTTAAAAATCATTATAGCTTGTTCCCCAACTTGGGGATCAAGAGGCATTGCCATTGTACTACACCATTTTAAGTCCAAGATTAGACTAGTTTATGCCTCGGCTTGGGGTTTCAATGGATTTCTTCATTAGACCACTCTCAGTTTGGGTCCAAGGTCAATTTAGTTCATGCCCCAGTTTAGGGCATAATGGCTTTCCTCATTAGACTATACTCAATTTGGGTCGAAGGTCAATCTGGTTCATGATCAGCTTAGGGCTCATGGCTTTCCTCATTGAACCATACCCAATTTAGGCCCAAGGTCAATTTGGTTCATGACTAGCTTAGGGCTTAATGACTTTCCTCATTGGACCGCACTCAATTTGGGTCCAAGGTCAATTTGGTTCATGCCCAACTTAGGGATCAAGGGCTTTCCTCATTGAACCATACCCAATTCAGGCACAAGGTCCTTCCGGTTCATGCCCCAGTTCAGGGGTCATTGGCTTTCCTCATTGGACCGCACTCAATTTGGGTCCAAGGTCAATCCGGTTCATGCCCCAGTTTATGGGTTAAGGGTTTCATCATTGGACCATTCCCTAGCTGTGATTCTGGTTCCTATCCTAGCCTGGGGCATATCGGATCTCATCTTTGGTCTACCCTACTGGTCGGGAAAATTCTATTCCTTCTCTTTGAATAATAAGGAATATGAGGGCAACTCTTTGGATTCTAGCATTTTCTTGGCCAATGGAGCAGAAATTCCCGTGATGGGATAACACTATCATAGCTGAAGTTTCATGGTTTCCTGATGACTCTAGAATCTAGAATTGATCTTTACTGATAGGAAATGAGGAATGCTTCTCATTTGTCATTCCTGACGAGCGATCCTAACTTGTAGCACTTGGGCTATGATGGACATGGATCGGGCTCTAATTGATAGAGCCAGAGGTGGATTTTGAATTAATCTCTGATTAATAGAGACAAGGTTGACTTTAAACTGGTCTCTAATTGATAGAGATCAAAATTGACTTTGAATTGGTCTCTGATTGATAGAGATCAAGATTGACAGTCATGGACTGGGCTCTAATTGCTAGAGGCAAGGATTGCTTGAGTTGGGCTCCGATTGATAGAGGCCAAGGATGACAATCATGGATTGGAATCTAATTGCTAGAGATGATGGATTGATTGAGTTGAAATGATTGAAACTCTCTTCGATTCCTTCATGAAATGGAACATGGACCAGAGGTAATGGTTGAACAGACCTAGAGGCTAACTCATGCTCACATTGAGTTCATATGAATGGAACCTTTCTTAGTTCCAACATGAATCGGAACCTGAATTGGAGTTGACAGTTGGACAAGCCTAGGGGCTAATTAAATTCAAATGAATGGAAATCTTCTTAGTTCCAACATGAATCAGAATCTGAACCAAAGTTGATGGTTGGATAAGCCTAGTGGCTAATTGAATTCAGATGAATGGGACTCTTCTTAGTTCCAACATGAATTAGAACCTGAACCAAAATTGATGGTTGGACATGCCTAGTGGCTAATTAAATTCAGATGAATGGAACTTTTTCTAGTTTCGACATGAACTAGAACCTAAACAGGAGATGAAGGGTGAAAAAGCCTAGGGGCCGAGTGTCTCGTCCACTCTAACATGATCTGGGAGGTGATGATTGAACCTGCCTAGGGGTTAAACCTTTCTTCAGTTCTGAGATGAACCATAAATGGTGGTTGAATCTGGGGCTGAATATTTCTTTGATTCTGAGATGAACTGGATGTGATTGAATCTGCCTAGGGGCTGAATCTTTCCTTAATTCTGGATGAACGGAAATGATGATTGGATCTGCCTAGGGGCTGAACCTTTCTTCAGTTCTGAGATGAACCAGAAATGGTGGTTGAATTTGGGGCTGAATATTTCTTTGATTCTGAGATGAACTGGATGTGATTGAATCTGCCTAGGGGCTGAATCTTTCCTTAATTCTGGATGACCAAAATGATGATTGGACCTGCCTAGGGGCTGAATCTTTCCTTAATTCAAAGGTGAATCAAGAAGGATGATTGGACTTACCAAGGGGTTAAATCTCTCCTTAAGTCAGAGGTGAATCGAGAACGGTGATTAAATTTTCCAAGGGATTAAAATTCTCCTTAATTTAGAGGTGAATGGAGAATGGTGATTTCATTTGCCTAGGGACTAAATTTCTCTTTAATTATGAGATGAATTGAGAACAATGATTGGATTTGCCTAGGGACTGAATCTTTTCTTAATTCAGAGATGAATCAAGAGCTATGATTGGATTTGCCTAGGGGCTGAATCTTAATATTGAGAACAACGATTGGATTTGCCTAGGGGCTGAATCTCTCCTTAATTCATAGATAAATCGAGAACTATGATTGGATTTGCCTAGGGGCTGAATCTTTCCTTAATTCAGAGATGAATCGAGAACTATGATTGGATTTGCCTAGGGGCTGATTCTTTCCTTAATTCAGAGATGAATCGAGAACTACGATTGGAATTGCCTAGGGGCTGAATCTTTTCTTAATTCTGAGGTGAATCGAGAACTATGATTGGATTTGCCTAGGGGCTAAATCTTTCCTTAATTCTGAGGTGAATCGAGAACTATGATTGGATTTGCCTAGGGGCTGAATCTTTCCTTAATTCTAAGGTGAATCGAGAACTATGATTGGATTTTCCTAGGGGATGAATCTTTCCTTAATTCTGAGGTACATTGAGAATGGTGATTGGATTTGCCTAGGGGCTGAATCTTTCCTTAATTCAGGGGTGCATTGAGAACCACGATTGGATTTGCCTAGGGGCTGAATCTTTCCTTAATTCAGGGGTGCATTGAGAACCACAATTGGATTTGCCTTGGGGGTGAATCTTTCCTTAATTCTGAGATACATTGAGAACGGTGATTGGATTTGCCTAGGGGCTGAATATTTTCTTAATTTAGGGGTGCATTGAGAACAGTGTTTGGATTTTCCTAGGGGTTAAAACTTTCATATATTATGAGATGAATTGAATATGATATTTGAGTAAGCCCAAGGACTAACTGTATAAAATATTGTAAACTTTTTCAGGTATAGGTGCTTGTCACTGCCTAAACTGGATGCTCTATTGGACCAGATTGGCTGAGTTACTAATTGTGTTCCCAAATCTGGTTGCCTCCTTTCTTACAAAATTTGATGTTCAATCAAGATCTAGATTCATGGCTTCCATTGATTCATTTAGAAAGATAACATGGATGGATCTCAAGGTAGGAGATCAAGACAATTCCCTAGTTGTAGGGGTCTCTCACCCTAAAAGGGTGGATATGATTGCAGTTTGATTCTCTTTTCCAAAGGCATTGAAACCCAATGGAGAAATATCAAGATTTTAGACATCTAGAGGAATGGATGAAGTCACATGCACAATTAAGGATGACTTAACCAAACAAAGTTAGCTCCCTCATAAGGACGATTGGGTAAACATTATCCGAGTCAATTTAGTTGAATCTGGTTAAGCCATGTGTTCAGTCTTGGGACCTCATAATTCCAAAATGGATAATCAGTGGTACCAAGGTCTGGCCAATTAGATTACCGAATTCGATGAAATTGAAATGGATATATTAATCTGTCGTCCTTATTAGGGATGGTTAGTAAAAGCAGTTCATAGATGAACAAACTAGTAAATTTCTTCTTGACCATGGTATCTATGTCTTGATAGGGATTTTCTGTTCATTTTTTGAAATCGACGTGTTAACAATGAGAGATTCGACACATCGAGCTTACTTTATGGAGGGTGTATAGTGACCGTCTACTATGATGTAGAATAGGTGTATACATACCTCATACTCCCAATGGGTGAGAGTTCAAGATGCTCATCGTGTAGATTCTAACATGTTGACCAATTGAGGACAAAAATGGGCAGAACTTCGATGTCTCGAACATGGATGTCATGGTTAAGCAGATTTTACTGGGTCGGTTCAGGGATGAACCAAAAAATAACAAACATTGGGCTACAATCTGGATTAGGATAGAAAAGGCCACCTTGACAAGGGCGGGGTAACCTATCACCGAATGCACGATGAATAATGGGCCCCCAATCCCTTTATATACTATGTTGCAAGGATCCAAGCGACGTGGAGTAGCATAACGTATTCTCAGGCAGACCCAAGAAACACTTGTTAGAGGCTGCTCGCTGGTCGTGGTCTTACAAAGTACAGGCCAAGGTTGTGTGTTTCACCTAGCGGGCTGCTCCATATGCATGGGACCCGGTTCGGCTACTCGCACGAATGTGTGACTGAACCTATTCCCCCTAAAGCAATATTATACAAGCATAAATATAGTATCCTAAAATCTAGCATCCAATTCACACAAAGAAAGTTTTCATTTAGGAGTTTGACGTTTATATCCCCAGTGAAATCGCCACTGTGAGGACAAAGATTGTAATCTTTAGAAGTCGCCACCTAGATTAAGGTCTAGGACCTTAGAAATGTGAAATCTCACCCCAAGGTAAGACTTCGATTGACTCATGACCCTTAGATTGGATTTCTGGTCCATTAAAGATTGGGTAAGCGTGAGGTTACGATTATGGGAAGGGGTTAGGCACCCAAACCGCCCGATCAAAATTGGTCTCCTATGCCTTTCCTATGCTAGACTCTATTTGTTAAATCGAACCAAACCAAGTGGTTTGATATCATTGAACCAAATCTGTATCCATCAGATTGCCTACGTATTATGAAATTATTCTGAAAATCAGGTTCACCATCGTAGTTCAGGTGTGATTAAAGTTTATGGATGTGATTTATGCTTGTGCATGATTAAGTTCATTGTTCAAGTTGAAATTTATGTTTGAATGGATGAGAAACCCTATGGGTTAGGATCTGGATAGTCCATGTGGACTGATAGATAGTCCTAGTGGATATAAGAATAACCCTATTTGGGTCAAAATATGGATAACCCATTCTGGGTTGGAATGTGGATAACCCTATCTGGGTCAAAATGTGGGTAAATATCCTAGTGGATCTATGGATAATCCAAGTGGACTGAGGTTTGGATTTGAATTTGAGATTCTCCCAAATAGCTTACGTATCCTAGGGTTTGCTCTAGGAATCAGAATCCGTGTAGTTCGGGCTTAATAACCTATTCTAGGTTAGATGTGAGAACCTGTTTTAGGTTTAGGGTTTAGAACCTATTCTAGGTTTAGGATTGAGAACCTATTCTAGGTTTAGGGTTTACTGAGAGGTGAAAATCATCCTGAGTTATCCTTTTCATCCTGAATTCTAATTTTGGAAGGTTTGGCAAAGCATTCTCTTTCTTTATTAAGATTTTTATTATTCCCATTATACCATTCCCAAGAATGTGGGTGCCTAAATATACGTCCCTACACCTAATATGTTTGCTAGGTGTATAGATATGCCAGTTCAACTAGGGTGCAGCATAAATTAAATTATTACCAAAAAAAGAATATTCTAAGTATGGCATGTATGATATTTATGGTAACTATCATATCATATAGTAAGATTATGAAAATCTCCCTAATATGACATGTATTGCAAATAAGGCAAGAACCTAATATGGTAAGATCTAAGCATCGCAAGATTTAAGCATGGCAAGATCTAATATGCAAGATCTAATATGCATCTATATATCAATATGGTAAGTACCAATCATAGAATGCATATATGACATGAATTTTTCAAAAAAAAGAAAGATCGTATATGCTATTTTCTAAGCATAGTAAGACTTAAAAATAGTAATTAATAATATTTTGCTAAAATATGATAAAAATTTATCTATTCTACCAAAAATAGCAACACATGGAATGTGGCAAACATGATATGCACAATCCAAACAAAGCATATGTATGCTCTAAATATAGCCATTTATTCAAATATGGCAGAATTCACTTAAACAATCATTGATGTTATAATGAATGAGACATCAATGAAACCCTTTTTTTTAAGTTAAAAATTATCAAAAAAACCTATGTTCAATGTTCTTTAAAAAATTATAACTTTTATAAAGAAATTTGGAAAGATTAATGACTCAAAACTGTCAAAATTGTGACACAAGGTTTCAGATAATGGACAAAACTATGAACTGTATTCAGATTTTGTCACATTACACCAGAATGACCATAAGTAGGTCTTTCAAAACTCAAATCAAGCTCAATATTTTTTCATAGAAATATGACTTAATATATTATATTTCATATGAAGGATTTGAATCCCAACAGAAAGCAAAAATAGGTCAAAGATATGCCCTAAGACCGAACATGTGCACTGGTCAAATCTGTTTTAGATTTTTGACCAGTTGCACCATAAATTCTAAATAAAATTTTATTCTTAATGAAAATTAAATACAGACATATGACTATGTAGATAACTGTTTGATCTAAAATTTTATTAAGAAAAACAAGTTAAAACAGTATATTTTCTTTGTGAAAAATGACTCTTTTCAATCATGCAAATCAGTACATCTTGACAGATTCAAAATCAGAGCACTATGCACTTAAAAATTGATATCAATTCAAAAAAAAATTGAAAAAATATGAAATTAGTTCCATTTTTTAGAAGACTTTCATGTTTAAAAAGTTCATATTAAGGGAAATTTCTGATTATACCCATAAGACCTTTATCTAGAGACTTTCTGATGGAAGATTGCATTACATCCGAGAAAAATAGAAATGTCAAAGATAAATTTTTTGATATATTTTTCCAATTCCAAATGGAACGAAATTTTTAGGATAGTTTTATAACATATCAGAGAGACTCCCATAAAAATTTGGGCTTCCAAAGCTTAGAAAAAAATACATGTGATGTACGTCCTAAGTTTGAATCCTAAATCTAGAATTTTTAGATCAGAAAACCACTTTATGAAATTTACAAAAAACATCAAACATCATTGTATATCATTTAAAAATTCATTATTAAATAGTTTAGACAAATTATCATTTATGAAAAATATTAGACATAGGCATCCTAACATTAACAAGTATGTAATAGAGCATTCATGATTGAGATTTCATGGAAATTAACCTTTTTCAAGCAAAATTGGCATTCGAGCATTCTAACGACCTCTAAATTTGTTTAGAGTACTAACCTTGTGCTCAAATTGAGTGAAACCATCTATGAAGGGTGATTGGGTTGTATCGATCCCCTTTGAATGTGAATCCTCATTCTCCTCTCTTCTGCTTCTCTCTCTTCTCTTTCTCTCTTTTCTTCTTTTCTTTTCTTTCTTTTCTCTTTTCTTCTCTCTTTCTTTCTCCCTCTCTCACATTTTCTCTCTCTCACTCATGTTCTCCTCTCCCTCACTCACGTTTTCCTCTCTCTCTGGTCTGGAAAAGAGCCTCCCCTCTCTTCCCTTGCCTATTTATACTTTTTCTCTCCTCTTCTAGAAGATCCTTCTTTCCTTTCTTTTTTTCTAAAAAATCTTTTTTTCTTCTTTTTTCTTCTTTTTTTCTTCTTTCCTTTCTTCTCTTCCTTCCCTTTTCTCTTCTCCCTCTCTATTCCACACGTTTTCTCTCTTTCCCTCTTCTATAAAATCCTCTCTTCCTCTTTTCTTCTTCTCTCTTCCTTCCTTTTCTTCTTTTTTTTTCTTCTAGAAAATCCTTTCTTTCCATTTTTTTCTTTTTTTCTTTCTTTTCTTCCTTCCCACGTTTTTTCTTCTTCCTTTCTTTCCTTTTTCTCCTTTTTTTTTCTAGAAAATCCCTTCTCTCTTTCCTTTCTCTCTTTCATTCTTCTAGAAAATTCCTTCTCTCTTTCCTTTCTTTCTTCTTTCCTTTTCTACTTCTTTCTTTTCCTTCCATTTTTTCTTTCTCCCTCTTTTTTCACGTTTTCTTTCTTAGAAAACATTTCCTTGTTTTTTCCTTTTTCTTCTTTTTTTTTACTTTCCTTCCTCTTTCCTTCCTTTTTTTCTTCTTTCTCCCTCTTTCTTTCATGTTTTCTTTCTAGAAAACGTGAAGGGGAATCTTTTTTTTTTCTTTTCTTTTCTCTTTTATTTCTCTCTCTTTCCTTTTTTCTTTCTCACATTCTCTTTCATATGGCCTCTCTTTCCTCTCTCTTTCCACGACCTCACTTTCTTCTCTCTTTCCTAATATATATGTATACATATATATATAAATGTATTAACTCATATAATATATCCATAAGATATATATATATATATATATATATATATATATATATATATATATATATATATATATATATATATATATATATATTATACATTATACATATATAAAAATATAATATATAAAAGAAATGCATGCATATGGATTGACATAACTTGGTCTGGATTGGTCTGAGCTGGGCCGGGCTAAGTTAGACTAAGCTGGATTAAGCTGGTTTGTACTAAGGTTGACATTTCATAGTCCATTTCTGTCACCCTTCCATATGGAATTTTCCGATAGCATCTATTCCAAATTTTCTATGTTCACTTTGTAGAACAATAAAAATGAGGAATATTAGAACTTGAATCATCTCATTTGAAATAGCCAACTTATGAATTTTTTAAGTTTAAGCAGGCCAATTATTAATAATTTGACTGACCATTCTGCATGGGATTCTTCGAAGACTTCTACCTGAGATTTTTTTATGTCCACTTTGTAGAATACTAAAAATGGAACATAATGAAGCTAAAATTACTTGATTTGGATATGGGGTGACCAAAATATGAATTTCTGAAGATTAAATGACTATTTTCATGTGTAATTTTGCATGGGACCCTCCGAAGATTTTTACCTGAGATTTTTTTTCGTCCACTTTGTAGAACATTACAAATGAAGAATAATGGCCTTGGAATCATTTGAATCCGATGTAGAACGACAAAGATATGAAGCTTTGAAGTTCTAACGATAATTTTGCATGAAAGCTTGCATGGGGCCCACTGGTGACTTCTACCCGGGATTTTTCACATCCACTTTAAAGAGGATTGAAAATAAGGAATATTGGCTTTTGAATCATCTGATTCTGATATCAGATAACCAAGATATGATGCCTTGAAGTTTGAATGATAATGCATGCATCATACGATAATTACGTAAATGCCCTTGCATTTTCAACTGTGATATCTTCCTTGTTTGAAGTCAGAATTTGATGATTCCGATCTCATTTCGAAGATAATTTCACAACCTATTCATTCAAGTAGATAATAGCCCATGACCCTGCTGTGGGGTTCAGTAGAGAATCACAAATCTTTGGGTTAAAGGTCAAAAACATGCCATATTGGTTCACTTATGCAGAGGTGAAAAAATTGGGGTGCTTACAATACCCATTTTACAGATGGCCTCCCAGTCAAGGTCCGATGAGAATGTAAGACCCGTATCAATCTAACCCGGTCTTACCACCTTGAACCAGGTCTACCCATCATGGTTGAGCCAAATGGACCAAGTGCGTAAAGGAGATCACGATCCCAGGTATTAAACTGACCCAAAAACACTTAAAATAAGGGGAGGGTCGCATACCCAGCAAGGGAGGGTCGGACCACCCCAGTATAGAAGTCAGACCCCCAGTTTTATATGGGGGGTCGGACACTTTAAGGACCAGGGGTCGACGGGATCTCCGACCCCCCTATCGACCCCCAATACTCGGTAAAAACAGAAAATAGGAAACTTTCCTATTTTCAATGGGATTCCTTCCTAATCTCAATGGGACTTATTTTAGGAGTTTCTACTCTATAAATAGGATGTCCCTAAGCCTCTTTTACTCCTTTTACAACCCTAATTGAATTGAGAGAAAGATAAGAGAAGGAAGAGAAGAAGAAGAAGAAGAGAAGGAATGAAGAGAAGAAGGCAAAAGGAGAAGAGTTGCAGAGAAGGAGTATTCTTCTCAAATATGGATACTAGTTCCATGAGTTTCTAAGGACCTTAGGGTAGATAATGAAGAGGGTATGATCTCGGAGAAACCCAAACCATCAACCCATGGTTAGGTTTTCATGAAAACCATGGGGGATATCATGAAAGCCATATAGGTGAATGAATCATGATTCTAGGCCATAGATTATGTGTGGAATGGACTGTAAGGGCAAGCCATAGGACCCCAAACACGAAGAATGGGCTGAAGGAAGAAAAATCGACAAAACCCACAGGGGGTCGCATGGGGGTCGATGGCCAATCGACCCTACCAGACCCTGAGCATCGACCCCCAGTGTTCGGGAAGCCCAGAATAGGGGTGGTCGCTCCCAGGGTCGATCAAGACTCCGACCCTAGCATCGACCCCCAGTTAACAGCATGGTTTTTAAATTCAAATTTAATTCAAATTAAATTCTATCGACTTTGTTAGTTCTTCTAGCAATATAATAACAATATAAAGGTGGTTTTAAAGCTTGAAAGAGGATCAATTAACAAGCTAAGGTGAGGAAACAGGACTCTAAACTAATTGATTAATAACAAACTATTTTTATTTTCTTGAGTCCAATGTCATATTGATTCTATGCGTGTATGCTTGTATGTGCATTCAACATGTCATCCAATATTTCTATTATTTATTCATGCATATTTACTTTATTGTTTATAACATGATGATGATGATGATAGGAATAGGCATGTGAATGTATGTGTGTGGTTGGTGTACTTGATGCGAGCGAGTATCAGGAGAGGTGTGATGGGAACATCAATAAACGTTAACCTTTGGTGGGTCTCAGTACTTTAGCTCTATCTCTAACTCAAGTCTTGTGCATTAGCATCGTCGTATCGCCATTACCTTAGCAGAACTATTACGTCGTAGAGTATCAGGGGAGGTGGTCTCGGTCCTTGTAGTCTCTGACTCTACCGGGGGGCCATAGCTCTATCTCTATGGACGTTCTGAGGGATGCTGGGGTGAGGCCTTGGATACACTGTTTGGCATTAGGATTGGTTAGTTGCGAGCCCAGTTTGCAAGCCCTCGTCAGCAGGGGCTTACGTGTTGGTATGGCACTGTACAACAATAAATGTTAACCTTTGTTGTATAATGTTATGGTAGGGTGGATGGGGACGACAATAAACGTTAATCTTTGGGCGGACTTCCACACCCTGTGTATAGAGGCGGGGTCAATAAACATTAACCTTTGACCACCTAAACCTTTCTATTGTGCATTGCAAACTTAAACCAGACCAAAGATATGAATTGACTGCATGCATATATAATGTTGCATTATTTTGTTTGCTCACTGAGCCATGATGTGTGCTCACCCCCTCGACGTCGAATATTTTTAGTTGATGATGCAGGTATTACCGTCGAATATTATGTCAATGCTTTAGTGTACGGGCATATGGCGGCGATGGAAGTTGAAGATGAAGTGGATACGCATGACTCCTCTTGCGAGTGCAACTCATGTGTATTCGATTAGATTTTATTTTCATTACTTGGATTTAGTAAAGACATGTATTTGATATTTATTTATGTCTTAGTTGATACAGAATAATTTGTTATTTAAATATTAATATCACAGTAGATTCTCAGTTCATTTTACTATAAAACTTCCGCTATTGTGTATTTACTCTGATTATGAATGTAGATGTATGAAGTTTAGATAAAATGGATATCGTCTGTTTGAGATCCTGGTTGAACCATTGGTTTGCTAGCGGTTCATCACACCATTCTGAATAGTACGAAATTGGGGTGTCACAACTTGGTATCAGAGCATCTCAGGCCGTGTCTGCTAAACTAGCATACCTTCACGACGAATTGTGAACTGAGATAGGATAAAAGTAAAAACTGTAATATTAACACACTATAAGCACAAGTGATGTTTGAGACCAAATTTGAAAAGAGAATAATGCATCTATTAAAGGGGGAACAATATTAAATACAATTAGAGAGAAACAAACGTATATAAATAGCTAAAGCAGAGTACAATCCACAACCCGGACAGTTACTCTGTAGTACAATAAAAAGAAAATACAATCATGAAGCTGGAGGTGAAGGAGGAGGCGGTGCCTCACGATCTCTGTCATAATCCTCAGCATAGACTCTAGTCAACCAGGCTATCTGAGTCTGGGTCATCTGAAGACTAGCTGTAAGATCAGCTACCCGCTGATCAGTCCGGCTCTGAGCATCTATGAGCTCTCCCATCCTCATGTCTGATGTGCGTTGGGCGTCTAGTAGCTCATCCACTCTCACCCGTTGAGCGTCTAGTAACTCCCCCATCCTTAGATCAAATATGCGCTGAGCCTCTCTGATCTCATGCAATATCCCCATCATATCAGAAGGTGGGTGTGAAGGACCAGCCGCATGAGAAGGGCCAGCCGCATGAGAAGGACCAGCCGCATTAGAAGTACTAGCTCCAGCAGCATGTGTAGGTGAAGGAGATGGTATGGAGTCCACATCCATGTACAGACGGTCATCATCACCAGCAGACTCCATATGAACTCCAGCGGCGGCGGCAGCTGCCTCAGCGTCAGCTATCTCTACGCGAGTGCGAGGGCGCACCATCGCGTTCCTCTCCTCATCACTGACCTGAGCATCCTGCATGCCCATCTTGCAAATGGCCTCCCAATCTAGAAGCGATGAGAAGGACTTCTCCTGAATCTTTTCATCCACTAAATCAACCCCCAGGCGGGTAAGCAAGGTAGTGATCATGCATCTGTAAGGAAGGTTGCTGGTGTGACTGGGCAACGTGACAGTGACCATGGTACGCATAATGATGTATAGAAGGTAGACGGGCTGCCGAGTGCATATACAGTATAGGAGATACTGGGTCAGTAGGGAGACCCTCTCGTAATGACCACTCTGCGGTATCAGGTTATGTTGTATGATCTTGCAATATACCCGTGGATCCGAATGCAGATAGCACGCTCTCATCGGCCAGCGATCAGGTCGGATGAGCTGACTGTCGATCTCGGTTCTCATCTGTAGAGAGAAGAACTGGGGCTCTCCAGGAGCACAGAAAACCATGGGGCCAGCATAGGAAATGCCCAATAGGTCGGCCAGCTGCCGATAATCAAATGAGATGTTAACCCCTTTGATGTAGCTTGTGATACGCAGCTCATTACCCCTCTCAAAATCATTGTAATCCCCCACCACCTGGAGGTTACAATAGAACTGGCGTACCAAGTCGAAACAGGTACACGCTTCGTAAGTGATGACAGGGAGCCATCCCATATCACCAAATGCTCTCTCCACATTGAACAGGGCTAACTCAGCCAAGTTCACCTTACGACCTCCCTCTACTTTCTTGCGAGCGTAGTGGGCATACTGTGCCTCGGCTTCGTTGGAACGGAAACAAAGAGGATCGCGAACTCTGGGTACTTTGGTACGAGCCATAGTATCTGCAAATAAGAAAGAGAAACAGATAATGGGTTAGTAGATAGAAAAATCTGAAATTTAGACATTATAACGACGTAAGTTGGCCAAAAGCCTCACTTTTCTCCCATACACGTGGGTAGGAGGACTTACGTAGGTTCTAACATATCCTGCAACACTCACACAGTAGGAAATCCTAACTAATGGAATCCAATTTGAGGAAATTGCGAGAAAGTGAAAATTTTGATAAATTAGGGCAAAAAAAGCAAAATTCGAGTTTCTTAATAACCAACCGATGAAACCCAAATATTTTTGAGGGCTTTCGTTCCTGAGTCACCAATAACAAAAGCCCCCAATAAAAATTAAATTTTTACGACTGGGAAAAGTTTAAATTGAAAAATACAGGATAAACAAGCAAAAACCTAGAAAAGAAAACCTAAAAATAGGTAAAGGTAAGAAGACATACCTGTAGGAATGATGTAGACGTCGAAACACGGAACCAAAATGATCAATGTAGCGGAGTTGGCACTGTAGCAACTCTAGGGAAGGAGACGAGTCGAAACGGAGGAGGAAGAATGGGAAATGAACTGAGAATCGGACCTTAAAAATCTGATTTTTGGTCTGGGGGTCGGAGAATTCGACCAGGACCATCAACCCCCATATCGACCCCCATATCGACCCCCAGCTCTTGGGAACCTGACAGAAAACCAGGGGTCACACCTAGGGGTCGGACACCCATCGACCCCCGGCTCTTGAGAAAAATAGGTGATTTCCCAGGGTTGGACACTGAGGGTCGAACATACCATCGACCCCCACCATCAACCCTGCATAGAAAAGACTATATTTTTCATAGAATGATCGGAAAATTTTGAAAATAACATCGGATAGCGTGTCTACATGAAGTATAAATGATTGCCTCACGTATCTTAATGATTTTCAGGCACCATCAATCTCAGAGGAACATATGGCTGGGCGTAGAGTAACCAGGCAGAGTCAAAACGCAGTTCCACCACCACCACCCGTGGAGGAAGTCAGCCAAGAAAATATATATGCACAGGGTAATCCGTAGGTTGCACCACCAGTAAACCAGGGTCAGGCAAATCCTACAAATTTGCCACCTCCACCACCAGAGCTAACAACCGTGGTTATAAACCTAGCACAACAGCTGCAGCAAATGCAACGAGCACAGGCTCCAATGCAAGTAGCAATGGGAATGATATTTCAAACAACACATGCTACACCAATGCAGACTGGACAAACAAGTGCAGCACCGGTGGGTAACCATCCGGCACCTCAAACACCTCAACCACCAGCTGCACAGATTCCAGTACCAGGTCTAGATGCAGTACAGGTTAATTACCAGTATTCACAACCTATGTTTGGGGCATACCCTCAAAATCAGATGGACCACTCCCGCCTGGTTGAGCGATTCTTAAAGATGAAGCCCAAGGAGTTTAACGGTAAACCCTCTGATCCTTTATGGCCAGCACATTGGATCGACGAGATGGAAAGGAATTTTCTTATGATGACTATTACAGAAGAAGAGAAGGTATTATGTGCCACTTTCATGCTAAAAGGTGATGCACATCATTGGTGGAAATCGACCAAGGCCTACCTATTAACCAAGCACGCCCTATTGACTTGGGCTATATATAAAGAAGCTTTCTTTGAGAAGTATTTTCCCCGAAGCTTCAAATATTCTTTGGAGAAGGACTTCTTGAGTTTATATCAGGGACAGATGTCCGTGGATGCATATCAACAGCGTTATGAGGAGCTGTTTTTCTTTGCACCACTCAGCATGCAAGAAGAAGACACTAAGACCCGTAGGTTTGTCACGGGGCTTAGAGGGAGCATCAGAGAGCATGTTCTAGGTTTGGAGAAGAAGATATATAATGAAGCTGTGCAAATTGCTCGAGTTATAGAATCGAGCCAGAAGGAGAGCTATTTCACATAGAACAGAGGTTTGAAAAGGCCAGCCGGAAGTGCATATAACGGAGGGAATAATAAGACATTTAAACCCTTCCGTGCTCAAGGCTTTACTGCTGCACCCAAGACTACCCCAGTAACTCAACAGCAACCAAAGCCAAATTCTGAAAGTCCAAAATGTTATAACTACAATCAAGCGGGGCATTTGGCAAGGGAGTGTCCTAAGCCCACGAAGCAGCTACATCAAGGACGAGTTTATGCTGTTACATCCGAGGATGCTGCCGCATCACCCGATGTGGTCACAGGTATTACTGAAACCTTTTAGCTGAACTACATTGTGTGAGCATGTAGACTAAGTTAAAATAAATCACAGGTATCGTACCTATAAATGACATACCCACTAGAGTACTCTTCGACTCAGGAGCTACTCATTCTATTATATCTGTGTCATTTGAAAAGAAGCTGAATTTACCCATCAAAACATTAGATTACAAACTACTTGTACGGTCATCGATGGGGTTAGAAGTGGAGTTAGAGAAAGGTTATGGGCCATGTCCAGTTCTCATTGGCGAGAAAACCTTAGATGCAACCTTGATCCAACTTAGGATGGCAGACTTTGACGTCATCTTGGGAATGGACTGGTTAGCTCGGCATTCTACGAACCTATTATGCGCCGAAAAGAAGATAACATTTAAAGACAAAGAAGGAGCAGAATTCAGTTTTGCGGGAACCAAACTTCCCCGTAAACGCAAGCTCATACTCTCAGCACTAAAGGCTAAGAAGTGCCTTGAGAAGGGAGCAGTCAGGTATCTAGTATCAATAGTCGACCTCACCAAAGAAGCACCACGGATGGAAGATATTGATGTCGTGCGGGACTACCCCAACATATTTTCTGAGGAACTACCAAGATTACCACCCAACCGAGCCACAGATTTTGTGATAGATCTTATACCTAGAGCCGCACCAGTATCAAAAGTACCTTATCGAATGGCTCCTACTGAACTAAAGGAATTGAAAGTACAACTATAAGAACTACTGGACAAGGGTTATATTCGACCTAGTATATCACCATGGGAAGTGCCAATATTATTCGTAAAGAAGAAGGACAGTAGCGTGCGATTATGTATCGACTATCAGGAACTGAACAAACTGACAATCAAGAATCGATATCCACTACCTCGGATCAATGACTTGTTCGATCAGTTGCAAGGAGCAAAGGTATTTTCTAAGATCGGTCTTCGGTCAGGCTACCATCAGTTGAAGATTAAAGAAGGTGATATTCCTAAGACAGCTTTCAGGACCAGATATGGACATTATGAATTCTTGGTCATGTCTTTTGGATTAACAAATGCACCAGCAACTTTCATGGAACTTATGAACCGGGTTTTCCACGATATGTTGGATACGTCGGTTATTGTATTTATTGATGATATATTGGTATATTCCAAGGACAAGGAAACCCATATTAAGAATCTAAATGCCGCTCTACAACGTTTAAGGAAAGAGAAGCTATATGCCAAATTTACCAAATGTGAGTTTTGGCTAAGTGAAGTCGCCTTCCTGGGCCATGTAGTATCCGCTGAAGGAATCAAAGTGGATCCCAGCAAGATCGAGGCTATTGTTAAGTGGAAAAAACCAAAGAGCGTTGCAAGAATTAGAAGTTTTCTGGGTCTCGCTAGTTATTATCGGCGATTTGTGGAAGACTATTCCCGGATTGCCGTACCTCTCACCAATATGACTAAGAAAGGTGAAAATTTTGTGTGGACGGATAAATGCGAGAAGAGCTTCCAAACCTTGAAGACCAGATTGATATCCGCCCCGATTTTGACTATTCCTATTCCAGGACAGCCATTTACCCTATACACTGATGCATCAGGACTAGGATTAGGATGTGTGCTTATGCAAGGAGAACAAGTAATTGCTTATGCCTCAAGACAGTTAAAGACACATGAGAAAATTATCCCACTCATGATTTGGAGTTAGCGACAGTAGTACATGCTGTCAAGATATGGAGACATTACCTATACGGAGAGAAGTTTAAGATTAAATCGGACCATAAAAGTCTTACTTATTTATTTAATCAAAAAGAGTTGAATATGAGACAAAGAAGATGGCTGGAACTACTGAAAGACTATAATTGTGATATCCAGTATCATCCGGGAAAAGCTAATGTAGTAGCGGATGCGTTGAGCAGAAAGGCAATGATAAAATCTCAAGGAGAGGTTAGCACAACTACAGCAATGTGTACTACTGGAACGGTATTCAATTACGGCAATGAGAAGTATGTGATAGATACAACGGATGGATCAGCCAACCAAGGGTTTATTTATCGGTTTTCAAATATGTTCGCTGCATTGAAGATTATATCGGATATAATTGATGAAGTGAAGACAGCTATCAAATCAGACCCTTACCTGAGAACGGTACAAGAAGACATCAAAAAAGGTAAAACTAACTCTGAGTTCACCTTGGACGAAGAAAAGGTATTGAAGTACAAAGGAAGAATATGTGTACCCGAAACAGAAAGTGAGGACATTAGACACCGACTGATGAAAGAAGCCCATACCACCATCTATTCGATACACTCGGGAAGTACAAAAATGTATCATGATCTAAAGAAATTATTTTGGTGGAGAGGATGAAAGAAGACGTAGCTAAGTTCGTGTCTCAATGCCTAAATTGTCAGAAAGTAAAGGTTGAACGACAAAGACCCACAGGACTGTTACAGCCGTTATCGGAACCAGCACGGAAATGGGACTGCATCACTATGGACTTCATCACGGGATTACCTTTGACTCCTCGAGTAGTTGATGCAATTTGGGTGATTGTAGACCGCCTGACTAAAACAGCTCGCTTTATACTGATATGACCTCAGTACACTCTAGAAAGGTTAGCAAAGCTGTATGTGGATAATATTGTTCGATTACACGGTGTATCAGAGAGCATTGTGTCCGATAGAGATCCACGATTTACTTCTAAGTTTTGGGAAGGATTGCAAAAGGCTATGGGTACAACATTGAAGTTTAGTACTGCATTCCATCCACAGACAGATGGACAGTCGGAGCGTACAATTCAGATTTTAGAAGATATGCTACGAGCATGTGTAATTGATTTTAAAGGATCATGGGATGAAAAGCTACCACTGATCGAGTTCGCTTACAACAATAGCTATCAGGCTACCATACAGATGTCACCCTATGAAGCACTGTATGGCAAGAAGTGTCGAACTCCATTGTTTTGGAATGAAGTTGGGGAACGTAGTAACATTGGACCAGAATTTGTTGAGGAGACTTGTTAAGTGGTCGACATTATCAAGGAAAGAGTGAGAACATCCCAAAATTTTCAGAAGCAATATGCAGATACTCGATGCAGAGATCTGGAATTCGTCGTGGGTGATAAAGTATTCTTAAAGGTATCGCCTATGGGAGGTCTGAAATGGTTCGGACAAAAAGAGAAACTAAGTCCAAGATATGTCGAGCCATATGAGATTCTAGCTAAGCGTGGGAAAGTGGCTTACCAGTTAGCACTACCACCATCTATGTCAAGTGTGCACGACATATTTCATATTTCGTATGTCAAGGATCCAACATACGTTCTGATAGTAGATCTACCTGATTTGATTGATGATTTGACCTTTGAAGTAACACCAACTGAAGTCACCAGTCGAAAGGTTCAACAACTACGCAATCGAGATATCTATTTTGTTAAGGTCACTTGGAGAAGTAGAGACATGGAAGAAATTATATGGGAAGAAGAGAATGCTATGCGAAAGAAATACCCTCATTTATTTGACTCTGAAAGTATGAACAATTTCGGGGATGAAATTTTTTATGAGTAGGGGGGAGTTGTAAGACCCGTATCAAACTAACCCGGTCTTACCACCTTGAACCAGGTCTACCCATCATGGTTGAGCCAAATGGACCAAGTGCGTGAAGAAGATTATGATCCCAGGTATTAAACTGACCCAAAAATACTTAAAATAAGGGGAGGGTCGCATACCCAGCAAGGGAGGGTCGGACCCCCCCAGTATAGAAGTCAGACCCCCAGTTTTATATGGGGGGTCAGACACTTTAAGGACCAGGGGTCGACGGGATCTCCGACCCCCCTATCGACCCCCGGTACTCGGTAAAAACAGAAAATAGAAAAATTTCCTATTTTCAATGGGATTCCTTCCTAATCTCAATGGGACTTATTTTAGTAGTTTCTACTCTATAAATAGGACATCCCTAAGCCTCTTTTACTCCTTTTACAACCCTAATTGAATTGAGAGAATTTACTCCTTTTACAACCCTAATTGAATTGAGAGAATGAGAAGAGAAGGAAGAGAAGAAGAAGAGAAGGAAAGAAGAGAAGAAGGAAAAAAGGAGAAGAGTTGCAGAGAAGGAGTATTCTTTAGGTATGGATACTAGTTCCATGAGTTTCTAAAGACCTTAGGGTAGATAATGAAGAGGGTATGATCTCGAAGAAACCCAAACCATCAACCCATGGTTATATTTTCATGAAAACCATGGGGGATATCATGAAAGCCATATAGGTGAATGAATCATGATTCTAGGCCATAGATTATGTGTGGAATGGACTGTAAGGGCAAGCCATAGGACCCCAAACACGAAGAATGGGCTGAAGGAAGAAAAATCAACAAAACCCACAGGAGATCACATTGGGGTCGATGGCCAATCGACCCTACCAGACCCTGAGCATCGACCCCCAGTGTTCGGGAAGCCCAGAATAGGGGTGGACGCACCCAGGGTCGATCAAGACTTCGACCCTAGCATCGACCCCCTGTTAACAGCATGGTTTTTAAATTCAGATTTAATTCTAATTAAATTCTATCGACTTTATTAGGTCTTCTAGCAATATAATAACAATTTAAAGGTGATTTTAAAGCTTAAAAGAGGATCCATTAACAAGATAAGGTAAGGAAACAGGACTCTAAACTAATTGATTAATAACAAACTGTTTTTATTTTCTTGAGTCCAATGCCATGTTGATTCTATGCGTGTATGCTTGTATGTGCATTCAACATGTCATCCAATATTTTTATTATTTGTTCATGCATATTTACTTTATTTTTTATAATATGATGATGATGAGGATGATAGGAATAGGCATGTGAATGTATGTGTGTGGTTAGTGTACTTGATGCGAGCGAGTATCAGGGGAGGTGTGATGGGAACATCAATAAACGTTAACCTTTGGCGGGTCTCAGCACTTTAGCTCTATCTCTAACTCAAGTCTTGTGCATTAGCATCGTCGTATCGCCATTACCTTAGCAGAACTATTACGTCGTAGAGTATCAGGGGAGGTGGTCTCGGTCCTTGTAGTCTCTGACTCTACCGGGGGACCTTAGCTCTATCTCTATGGACGTTCTGAGGGATGCTGGGGTAAGGCCTTGGATACACTGTTTGGCATTAGGATTGGTTAGTTGTGAGCCCCGTTCGCAAGCCCTCACCAGCAGGGCCTTACGTATTGGTATGGCACTGTACAACAATAAACCTTAACCTTTGTTGTACAATGTTATGGTAGGGTGGATGGGGACGACAATAAACGTTAATCTTTGGGCAGACTTCCACACCCTGTGTATAGAGGTGGGGTCAATAAACGTTAACCTTTGACCACCTAAACCTTTCTATTGTGCATTGCAAACTTAAAATCAGACCAAACATATGAATTGACTACATGCATATGTAATGTTGCATTATTTTGTTTGCTCACTGAGCCATGATGTGTGCTCACCCCCTCGACGTCAAATATTTTTAGTTAATGATGCAGGTACTACCGTCAAAGATTATGTCAATGCTCCAGTGTACGGGCACATGGCGGCGATGGAAGTTGAAGATGAAGTGGATACGCATGACTCCTCTTGCGAGTGAAACTCATTTGTATTCGATTAGATTTTATTTCCATTACTTGGATTTAGTAAAGACATGTATTTGATATTTATTTATGTCTTAGTCGATACAGAATAATTTTTTATTTAAATATTAATATCACAGTAGATTCTCAGTTCATTTTACTATAAGACTTCCACTATTGTGTATTTACTCCGATTATGAATGTGGATGTATGAGGTTTAGATAAAACGGATATCATCTGTCCGAGATCCTGGTTGAACCGTTGGTTTGCTAGCGGTTCATCACACCATTCTGAATAGTATGGAATTGGGGTGTGACAAAGGTCTTCTCCTGAATCCTCTCATCTAATAAATCAACGTATAGGCAGGTGAGTAGTGTAGTAATCAGACGTCCGTAGGGTAGGTTGCCTAACTGACCAGGCATCGTAGCGTGGATTATCGTCAGGATGATAATATAAATAAGGCAGACAGGCTGCCTGTACAAATGTTGTAGAGGACATACTGAGTCAACTGAAAAATCCTATCATAGTGTCCACTCTGGGGGATCAGGTTGTGTTGGATAATTTTGCAGTACACCCGAGGCTCTGGACGTAAGTTGATCACTTTCATCTCCCAGTGATCATCTCTAATGAGCTGACTATCAATCTCAGCACGCACCTCCAAGGATAGGAACTGGGGTTCCTTGGGAGCACAGTACACCAAAGGGACGTCATTTGATATGCCCAAAAGATCAGCCAACTGTTGGCAGTTAAAAGAAACCTCCACTCCTTTGACGTAGCTAGTGATCCTGAGCTCCCTACCCCTCTCTTTGTCATTGTGATCCATCACTACCTAAAGATTGCAATAGAACTGCTTGACCAAAGCAGGACAAGTACAAGCCTCATAGGTGATCACAGGAAGTCAGCCCATGTCACCAAATGCCCCCTCCACGTTGAACAAGGGTAGACTAACCAAGTTCACACAATGACCCCCTACTACTTTCTTACGCTCATAGCTAGCATACCGAGCTTCGGCCTCGTTGGAGCGGAAACGAATGGGGTCGTGAGCCGTAGGAACCTTGCTACGAGGCATACTATCTGCCAAGACACAGAAGAAGAAACAAGATATTAGTAATGGTGAAAAACTTAAAATTTTGGCATTATAACGGTATGATTTGGCCAAAAGCCTCACTTTTTACCCAAACAACTGGGCAGGAGGACTTACATAGGTCCCAAACCATCCTGCAAGGCTCATACAGTTGGAAATTTAATCTAGAAAGATCGAATTTGAAGAAATTTCAATAAATTCAAAAAATTTCAAAAATTAGGTCAAAAATGGAAAATTTCAAGTTTCTCGATAACCAACCGATGAAACTCAAATATTTTTGAGGGCTTTCGTCCATTAGGTGACCAATAGCAAAAGCCCCCAATAAAAATTTAATTTTTACGGTTATAAAAAATTTAATTTGAAGAAAACGATGTAAATAGATTAGAAAGCTTAAAAATGGAAAATAGTCGAGAGCATACCTGAAGAGAAGGAGCGGGAGTCGTGAACAGAAGAAACAATCACCAAACCCTAGGGGGTCGATACTGTAGCAACATAGTGGAAGTGAGTTGAGTTGGAAAAAAGGAGAAATAATAGGAAATGAATCCAAAATTAAGTTTAAAAACCTGATTCTAGATTGTAGGGTCGCAGAATTCGACCAAAATGTGCGACCCTACGACCGACCCTACCATCGACCCTAGGCTCTCAGTAATCTGACAGAGAACCATGGGTCGGACCTAGGGTCCCTATGATAGACCCTAGGCTCTCGGTGAGCTGACAGTGTTCTTAGGGTCGCATACCCTAGGGTCGAATACAGTGCGACCCTACCATCGACCCTACGATGGAAAATTCAGTATTTTTACTTAATGATCTGAAAAATTGGAAATTTATATTGATTAGTTGGATTTTGACTTGGGAACAACTTATATTGATTGCCTCACATGTTCTACGACTGTTTTTCATACACTACCACCACCAGGACAGGAAATTGCTGGGCGAAGAGTGACCAAACGAGGCCGTAACCCAATTCCACCACCACCACCTGTGGAGGAAGACAGCCATGAAAATCCTGATGTACAAGAGAATCTGAATATGGCACCACCAGTTGCTAGTGGCCAGGCAAATCCTACAAACTTGCCAGCCCCACCTACAGATTTGGCTACAGCCGTAATGAACCTGGCACAAACAGCTGCAGCAAATACAACAGGTGCAAGCCAATATGCAAGCTGCTATAGGAATGGCTTTACCAGCTGCACATACGACACCTATGCCGGCAGGGCAAGCTAGCACAGTACCAGGGGAAAGCAACACGATTCCCCACGCACCTCAAACACCAGTTATGCAGGCTCAAATACAGAATCCTGAGGTAGCTCAAGGCAGTTACCAGTACCAACCACATATGTATGGGGCCTATGCTCAGAATCAGCTGGAGCACTCCTGACTGATCGAGTGTTTTCTGAAGATGAAGCCCAAAGAATATAATGGTAAGCCAGCAGATCCTTTGTGGCCAGCACACTGGTTCGATGAAACGGAAAGAAATTTTATGATGATGACAGTGAATGAGGAGGAGAAGGTGTTGTGTGCAACCTTCATGCTGAAAGGCGATGCACACCACTGGTGGAAGTCCACATGGACTTATCTGTTAACAAAGCATGCCCAATTGACCTGGGCTATATATAAAGAGGCATTCTTTGAGAAGTACTTCCCCAGAAGTTTTAGAGATTCTATGGAGAGAGAGTTCCTGAGTCTATATCAAGGCCAGATGATTGTGGATGCATACCAACAGCGTTATGAGGAGCTGTTTTTCTTTGCACCCGCCAGCATGCAGGAGGAAAACACAAAGACCTGAAGGTTCGTCATGGGACTCAGGGGAAGCATCCGTGAGCATGTTCTGGGTCTGGAGAAGAAAGTTTACAATGAAGCAGTACAGATTGCTCGAGTAATAGAGTCAAGCCAGAAAGAGAGCTATTTTGCTCAGAATAGAGGTATCAAGAGGCCAAATGGGAATTCATATAACGGAGGGAATACAAGGACATTTAAACCCTTTCGTACTCAAGGCTTCAATGCTGCCGCCAAGACTACTCCAGCAGCTCAACCGCAACAAAAGCAAAACAACGAAGGAGTAAAATGCTTTAACTACAACCAAGTAGGACATTATTCAAGGGAGTGTCCTAAGCCCAGGAAGCAGCTACAGCAAGGGAAGGCTTATGCTGTTACATTTGAGGATGTTGCCGCATCGCCTGATGTGGTCACAGGTATGACCTGAACCTTTCATTTTTGTGTTACATTGTGTGAGCATGTAGACTAAATTAAAATGAATCAAAGGTATCGTACCTATTAATGGCATACCCGCTAGAGTACTCTTTGATTCTGGAGCTACTCATTCTTTTATATCTGTGTCATTTGTAAAGAAGCTGAATCCACCCCTCAAATCTTTAGACTACAAACTGCTTGTACGATCGCCTATGGGATTAGAAGTGGAATTAGAAAAAGGTTATGGACCATGTCCAGTTCTTATTAACGAGAAGACTTTGGATGCAACGTTGATTCAACTTGAGATGGCAGATTTTGACGTCATCTTGGGAATGGACTGGTTAGCTTAGCATTCTGCAAACCTACTATGTGCAGAAAAGAAGCTGACATTTAAAGACAAGGAAGGAGCAGAGTTTAGTTTTGCGGGAACCAAACTTCCCCATAAACTAAAACTCATCCTTTCTACATTAAAGGCTGGAAAATGGCTCGAGAAAGGAGGAGTTGGGTTTCTAGTATCAGTGGTCGACCTCACCAAGTAAGCACCACAAATGGAGAATATTGATGTTGTGCGTGACTTTCCAGATGTATTTTCTGAAGAACTACCAGGACTACCACCTGACCGAGCAGCAGAGTTCGTTATAGATCTAATACCCGGAGCCACACCAGTTTCTAAAGCACCTTATCGAATGGCTCCTACTGAACTGATGGAATTGAAGGTACAGTTACAAGAATTATTGGACAAAGATTATATCAGACCCAGCATATCACCATGGGGAGCGCCAGTATTATTTGTAAAGAAAAAGGACGGTAGCGTTCGACTGTGTATAGACTACCGGGAATTGAATAAGCTGACAATCAAGAATCGGTACCCGTTGCCTCAGATCGATGACTTATTCGATCAGTTGCAAGGTGCCAAAGTATTCTCCATGATCGATCTTCGATCAAGATACTATCAGTTGAAGATTAAGGACGGTGATATTCCAAAGACAGTATTCAGAACAAGATATGGACATTATGAATTTTTAGTCATGTCTTTTGGATTGACTAACACACCCGCAACTTTTATGGAACTCATGAATCGGGCATTCCATGATATGTTGGATACGTCAGTCATTGTATTTATTGATGATATATTGGTCTACTCCAAGGAGAAGGAAACTCATGTCATGAATCTAAGAGCCTCTCTGCAGCGACTAAGGAAAGAGAAGTTTTACGTCAAATTTACAAAGTGTGAGTTTTGGTTAAATGAGGTCGCTTTCTTAGGCCATGTTGTATCCGTTGAAGGAATTAAAGTGGATCCCAACAAGATTGAAGCCATTATGAAGTGGGAAGAACCGAAGAGCATTGCAAAAATTAGAAGTTTCCTAGGTCTAGCTGGGTATTAACGATGATTCGTGGAAAACTATTCTAGAATTACCATACCTCTCACCAGTTTGACTAAGAAAGGAGAAAAGTTTGTTTGGACTGATAAATGTGAGAAAAGTTTCCAAACATTGAAGGCTAGATTGATATCTGCTCTGATCTTGACTATTCTTATTCCAGGACAGCCATTTATCTTGTACACTGATGCGTCGGGATTGGGTTTAGGATGTGTACTTATGCAAGGAGAACAAGTAATTTCGTATGCCTCAAGACAACTGAAGACACATGAGAAGAACTATCTCACTCATGACTTGGAATTAGCAGCAGTAGTACATGTTGTCAAGATATGGAGACATTATTTGTATGGAGAGAAATTTTAGATTAAATAAGATCATAAGAGTCTCACTTTTCTTTTTAATCAGAAGGAGTTGAGCATGAGACAAAGAAGATGGCTGGAATTATTGAAGGATTATGATTGCGATATCCAGTATCATCCAAGAAAGGCTAATGTAGTTGTTGATGCGCTAAGCAGAAAAGCAATGATAAAATCTCAAGGAGAAGTTAACACGACTGCAGCAATGTGTGCTAAAGGGAAAGTATTCAATTATGGTAATGAGCAGCTCGTGATAGATGCACCGGGTGGATCAACCAACCAAGGATTTATTCATCGGTTTTCAAATATGTTTGCAACGTTGAAGATTGTACCTGATATAATTGATGACGTGAAAACAGCTATTAAATCAGACCCTTATTTGAAAACGGTACAAGAAGACATCGAAAAAGGTAGGACAACTCATGAGTTCACCTTGGACGATGAATAGGTACTGAAGTACAAAGGAAGAGTATGTGTTCCTGAAATAGAAAATTTGGACATTAGGCACCGACTAATTAAGGAAGCTCACACCACCACCTATTCGGTACATCCTGGAAGTACAAAGATGTATCATGATTTAGAGAAATTATATTGGTGGAGAGGAATGAAAGAAGATGTAGCTAAATTTGTGTCTCAATGCCTAAATTGTCAAAGAGTGAAGGCTGAACGGCAAAGACCTGCCGGACTATTGCAGCCGCTACCAGAACCAGCATGGAAATGGGACTGCATCACTCTGGACTTCGTCACCGGATTACCATTGACTCCTTGAGTAGTTGTCGCGGTGTGGGTGATTGTAGATCGTTTGACTAAGACAGCTCGCTTTATAGCTATACGACCACAGTATACCCTGGAGAGGTTAGCCAAGCTATATGTGGATAACATTGTCAGATTACATGGTGTACCTGAAAGCATTGTGTCCGATAGAGACCTACGCTTTTCTTTAAAATTTTGGGAAGGATTGCAAAAGGATATGGGTACAATGTTAAAGTTCAGTACTGCATTCCATCCTCAGACAGACGGATAGTCAGAGCGTACCATTCAAATTTTAGAAGATATGCTTCGAGCCTGTGTAATTGATTTTAAAGGATCATGGGATGAGAAACTACCCTTGATCGAGTTTCCTATATAACAACAGCTATCAGGCTACTATACAGATGTCACCCTATGAAGCATTGTATGGTAGAAAGTGTCGAACTCCTCAGTTTTGGAATGAAGTTAGAGAACATAGCATCGTTGGACCAGAATTTGTTGAAGAGACTTGTCAAGTAGTCGACATCATCAAGGAAAGAGTTAGAACGGCTCAGAATCGTCAGAAATAGTATGCAGATACTCGACGCCGAGACCTTGAATTTGTCGTAGGTGATAAGGTATTCTTGAAAGTATCACCTATGCGAGGTTTAAAACGATTCGGATAAAAAGGGAAGCTAAGTCCGAGATATGTCGGTATGAGATTCTAGCTAAACGTGGAAAAGTGGCTTATCAGTTAGCACTACCACCATCTATGTCAAGTGTGCATGATGTATTTCATATCTCATTATTAAAGAAGTATGTTAGAGATCCAACGCATGTTTTGACAGCAGATCCACCAGATCTAACTGATGATTTGACATTCGAAGTAGCACCAATTGAAATCACTAGCCGAAAGGTTCAACGTCTATGCAACCGTGACATAAACTATGTTAAGGTCACCTGGAGGAGCCGAGATATAAAAGAGATCACATGGGAAAAAGAGAATGCTATGCGAAAGCAATATCCTCACCTTTTCGACTCGGAAGGTATGTGCAAATTTCAATGACAAAATTTCTAATAAGAGGGGGGGAGTTGTAAGACCCGTATTGAACTAACCGGTCTTACCACCTTGTACCAGGTCTACCTATCATGGTCGAACCAAGTGGACCAAGTGCGTGAAGAAACCACAAGACCATGTATGAAGTCTAACCCAAAAACAGCAAATGTAAGGGTAGGGTCGCATGCCTAAACAGGTATGGTCGACCCCACCTCAAGAGAAATCCAAACCATGACTTTTTAATCATGGGGTCGCTTGACTAAGAAGGTGTAGGGTCGACAGATTCTGCGACCCTACGTCCGACCCTACGAATACAGTCGAAAACCAAAAATTAAAAAACCTTCCTAATTCAAAAAGAGGTCTTTCCTAAACTCATTGGGACTTATTATGGGGGGTTTTCCTCTATAAATAGGACGTCCCTTAGCCACTTTCACTCCTTTAGAACCCTAATTGAAAGTGAGAGAAAGAGAAAGAGAAGGAAGAGAAGGAAACTTGAAGAAGAAGACTAAGGAAGAGGAGGAAGTTCAAAGAAATCTCTGAATAAAGGTATGAACCTAATTCTCTACCTGAATAAGAGATCCTAGAATAGTTATGAAGAACATAGGATTAGGAAAAACCCAAATCATCCATCCATGGACAAGTTCCAAGAGATTCCACAGAGGAAAACATTATGGACAATGAATAGTGTATAACTTGTAGTTTTCAGCCATAAAACAATCATAGAATGGACCATGAAAGTAAGCCAAAGGATCCAAACATGAAGGGATGGACTTTAGAATGAAAGGTCGACTCATAATATGTGTGGTCGCACGTAGGGTCGAATGATATCTGACCCTACAAGACCACAGGATCAACCACATGCCCTTGGGAAGTTCCAAGGAGGGTGTGATCGAACGTAGGGTTGAATGGTATCTGACCCCACCTGCGACCCTACACCCTATGGTCGCAGAAACTGCTACCCTAGGTTCTACCCTACCTACGACCCTACAGGTTCTATTAGTTTAAACATGTTGGAACTAATTCTATTAAAATCTATCGACTTGTTAGGTCTTTCTAGTGATTTAAAAGTGATTCATAAAGCTTGAACGAGGATCTACGCTCAATCAAAGGTGAGGGAACAAGACCTAAACTAATTGTCTAATAATAAACTATTTTCGTTTATTGAGTCCAATACTATGAATGATTCTATGCTTGTATGATTGTAATGTGCATATCACATGCCATCCACTATTCCTGTTATTACTGCTCATGCCTATTTAATTTTGTTTATTATAATATGATGATGATGATGATGCTAGGAATAGGCATGTGAATGTATGTGTGTGGTTAGTGTACTTGATGTGAGTGGAGCATCAGGGGGAGGATGTGACACTGTGGTTCATTCTGGTCACCAGACTCTATTTCTATCTCTACTCAAGTTTTGTCCACTAACATCGTCCTATCGCCATTACCTTAGCAGAACTATTACGTCATAGGGCATCAGGGGAGGTGGTCTCGGATCGTGTAGTCTCTTACTCTACTGGGGGGCCTTAGCTCTATCTCTCTGGACGTATTGAGGGATGCTGGGGTGAGGCCTTGGATACACTGTTTGACATTAGGATTGGTTAGTTGCGAGCCTAGTTTGTAAGCCCTCGCCAACAGGGACTTACGTATTGGTATGGGTAGAGCATCAGGGGAAGTGTGATGCGGTGCAATCCTAAGCACTTTAGCTCTATCTCTATTCCATGGTGGGTGCATGTGGGGGCGGCAATGGTGTTTGATCCATTGGGCGGTTCCACACATTCGTGAATAGAGGTGCGACGGCCACCTATCCTTTCTATTCCACTTTGTAAACTTATGAACCAGACCAAAGATATGAATTGAATGCATGCATATGTTTATTGCATTGTTTTGTTTGCTCACTGGGCCATGATGTGTGCTCACCCTTTTTGAATTCGAATATTTTTAGTTGATGATGCAGGTACGACAGTGGAAGATTATATGAATGCTCCAACATACTGGCATGCGGCGGTAATGGAGGCAAAAGTGATGATGGAGTTGAATGATTCATCATGCAAGTGCAACTCCTATGTTTTTTTATTAGATTTTGTTTAAATTATACAGAAAATATATTTGATTTAATTATTTTAATTTATGTCTTAGTCATTTTTGAAGATAATTAGATAATTTATTTACTTTATCGCAGTTGGACTCTTAGTTCATTTAATATATAAGACTTCCGCTATTGTTTATTTACTCTGATTATGGTTGTGGATGTGTATGGTTTAAGCAAACGGACACAGCCTATTCGAGAACCTGGTTGAACCGTTGGTTTATTCGCGGTTCATCATACCATTCTGAATAGTGTGGAATTGGGGTGTGACAAAGAAACTTTTGATCTCTGCAATGTTCTTTAGGTGTTTCTCACCATACGATTACTTTTATCCTAATAAGGTCCACCTTTAATCCCTTTTGATGATGCTACGTGTTCCAAGAAGATCACTTTGTTTAATCAGGTCTTGTATTTCTTGGACTTGGCATAAAGCATCTCCCTTCTCAGCTGTTGTGAAGCTGATCTAAAATTTGTTATAGGACTTTCTTCGTCTTTGGAATAAACCAATATATAGTCTATGAAACTATGTCCGATGTGTCCAACATATCATAAAACACCATTTCATAAACTTCATAAAATATGCTGGAGCATTGGTTAATCCCAATGATATACCCAAGAACTCATAATGCTCATTCTCGGTTTAAAAAACTATCTTCGAAATATCGATGTCCAAATTCTTCAGCTGATGATATCTTGACCGAAGATCAATCTTAGAAAATACCTTTGCTCCTTGCAACTGTTTCAACAAATCATCGATCTGAGGTAGTGCATATCGGTTCTTGATCATGAGCTTGTTCAATTCTTGGTAGTCTATACACCAACAAAGACTACCATCCTTCTTTTTTATGGGCCACACTAGTGCTTCCCAGGTGGTATACTGGACTGGATTAAACCTTAGTCTAATAACTCTTGTAGTTGAGTCTTCAGTTCCTTCAATTCTATAAGAACTATTCTATAGGGTGCCTTAGACATAGTTGTCGTCCCTGGTAATAAGTTAATAACGAACTCGGTCGTATGATCAGGTGACAACCCAAATAAGTCTCCTAGAAAAATATCAGGGAATGTACGCATCACATCAATATCTTTCATCTGTGGTGCCTCCTTAGTGTCGTCTACCACAGATACCATATATTCAACTCTTTTCTTTTCAAGGCATCTCTTCGCCTTTAGTGCAGAGAGGATAAGCCCTTGCTTCCTAGGCAACATGTTTCCAATAAAACTAAATTATGTGCCGTCTTTGTTCTTAAATGACAACCTCTTCTATGCACAAAACAACTTTATAGATTGTTGAGACAATTAGTCTATCCCCAAGATGACATCGAAGTCTGCCATCTCAAGTAGAACTAGGTTGCATCTTAATTTTGTCCATCCATATGATTTCCACATTGTTCATAATACTCACCTATGCAACATTTAGTCCAAAAGGGTTTGAACTAGCAAAATTTGGTTTAAAGTTCTTAAGATCTTGTCTAGTTCCTTTATCTCTTATGATTTTTCAAAGACAAACTCCAATAATCTCATATCCCAAAAAGCTCATTAGCTTACACCTCTTTTATCATTGCTATTCTACCCTGATCTCTTTATCATATACCTCGAAAAGTATCTTGTGATTGTTACTCACTTCATGTCCCAAGTTTACTTATAAGCATTAGGATATATGCTTATAATTTCATTAATTCAGCCAAACTCATTTGGTCTTTACTTAATCATCTCACTCGACATTGGGCATAACTCAGTATTACTTGTACTAATCCGAATACTATGAATGCCACGATTCTTGATTTCATACTTGAATCCACTCTTAGATATGCCTTTAGAAATTTTCTTCCTTGTCAAACTTCATACCGATATAGCCATCTTGAATTCTATTCGAGCGCTATCAACTATTTACTAGCTACTCTTGGAAGTTTTTACTTCTTGCTCACGTACTCTTTTACAAACCATGACTCCTATCCATCCATATATCCAACAATCTCAAAGTAGATTATCCATTACTTCATTTGAGGTTTCTTGGCTATAGAGATTTATCTGAATCCATTCATCTTCCATAATTTTCCTTATTAATCAATCCTCTTATCAACGGAGGTCAAAAAATGTAAGAATTAAAATGTTTATCCAAAAGTAATTCATTTCCTTCTTTCAATTCAGTATGATGACGAACACTTATTTTATCTAGTGAACTAAGGTTTAAAGGATCAAGAGTAAATCTATGGTAATCCAATCGGCATCCAAAGGTCGTTAGGTTACACGGTGGTCATAATACGTAAAATAGAGGTTCTACAACTCTTAACCTCAAGGTTATAGGTTCTATTGGGTATATAATGCCATTGGTCAAGGCACTACAAAAGTAAATCTATAGAAGTTTTGGTACATCAATAAATCAGGTATAAATCAGAAAGATGTACACTCAACATGATTAAACCTTTAACTATTCATTCAGTTCATATCTCTATTCATGTTATCGATCATGAGAGTAGCTTAGATTGGTATAATCAGGACTAATACTAAAGAAACAATATCTATAACTTCAATTGACAAGTTGAATCGATAAGGTATCATGTCAAGGTACGAGAATTTAAAATCAGGTATGTGCATCCTCTATAATCATAAGGATAAGTCAATGATGCACCGCATCCTATATATACCTATCTAGATATATGGCCACAATAGATTTGATCCTTTGCTGAAAATGTTTGAGGCTTCATCTTCAGAAAATATTTCTTAACCCTTGTCGGATTATTATACCATGATGCAGCTATCCCATACATCAGTGGCTGATAAGGGTAACTACCTTGATACACCGCTTGTTGTGCACTAAGCTTCTACACTAGGGTGTGCATTACTGGGACATACGGTATGATAGGCACTGTGTTACGACTAACATGTGTTGGGGGTACAATGTTACTACCAACCGATATCGTACTTGGTCTGACCTGGAGGTGTTGGTGTAGCATTGGCAACTTGGATAGTGATTTCCATGGCAAGTTGCATAGTCGGTCTCATCTGTTGTTGCTCTTGTATTTTTTTAGGCCAAGTTTATTACAACCGTAGCCAAGGCACTTGGTAGTCCAAGTAGATTGGCTGGAGTGGCCTGGTTGTTCACCTCCTTTGATTTGCTTCAATCTGATTATCATTTTTTAGCATCTACTCAAATGAGTTTTCACTATCCATTCTCGACCCAGATAGTGGTGGGGTCAAGTTGCAACATCTTCTTAATGCTCAACGGGCAATGGATCAGCATGTGGGGGATCTCACTCTGAGTCTCTACGTCACCCAAGAGTATAGCTTTATCTTCTTTTATAGTTACTCTCATTTTTGGTGTATGGCCATTGTTCTCCTATCTTTGTTGGATTTAGCCCGAGATCTTTCCCATTACCTCTACAGGGATTTAAGCGTTACTAGCCATTTTTCTTCTTCCTCTATCATACATCGAGTTTCAGATCTTGTGAGTACCAACTCGGTATTCTAATTTTATGTTTTACAGATGCTCCCTTCAAGCTACTGTACTATACTCTTTGTATATTCGGGCAACTGTCCAACTTATAAACCATACCCTATGTTACTTGTTTATCAAAATACATTTAGTTTTTTTTTTTCGATCTGTGTATACATATGGTTTCACCTTTTATATGTATATTATTGTCTTGTTTAAGTTATGTCTCAACCAACACAAGTGTTTATGGTGTGTTTGTATTAAAGCTTTTAAGTTTATCCTAACTCAGTTCATAGACAATCGTGAATGTATTCAAGTTTGATGGGCAAGGCCTGAGAGCTCTGATACCAAGTTGTCACACCCCAATTCTGGACTAACCAAAATAGTGTGATGAACCGTCAATAAATCAACGGTTCAAACTCTCGTATAGGCTATGCTAACCATGTTAAACCAAAACACATTTCACAGTAACAATCAGAGATATTAAATTAAATAGCGAAAGTCTTATTAATAATGAACTGAGTGTCTACAATGATAAACAATTAAATAATCCGATTATCTCCAAGTAACCAAAACATAATTTGTCACACCTCAATTCTGCACCATTCAGAACGGTGTGATGAACCGCTATAAACCAACGGTTCAACCAGGATCTCTAATAGGCGGTAACCATTAAAAATAAAATCATACACATCCACAACCATAGTCAGAATAAATACACAATAGCGAAAGTCTTATAGTAAATGAACTGAGCATTCTAAATGTAATAACCATAATTAAAATATCAAATTATTGTTGTAACAACTGAGACATAACTAAATAAAATATCAATTACATCTTTTATAAAATAAAATCCTAATAGAACACGCATGAGTTGCACTCGCATGAGGGGTCATGTGTATCCTCTAAGTTCTTAGCCTCCATTGCAGCAACACGCGCATACACCGGATCATTCATATAATCTGCAACTATGGTACCTGCATCATCAACTAAAAAAATATTCGATGTCGAGAGGGTGAGAACACATCGTGGCTCAGTGAGCAAACAAAACAATGCAATAAACATATGCATGCATTCAATTCACATCTTTGGTCTGGTAAATAAGTTTGCAATGTGCTATAAAAAGGGTGGGAGATTAAAGGTTCACGTTTATTGACCCCTCCTCTATACACGAGTGTGTGAAGCCACCCAATGGTTCAAGTTTATTGTCATCCTACATGCACCCACCATGGATAATGTACACGCAAAGGTTACGTTTATTGTTGTACCCGTTGCCCATACCAACACGTAAGCCCCTGTTGGTGAGGGCTCACAAACTGGGCTCGCAACTAACCAATCCTAATGCCAAACAGTATATCCAAGGCCTCACCCCAGCATCCCTCAATACGTCCATAGAGATAGAGCTAGGGTCTAGTGACCAGGATGAACCACAGTGTCACGTCCCCCCTGATACCCTACGACGTATTAGTTCCACTGAGGTAATGGCGATACAACGATGTTAGTGGACAAAACTTGAGTTAGAGATAGAGCTAGAGTGTTGAGGCCTCGCCTATGACACCTCCCCCTGATACTCGCTCGCATCAAGCACACCAACCACACACATACTTCCACATGCCTATTCCTATCATCATCATCATCATCATCATCATAAACAATAAATAAATATGCATGAACAATAATAATAGAAATATTGGATGACATGTTGAATGCACATAACAATCATACACGCATAAAATCATTCATGGCATTGGACTCAAGAATAAAAATAATTTATTATTAACCAATTAGTTTAGGTCTTGTTCCCTCACCTTTACTAGATCGTAGGTCCTCTTTCAAGCTTTAAGAATCAACTATATATCGATATTATATCACTAGAAGACCTAACCAAGTCGATAGAATTTAATTAGAATTAATTCTGATTTTTAAAAGCACGCTATTAACTGGGGGTTGATGCTAGGGTCGGAGTTTGATCGACCCTGGGTGCGACCACCCCTATTATGGACTTCCCGAACACTGGGGGTCGATGATCATGGTCCGGTAGGGTCGATTGGCCATGGACCCCCATGCGACCCCTTGTGGGTTTTATCAATTTTTCATCCTACAGTCCATTCTTCGTGTTTGGGGTCCTATGGCTTTCTTCTACAGTCCATTCCACACATGTTCTATGGCCTAGAATCGTAGTTCATTCACCTATATAGCTTTCATGACTTCCCCCATGGTTTTTCATGAAAACCTAACCATGGGTGGATGATTTGGGTTTCTCCTAGATCATTCCCTCTTCTCTAGATATTCTATGGTCTGTAGAATTACATGGAGATAGTTTCCATACCTAAAAATTAGGCTTGTTTCTCTGAAGCCTTCTCCTTGATCTTCTTCTCCACTTTCCTTCCCTTATCTTTCTCTTTTCCTTCTCTTCTCTTTCTCTCAATCCAATTAGGGTTCTAAAAGGAGTGAAAGAGGCTTAGGGACGTCCTATTTATAGAGTAGAAACTCCCAAAATAAGTCCCATTAAGATTAGGAAGGAATCCCATTGAAATTAGGAAAGTTTCTTAATTTTCGGTTTGTGCTGTTTTTAACGATTACTAGGGGTCGATGGGGGGGTCGGAGATCCCGTCGACCCCTGGTTCTTAAAATGTCCGACCCCTGGTATAAAACTGGGGGTCTGACTTTTATACTGGGGGGTCCGACCCTCCCTTGCTTGGTATGCGACCCTCCTCCTATTTTTAGTGTTTTTGGGTCAGTTTAATACCTGGGATCGTGATCTCCTTCACGCACTTATCCTTTTGGTTCGACCATGATGGGTAGACCTGGTTCAAGGTGGTAAGACCGGGTTAGTTTGATACAGGTCTTACAACTCCCCCTACTTATAAAAAAATTTTCCCCGAAATTGTTCATACCTTCTAAGTCGAATAAATGAGGGTATTGCTTTCGCATAGCATTCTCTTCTTCCCATGTGATTTCTTCCATGTCTCTACTTCTCCAAGTGACCTTAACATAATAGATATCTTGGTTGCGTAGTCATTGAACCTTTCAGGCAGATCTACTGTCAGAACGTGCGTTGGATCTTTGACATACTTCTTCAATAAGAAAATATGAAATACGTCATGCACACTTGACATAGATGGTGGTAGTGCTAACTGGTAAGCCACTTTCCCACGCTTAGCTAAAATCTCATATGGCCCAACATATCTTGGACTTAATTTCCCTTTCTGTCTAAACCGTTTCAATCCTCGCATAGGCGATACTTTTAAGAATACTTTATCACCCACGACGAACTCAAGGTCTCAGCGTCGGGTATTGGCATATTGCTTTTGACGATTCTGAGCTATCCTCACTCTTTCTTAGATAATGTCAACCACTCGAAAAATCTCTTCAATAAATTTCAGTCCAACAATACTACGTTCCCTAACTTCATTCCAAAACAATGGAGTTGGACACTTTCTGCCATACAGTGCTTCATAGGGTGACATCTGTATAGTATCCTGATAGCTATTATTATAAGAGAACTCAATCAGTGGTAACTTTTCATCCCATGATCCTTTAAAATCAATTACACATGCTCGAAGCATATCTTCTAGAATCTGAATTGTATGCTCCAACTGTCCATCTGTCTGTGGGTCGAATGCAGTACTAAACTTCAATGTTGTACCCATAGCCTTTTGCAATCCTTCCCAAAACTTTGAAGTAAATCGTAGATCTCTATCGGACACAATACTTTCAGGTACACCGTATAATCGCACAATGTTATCCCCATACAACTTAGCTAACCTCTCCAGTGTATACTTGGGTCGTATAGGTATAAAGCGAGCTGTTTTAGTCAGGCGGTCTACAATCACCCAAACTGCGTCAACTACTCAAGGAGTCAATGGTAATCCCATGACGAAGTCCATAGTGATGCAGTACCATTTCCATGTTGGTTCCGGTAACGGCTATAACAATCCTATCGGTCTTTGTCGTTCAACCTTTACTTTCTGACAATTTAGGCATTGAGACACAAACTTAGCTACATCTGCTTTCATTCCTCTCCACCAATATAATTTCTTTAGATCATGATACATCTTAGTGCTTCCAGGATGTATCAAATAGATGGTGGTATGGGCTTCTTTCATCAATCGTTGTCTAATGTCCACACTTTCTGTTTCGGGTACACATATTCTTCCTTTGTACTTCAATACCTTTTCTTCGTCCAAGGTGAACTCAGGGTTAGTTCTATCTTTTTCGATGTCTTCTTTTACCGTTCACAGGTAAGGGTCTGATTTGATAGCTGTCTTCACTTCATCAACTATATCCGGTATAATTTTCAATGCAATTAACATATTTGAAAACCGATGAATAAACCCTTGGTTGGCTGATCCATCTTGTGCATCTATCACAAACTGCTCGTTACTGTGCTTGAATACCTTTCTGGTAGTATACATTGTGGCAGTTGTGCTAACCTCTCCCTGAGATTTTATCATTGCCTTTCTACTCAATGCATCGGCTACTACATTAGCTTTCCTTGGATGATACTGGATATCACAATCATAGTCTTTCAATAGTTCCAGCCATCTTCTTTGTCTCATATTCAACTCCTTCTGATTAAATAGATAAGTAAGACTTTTATGGTTTGATTTAATCTGAAACTTCTCCCCGTACAGATAATGTCTCTATATTTTGATAGCATGTACTACTGTCGCTAGTTCCAAATCAAGAGTGGGGTAGTTCTTTTCATGTGTCTTCAGTTGTCTTGAGGCATAAGTACACATCCTAATCCCAGTCCTGACGCATCGGTGTACAAGATAAATGGTTGTCTTGGAATCGAGATGGTCAAGATTGGAGCTGATATCAGTCTAGCTTTCAAGGTTTGGAAACTCTTCTCGCATTTATCTGTCCAGACAAACTTCACGCCCTTCTTAGTCAAACTGGTAAGAGGTATGGCAATTCGGGAATAGTCTTCCACAAATCGTCGATAATACCCAGCTAGACCCAGAAAACTTCTAATTTCTGCAACGCTCTTCGGTACTTCCCACTTTACAATAGCCTCAATCTTGCTGGGATCCATTTGGCCTAGAAATGTGACTTCTTTTAGCCAAAACTCACACTTTGTAAATTTGGCATAGAGCTTTTTCCTTCGTAGTCGCTGCAGAGCGGCGTTTAAATTCTTGACATGAGTTTCTTGGTCTTTGGAGTAGACTAATATATCATCAATGAATACAATAATCGACGTATCCAACATGTCGTGGAAAACCCGATTCATAAGTTCCATAAAGGTTGCTGGTGCGTTTGTCAATCCGAAAGACATGACCAAAAATTCATAATGTCCATATCTGGTCCTGAATGCTATCTTGGGGATATCACCAACCTTAATCTTCAGCTGATGGTAACCTGACCGAAGATCAATCTTTGAGAACACTTTGGCACCTTGCAACTGATCGAACAGGTCATCGATCCGAGGCAATGGATACCGATTCTTGATTGTCAGTTTATTCAATTCTCGGTAGTCTATACACAAGCAAATGCTACCATCCTTCTTCACGAATAATACTGGCGCTCCCCATGGTGATATACTAGGGTGAATGTAACCCTTGTCCAGCTGTTCTTGTAGTTATACTTTCAATTTCTTCAGTTCAGTAGGAGCCATTCGATAAGGTGCTTTCGATACTGGTGCGGCTCCAAGTATAAGATCTATAACGAACTCTGTAGCTCGGTCGGGTGGTAATCCTGATAATTCTTCAGGAAATACATCTGGATAGTCACGCACGACATCAATATCTTCCATTCGTGGTGCTTCCTTGGTAATGTCAACCACAGATACTAAATAACCGAATGCTCCTTTCTCAATGCACTTCTTAGCCTGTCCAGCTGGCATTGGAGGTGTTTGTGCAGCTGGAAGAGTTATGCCTATGGCCGCTTGGATAGTAGCTTGTGCCTGTTGCATCTGTTGCAGCTGTTGGGCCAAGTTCATTACGACTGTGGCCAAGTTTGTAGGTGGAGCTGACAAATTGGTAGGGTTTGCCTACCCATTTATGACGGACGGTGCCGTGTTCATGTTTCCATTTTTTTTTGGGTGTGTCTGGTTGTCTTCCCCCATAGGTGGTGGTGGTGGGATAGAGTTACGGCTTTGTCTGGTTGCTCTGCATCCCGCCATTAATTAATCTGCTAGTAGGATTGCCTGAAATCATTGAACACGAGAGACAATCATTAAATACTTCATTCTCATATTTTAAATCCACTAACAAATGCAAATTTCAAAATTTTCAGAACATTCTATCGAAAATGCTATGTTTTCACTGCAGGGTCGATGGTGGGGGTCGATGGGTATCCGAACCTCAGTATTCGACCCTGGGAAATCACCCATTCTTCCCAAGAGCCGGGGGTCGATGGGGGGGTCGGAGTATGTCCGACCCAGGGTGCGACCCCTGGTTCTCTGTCAGGTTCTCGAGAGCCGAGGGTCGATGCGGGGGTCGATTGTTTTAATCGAATTTTTCGACCCCCGGACAAAAAATCTGATTTTTAAGTCCGATTCAAAGTCCATTTCTCATTCTTTCTTCTCCGCTTCGACTCCGCTCGTCCCTCTGAGTTGCTACAGTGCCCATTCCGATCCGTTGGTGGTTTGCACTCCCCGTTTCGTCATCTACACCTCCGCTACAGGTATTTCTTCTACCTTTTCATGTTTTTAGGTTTCTTAACCTAGGTTTTTTCTCATTTATCTTGTATTTTTCAAATTAAACTTTTTCCAACCGTAAAAATTCAATTTTTATTGGGGGCTTTTGTTATTGGTGACTCGAGGAACGAAAACCCTCAAAAATATTTGAGTTTCATCGGTTGGTTATCGAGAAACTCAAAAATTTTACTTTTTGCCCTAATTTTGTCAAAATTTGAATTTCTTGAAATTTCTTACAATTCAATCTAATTAGTTGCAATTTTCGACTGTTTAAATCTCACAAGATAGTTTAGGATCTATGTAATTCCTCCTGCCCACGTGTATGGGTGAAAAGTGAGGTTTTTGACCCATTTACATCGTTATTACGTCAAAATCTTGGGTTTTTCCTTTCTACTAACCCATTATTTGTTTTTCTTTCTTATTTGCAGATACTATGGCTCGTACCAAGGTACCTAGAGTTCGTGACCGTCTTCGCTTTCGTTCCAACGAAGCTGAGACACATTATTTCCACTACGCTCGCAAGAAGGTAGAGGGAGGCCGCAAAGTGAACTTGGCTGAGTTAGCCTTGTTCAATGTGGAGAGAGCCTTTGGTGATATGGGATGGCTCCCTATCATCACTTATGATGCGTGTACCTGTCCTGACTTGGTACGCCAGTTCTACTGTAATCTCCAAGTGGTGGGAGATTACAATGATGTGGAGAGGGGTGATGAGCTTCGCATTACGAGCTACATCAAGGGAGTTGACGTCTCATTTGATTATCGACAGCTGGCCGACTTACTGGGCATTTCCTATGCTGGCCCCATGGTGTTCTGTGCTCCTGGAGAGCCCTAGTTCTTCTCTCTACAGATGAGGGCTAAGATCGATAGTCAGCTCATCCGACCTGATCGCTGGCAGATGAGAGCGAGTTATCTGCATTCAGATCCACGGGTATACTGCAAGATCATTCAGCATAACCTGATACCGCAGAGTAGTCATTACGAGAGGATCTCCCAGTTGATCCAGTATCTACTATACTGTATATGCACTAGGCAGCCCGTCTGCCTTCCATACATCATTATGCGTACCATGATCAGTGCCACGTTACCCAGTCACACTGGCAACCTTCCTTACGGATGCATGATCACTACCTTGCTTACCCGCCTGGGGGTTGACTTATTGGATGAGAATATTCAAGAGAAATCCTTCTCATTGCCTCTGGATTGGGAGGCTATTTGCAAGATGGGCATGCGGGATGCCCAGGTCAGTGATGAGGAGAGGAACGTGATGGTGCGTCCTCGCACTCGAGTGGAGATGGCTAATGCTGAGGTTGCAGTAGCAGTCGCGGGAGCAGGGATTCATGGGGATGATGACGATCGGTTGTACATGGATGTAGAAGCCATACCCCCTCCATCACCTACTCATGCCACTGGAGCTGGTCAGTCTTCTTTAGCTGGTCCTTCGCACGCGGCTGGTCCTTCGTATACTCGATCTGATGACATGATGAGGATATTACACGAGATACGAGAGGCTCAGCGTATGTCTGACCTGAGGATGGGAGTGCTTATAGAAACTCAGCGTATGACTGACCAGCAGGTGGCTGATCTCACAGCTAGTCTTCAGATGAGCCAGACTCAGATAGTCTGGTTGACCAGGGTCTACGCTGAGGACTATAATAGAGACCGTGAGGCACCACCTCCCCTAGCACCTCCAGCTTCTTGATGTACTTCTTTTATTTTTCTTTTTGTACTTCAGAGTAACTGTCTGGACTGTGGACTGTACTCTACTTTGATCATATATATATATATATATATATATATATATATATATATAGACGTTTGTTCTTCCTTTTTAGTTGTATATATCTTTGTTTCTCATTTAATAGATGCATTATTCTCTTTTAGTTTAGTCTCAAACAACACAGGTGCATATGATGTGTTATTATTATGTCTTTTATATTTTTATCCTATCTCAGTTCACACCCTTTTGTAGAAGTATATGGTTTCACAGATAAAGCCTGAGTCGCTCTGATTCCAAGTTGTCACACCCCAATTCTGCACCATTCAGAACGGTGTGATGAACCGCTATAAATCAACGGTTCAACCAGGATCTCTAATAGGCGGTATCCAATAAAAATAAAACCACACACATCCACAACCATAATCAGAATAAATACACAATAGCGGAAGTCTTATAGTAAATGAACTGAGCATTCTAAATGTAATAACCATAATTAAAATATCAAATTATTGTTGTATCAACGGAGACATAAATAAATAAAATATCAATTACATCTTTTATATATTCAAATAAATTCCTAATAGAACACGCATGAGTTGCACTCGCATGAGGGGTCATGCGTGTCCTCTAAGTCTACAGCCTCCAATGCAGCAATATGCGCATACACCGGATCATTCATATAATCTGCAACTGTGGTACCTGCATTATCAACTAAAAAAATATTTGACATCGAGAGGGTGAACACACATCATGGCTCAGTGAGCAAACAAAACAATGCAACAAACATATGCATGCATTCAATTCACATCTTTCGTCTGATAAATAAGTTTGCAATGTGCTATAGAAAGGGTTGGAGATCAAAGGTTAACGTTTATTGACCCCTCCTCTATACACGAGTGTGTGAAGCTGCCCAAAGGTTCACGTTTATTGTCGTCCCACATGCACCCACCATGGACAATGTACATGCAAAGGTTATGTTTATTGTTGTACCCGTTGCCCATACCAACACATAAGCCCCTGCTGACGAGGGCTCACAAACTGGGCTCATAACTAACCAATCCTAATGCCAAATAGTGTATCCAAGGCCTCACCCCAGCATCCCTCAATACGTCCATAGAGATAGAGCTAGGGTCTAGTGACCAGGATGAACCACAGTGTCACGTCCCCCCCTGATACCCTATGACGTATTAGTTTCGCTAAGGTAATGGCGATACGATGATGTTAGTGGACAAGACTTGAGTTAGAGATAGAGCTAGAGTGCTGAGGCCCCGCCTATGATACCTCCCACTGATACTCGCTCGCATCAAGCACACCAACCACACATACATCCACATGTCTATTCCTATCATCATCATCATCATCATTATCATAAACAATAAATAAATATGCATGAACAGTAATAATAGAAATATTGGATGACATGTTGAATGCACATAACAATCATACACGCATAAAATCATTCATGGCATTGGACTCAAGAATAAAAATAATTTATTATTAACCAATTAGTTTAGGTCTTGTTCCCTCACCTTTACTTGATCGTAGGTCCTCTTTCAAGCTTTAAGAATCAACTATATATCGATATTATATCACTAGAAGACCTAACCAAGTCGATAGAATTTAATTAGAATTAATTCCGATTTTTAAAAGCATGTTGTTAACTGGGGGTCGATGCTAGGGTCGGAGTTTGATCGACCCTGGGTGCGACCACCCCTATTCTGGACTTCCCAAACACTGGGGGTCGATGATCAGGGTCTGGTAGGGTCGATTGGCCATCGACCCCCGTGCGACCCCCTATGGGTTTTGTCAATTTTTCATCCTACAGTCCATTCTTTGTGTTTGGGGTCCTATGGCTTGCTTCTACAGTCCATTCCACACATGTTCTATGGCCTAGAACCGTAGTTCATTCACCTATATAGCTTTCATGACTTCCCCCATGGTTTTTCATGAAAACCTAATCATGGGTAGATGATTTGGGTTTCTCCTAGATCATTCCCTCTTCTCTAGCTATTCTAAGGTCTGTAGAATTACATGGAGATAGTTTCCATACCTGAGAATTAGGCTTGTTTCTCTGAAGCCTTCTCCTTGATCTTCTTCTCCACTTTCCTTCTCTTCTCTTTCTCTTCTCCTTCTCTTCTCTTTCTCTCAATCCAATTAGGGTTCTAAAAGGAGTGAAAGAGGCTTAGGGACATCCTATTTATAGAGTAGAAACTCCCAAAATAAGTCCCATTGAGATTAGGAAGGAATCCCATTGAAATTAAGAAAGTTTCCTAATTTTTGGTTCGTGCTGTTTTTATCGATTACTGGGGGTCGATGGGGGGGTCGGAGATCCCGTCGACCCCTGGTTCTTAAAATGTCTGACCCCCGGTATAAAACTGGGGGTCTGACTTTTATACTGGGGGGGTCCGACCTTCCCTTTCTGGGTATGCGACCCTCCCCCTATTTTTAGTGTTTTTGGGTCAGTTTAATACCTGGGATCGTGATCTCCTTCACGCACTTGATCCATTTGGTTCGACCATGATGGGTAGACCTGGTTCAAGGTGGTAAGACCGGGTTAGTTTGATACGGGTCTTACATAATTAACACCTATTACAAGTATCAAAATACGAGAATAAAACGACAAGTGTAACCATGATGGATACACTCGCTTGATGAGTCATATTCGTCCTCCACAGCTTACACATCCATAGCCGCTGCATGTCCACACATTGGCGTATTCATATAATCTTCAACTGTAACACTTGTAACATCATAAACTAAAAGGAATTGCCCACGCGAAGGTTAATTCTCCAACTTGAGCTCAGTAAGAAAACAAAACAATGCAACAAACATATGCATGCATTCAATTCATATATTTGGTCTGGTTTTTAAGTTTACAATGTGCTATAGAAAGATTTGATGGCCCCCGCACCTCTATACACAATTGTGTGAATCCGTCCAATGGATCAAATATCATTGCCGTCCCACATGCACCTACCATATAATAGAGATAGAGCTAAAGTGTCCGGATCAAACACCACCAATACTTCCCCTGATGCCCTACCCATACCAACACGTAATGTCACACCCCAATTCTGATCCAACCAGAATGGTGTGAGTGAACCGCCATTTAACCAACGGTTTACACCAGGATCTCGAATAGGCCGTGTCCACTCATACAAACCATTACACATAACCACAATCAGAATATAAATAATACAACGGAAGTCTTTAAATAAATGAACTGAGAATCTATCGATAAATTTAAATAAAATATCCAATTATTCAAATTCAAACATATAATATAATATCCTTACATCCATTTAATCCAACTGAAAATAACTAAAAATAAATAAATAAAACCAATCAAAGGTACACGCAGAAAGGGCACTCGCATGAAGCATCATGCTCGTCCTCTCCTGCCTGTACACCCAGAGCAGCAACATCACCATACGCCGGAGCGTTCACGTAGTCGTCCACTGTGTAACCTGCATCAACATCTAAAAACAATGTATATACAAAGGGTGAGCTCACAACTTAGCTCAGTAAGACAATCAGACAGTTTCACAATGTTATGCATGAGTAACAATCATTTTATGCTGTGGTCTGATTTAAGTTTGCAATGTGCTATAGAAAGGTTTGGTGGCCCCCACACCTCTATACACGAGTGTGTGGCACCTCATGGAACACACCCCAATTGGCCCACATGCACCCATCATGGAATAGAGATAGAGCTAAGATATCCCCGTACCTCCCCTGATGCTCTACCCATACCAGTACCTAAGCCCCTACTGGCCAGGGCTTGCAAACTGGGTTCGCAACTAACCAATCCAATATGTCAACAATGTATGCTCTATCCCAGCACAATCGTCTACGGCATAGAGATAGAGCTAAGGCATCCCCGTACCTCCCCTGATACCCTATCCACAACTAACCCACTAGGATAGAACAGTACGCAGGTAGACCCTATCCCGACATAACTCCCCACGGCATAGAGATAGAGCTAAAGCATCGTGGACAAGCCAGCGTCGACCTCGGAGACCACAGTGCCACATCACCATGGCTAGGCCAGCATCAATATCGGAGACCACCGTACCACGACCTTCCCCTGATGCCCCACCCATACCAAGCATGTTAAGATAGAATACTACAAAAGGTACCAGTGTGAGGAATGATCCCAGGCTCCCTGCCCCACTCCACACACCAACGAAAACAATCACATGCCTAACAGTCACATCCTATCAATGCATGAACAATAATAATAACTGAAAGTAAAGGATGGCATGTGAATATGCACAAACATCACATCATATATATTCAGGTGATTAACAAAGATTTACTGTCCATTAATTATTAGGTTTATGTCAGATTCCCTTACCTGACGCTCCTTTGATAGCTTTCTCCACGTCGCAAGATCCAAACAAAAAGTCACAAAGTCCTACAATATTATTAGGGTTTCATTAGAATAGTTTTCTTAGGGTTTCATGTTGGTCGAAAACCAACATGGTTACAAAATACCCTCACAGAGCTGACCGGTGGCATGTACCAATCGCAGCTCTGTGGGTAAGACTGGCGACCGGTATGGTCAGCCGGTCCCCAGAGACCAGCCTCCCGGAAGGTACCGATGGCAACATACCGGTCGCACAGGGTGCAACCGGTATAGTCGACCAGTATGTCTCCGGGAGACCATAGTTTGGGTTTATCAACTGTCGTCGATCATTCTCCATGGTTTCCAGGGTTTCTCCTATCCATTCTAAGTCTGAGCTTTGAGTTAGAATTATCTCCAACTCACTCAAGTCTAGTTTAGACGATAACCATCCTAGAACTCGAATCTAGGGTTTGACGGCAACTTAGGGTTTAATATCCAATGTAGGGTTTTAGATCAATATCTACTTTGCATGGTATTGATCCACCCATACAACTATCCTAGAGTCATAGAGTAAGAAGAATGGTTAAATTACTTACCGTCGACTAGCGTAAAGTGAGTGTCGTCGAACGGTAATGGCGGCACCTCCTTCTTCTACCTAGCTCCTTCTCCTTTCCAACCTTCTTTTCTTCTCTAGGATTTGTGAGAGATAATGGAAAGGATTTGAGGAGGTTTAATGGTGTTTATATAGGCTAGAATTAGGGTTTAATAACCCTATTAGGATTAGGAAGGTCCAAGTACTAGGGTTTAGGAAAGTGGGACCCGCAGAGATCAATTTTTGGATCTCCGTAGTCAGCTGCGCAGAGCTGACCGATCGACCTGTACCAAGACCGGTACCATCGACCGGTCAACATAAAATGATGATTATTTGACCATCTTTGATCTGATTTCATACCTGTTTGTCATCCGCTCATCCCGTCTGGCCTGGTGATGATCGGAAGACATGCTACGACATAAAACCAAGGTTTAGACCGGGTTTACGGAGTGCGGGTCTTACAGGGATGATGATAGGATGTACATGGATGTGGATGCCATACCTCTTCCATCACCACACCATTCTACTGGAGCAGGTCCTTTTAGGACTTCTCACTCAGCTAGCCCTTTACGCCCACCATCAGATGACATGATGGCGCTACTACGTGAGATTCGCGAGGCTCAGCGTGCTACAGACCAGTGGGTAGTAGATCTAGCGGCTAGTCTCCGAGTGACCCAGACTCAGGTAGCCTAGCTTGCGAGAGTGTATGTTGAGGACTATGATAGAGACCATGAGACACCTCCTCCTCCAGCACCCCCAGCTCCATGATTGCCATTTATATTGTAGAGTAACTGTCCAGCTTGTGGACTGTACTTTGATTCTGATATATATTTTTTCTTATTTTTATTCGGCATATATATATATATATATTATTTTCTCCTTTACATAGGTGCATTATTTCCTTTGTTTATGTCTCAAACAACACAGGTGCTTATGGTGTGTTCTTATTATAGTTTTTAATTTTATCCTAACTCAGTTCATGACTCATGTGGAATTAGTTAGGTCAATGGGTAGAACCTGGGAGAGCTCTAATACCAAGTTATCACACCCCAATTCTGAACTAACCAGAATGGTGTGATGAACCGTCAATAAATCAACGGTTCAACCAGGATCTCCGTTAGGTAGTACCCACCATATCAACCACACATACGTAATCACATGCCTATTCCTAGCATCATCATCATCATCATATTATAAATAAATATAAATAAATATGCATGAGCAGTAATAAAAAGAATATTGGATGACATGTGAGATGTACACTACAAGCATAGAAGCATAGAATCAATCATGGCACTGGACTCAATAAGTAAAACAGTTTGTTAGTAGCCAATTAGTTTAGGTCTTGTTCCCTTACCTGTTAGCAAAACTTGATCTCCTTCCAAGCCTTGTAATTCTCTTTGAATCGATTTAATAACCTAAAAGTTATATGAATTCAAGTTAGGCTCATATGTAACATGTTACAATAGTTGAAAATCAAAACAGAGCACTGATAGGTGTCTTATTGATCCTATGGTCTCATACTGTGTCGACCTTACTGCCTACGGTCGATACCCCGTACCTATGACCATATGGTTTTTGAATTCTTCCCGCATGGCTATGGTCGATACTTTGATCATGTTGGTCATGCTATGTTCAATCGTAGCTGCGACCTTAAGATTTCTTGGTTATAAACTACATTCAATTCGAGTTCTTCTAGGGTCAACTCCTCGACTTTTCTCTTGGGTTCATACTAAGGCTATCCTATGGTCATCATTAGTAGTTTTTCATCAACCATTATCACCAAACTCACCCCTCATAATTAGCCTTGGGATTTACTCAAGGAATCACATGGATCATAATAGTTTGACATCTCTAATCCCCATAGAAGCCTTATTCCATAGAATTTACATCTTCAGAGATTAGGTTCATACCTTTGCCTATGGTAGAGAGCTAAAATCTTCTCAGCAAAACCTTCTCCTTAGTCTTCTCTTCTTCTCCTTCTCTTCCTTCTCTTTCCTTCTCTTTCTCTTCCTTTAGGGTTTACTAATGTTATAAAAGAGTGAAAAAGGTTGAGGGACATCCTTTATATAGAGAAAAATTCTCCATATAGAGTTCTCCAACATTAGGAAAGAAATCCCCCCTTGAATTAGGAAAGTTTCCAACTTAGAATCTGATCTGAGGTCTCATGGTCGATGTCTTACGGTCGCAGAATCCGTCGACCATAGGGTCGAAAACATCGACCGTAGGGTCCTGGATCAGTGACCTTTGTTTCCTACCTTATGGTCAACCATACCTACCCAGGTATTCGACCATATGCATACTTTTGAGCCTTTTAACTTGATTCATACCTAGTTTTGTGATCCAGCTTCACACGATCGGTCCACTTGGTCTAGCAATGATGGGAAGACCTGACACGACATGGTTAGACCAAGTTAGTGGAGTGTGGGTCTTACAATAATACCTTTGATGTCAGCCACAGTCCAACCTAAAGCTTCCTTGTGGTATTTTAAGAGTTTTATCAACTTTTCTTTTTGACTAGAAGTCAAATCATATGCAACAATAACGGGAAGAGTCTGGTCAGGTCTTAGGAAGGCATACTTTAGATTGGGCGGTAACTCCTTTAATTCTAAGGTAGGTGGGTCAACAATTGAGGGCTTGGGAGTAAAAGTAGATAAAGGTCGTAGAGGTTCCACAGGGGTGTGGATACTCTATGCCTCCGAGGATAAAGTGTCTCCACTCCTCCCAAATCTTCTATATACTTCAAGAATTCTGAGTTAAAGTAAATGTCAAAAGTGGTCTCTACATGGTCGGGGAATCCTTGGAGCATATGTACTTCCTTATTAGGTTGCTTACCCAATGTAAATACATTTAAATCAATAGTGTAATTGCCAAATGAAAGCTTCATTAGACGGTTCCTGTTATTTATTAGCGCATTGCTTGTAGCAAGAAATGGTCTTCCTAAAATGATAGGTATTTGATCCCTTATGGAGACAAGATGTGTTTCTAAAACAATAAAATCAATAGAAAAAAAAAATTCCCCTACCATTCCCTTAGGAGTCTTTACAAAACGATCAGCTAGTTGTAGTGAGATTAACATTGGTATCAACTTTCCCAGCCTTAACTGTTGGTAAACATGATATGGTACAAGATTTACACTTGCGCCTAGGTCTAGTAGAGCATGGTCAATAAAAATGTTGCCTATGATGCAAGATATGGTAGTACATCCAGGGCCCTTATATTTGGCTACCACAAGATGGTTTATAAGAGAACTTAAATGTGTAGCCAAGAATACCTTTTCAGGCACTTGATTAATCAGCTTTTGTATGCATAAGTCTTTAAGGACTTTTGCATAAGTAGAGATTTGGTCAATCGCATCCAAAAGTGGAATGTTCAATTCTACTTATTTGAAGACTTTTAAAATTGTACCAACTAAAGTAGTCTTATTTTTATTTACCAATCTATTAGGGAATGGGGCTGGTGGAGTAAAAACTATGTACAGGATAGTCTCTTTGGGTCTTTTAGGTTCATCAAATGAACCTGAAGAAGGAGGCTCAGTAGCTGCCTTAAATTGGGGAACATCAACGGGGTCAGCTATGGGTTTGGTCTGTAGTGCATCATCCTATTGGTACTCTCAACCACTCTATAAAGCATGGACTGCATTATATTATTTAGAGGGCCCTGCTTGACCCTTTATGCCATTCACCTGAGGGTTTGGCCTATTTGGTTGTGGGTGATGGCATAGGTTGGTCTCTGGTTGGCTGGACAGAATACCATTATTCTTCTCACACATCAAGGTAACCAATTGGGTGAGTGTCCTTTTCATACTGATATGCCCTTCCATAAGAGTTGCCACATTCTTCTCCAACTCACTGAGTCTAGCCAATTCACCCTTGTTAGAAAACCCAAGGGGTTGCTGAAAATTACCTTGGGGAAAAAAATTAGGACTAAGGCGAGCATATTGTCTTAAGTGACCGGTTGGCCTTGATTTGGAAACTGAGGTGGGTTAGCATGGTTCCTTTGGTTCCAGGAGAAATTTGAGTGATTTCTCCATCTTGGATTGTAAGTGTTACTGTACGGGTTGTAAAGTGTACTTACATTTGCATTCCAAGAATTGTCCCCTGAAGAGCATTCCTCCATTGTTAGTCTAGGAGTTTGACACCAGTTGCATATTAGGACTTGCTTTTGGACAAGGTCTCGGGGAACTAGAGCTTTTAAACTTTTGAAAAGGCTATCTAAGTATACCTTTTTAGCTATTATGCCATCGATAAAGTAACATTTACCTTTTTGGGTGCGGTCTGTTTCCTACGTAGACTCCTACTCTCTTGTTCTTTCAATAAAATTTGCCAAAAGTTCCAAGCGTTAGTAGCATCCTCATAGGAAGTGAATCTTTGAGGACACATAGACTCAAGCATCTGCTTGGTAGGAAAATCTATCTCTTCATAGATAATTTGGTAAAGCTACCACGTCTCAATACCATGGTGGGGGCACTCTTGGAGTAGGCATTGGAACCTCTCAATGTGGCATGAAAAAGATTCATTTGGCTCTTGTTTGAACCGTATTATATCCCTTTGAAGTTTATTTGTCTTGTAAAGGGGAAAAAACTTTTTGAGGAATAATACAGTAAATTGGACCCATGAAGTAATAGAATTTGTGGGAAGACCATAAAGCTATTTTTTTTGCTCCATCCTTGAGTGAAAAAGTGATGCACCTCAATTTGACAGTATCATCACTAAGCTATTGCATCTTGATGAGGGCACACACCTCCTCATACTTACGAAGGAACAAGTATGCATCCTCTGAAGGTAACCCATGAAAATGGAAAAGCATGGTAATAAATTGAGTTTTTAGTTCATAGTTATTGCCTGTGGCAGTCAATAATTGTATACATGAGGGTTGTGCTACCCTAGCAGGGTAGAACCTATCCTTAAGTGTCATCTTTGGTTCATCCATTGTTAAAGATTGGACTCTTACCAGACGGTTGTTAGAATCTCGATTCCACACATGCATGCACAAACCTCTTTAAATGACAAAATTTTCTTTCTTTTTCCTTCAAATTCGATACGAAAAGCTTGATTTTTTTCGAATCAGGGTCAATACAAACCTCCTGACGATTAATGGCTTAGAGACCGGTCATATAAAGAATCACTTTAACAAACAATGTCGTTACAGCTGAAGCTATTGGTCATTATTCCCCTTGATGATTTGATAACTAGAATCTCTTATCACCACATCATGATCAAGATTGGATCATCGATTGTACTTTTCCAATCTAACAGATTGGAGGAGCGAAAAAAGGAATGAAAATAAGTGAAAACTTTTTAAACTTTTTGAATTTTTTTTAATCACTTTGAACTATTTAAGATAAGAAAATTAATGACTTGCCTCCCCAGGAAAGACCCCAAAAACTTGTTAAAGATTTAAAAGTGTAACCGTAAGTGCATGGTATCGTGCAGTAATGGGTCAAACTCAGGGACGAAGCGCTATTTTCCTAACTTAAATAGGGCAAAGTGTACCCAAATGAATTGAATAAATTAGATAACCTAAAGCACTCTAATAACAACTTAATTTAGTAACAAAAATAATGATAAAACGGATTCCTGATTGTATGAAAATTTAAGGCATCCTAAATTAACCCTAGAGTAACAAATATCAATTGCATGAAAGGAAAATTAAAAATAAAAGAGTGTAAATAAAACTTATCTCGAGAAGATTTTTCATTATTGCTTGTTGTCTCGTTGTCACTCCAAGGCGATGCACATATGATTACAAAGGGAGCCTTCTCCCCTAAATTAAAATAGTAATGGGGCACAACCTATATTGATCTACCCTACTATAGAATTATAAATCTGAAATTAAAACTTGAGAAAAAAAATTAAGCAAGAAGAAAACAAAATTAAACACAACTTGAAAGGAAGAAACTAAGACTCTCGAACTCTTTCTTAAATAAATTTTCAAAACTAAAAAAAAACTTACATAGAATTCATCTTGATTGATTTTTCTATTACTGAGTATCACACACACACACACATACATACACACACACACACACACACACACACACACACACACACACACACACATATATATATATATATATATATATATATATATATATATATATATAATTGAGTAAAGATCAAAATCAATCTTTACAATTAGATTACAATGGATTTTGTGGAGATAATTTTGGTAATCGAATGCCAACCTTGTAGGTTCATTGTATGTGGATGATTCTTGAGTAGAGGAGGATCTTGCAATAGCTCATGTTATCGTTAGCATCATTATCTCTTCTTGGAAACTTTTAAAATTGATTGGAGCTTTCCATTCTTCCATGCCATGCCAATCTCCTCATGTGATATCAACCTTAAGAAAAAAAATAAGAAACCCCAAAGATGTGGCAATCTCCACTTTGTAAATTCAATCCCAAATAAGTAGGGAATATTCTCTAGAGAGAATGAAATCTCTTACATGAGATTGTGCTGTTTTTTGACTTGGTCCAAGGCTAATATTATACATAAAATTCATGGCTTTGTTTATAAAATGCATCCCTTTGCATGGCTACTGAGTTGACTGGGTGAGTTAACTAGGCAGGATCACAAAAAAATGCATAAAATGGCATTTTCAAGCTTGGATTGCTCCATTCTTTCACCTACATCCTACAAACATAAAAACAATATTAAACACCCGAGAAGCATCATAAAAAAGAATAATAGATCAATTCTTTATGTCCTAAATTCACACATAAAATGTGTTCATCAATTTTGAACCCTCTAGGGCTCATAAGTATCACTCTTACCCTTGCCTAGTTTTTGCTAGATGCGCCATCTACGTATAGGGTCCAGGAGGGAGGGGTCGGCTCAGGTGGTTATGTTTAAGGTTAGACCATGATGGCTATGTTGGGGTCCTCGGGGGCCATCTACTAGTGTGCTCTCTAGGAGAAAATCAACTAAAGCTTGTGCTTTTATTGTTGTCCGTGGTTTGTTACTAGATGTCGAATTCCTCGAGCTATACAGCCAAGTTTACCTTCCTATCCGAGACATCATTTCTCGCTAGTATTTTCTTTAATGTTTTTCTGGTCAAGACTACAATGGTATGGGCTTGTAAGTAGGGTCAAAGCTTGCATACGGCTATTAAGAGTGTGAGCGCATGCTTCTCAATTATTTGGTACCTAGTCTCGGTGTCTAGCAGTACCTTGCTACATAATAGATAGGTCTTTGTACCTTGTCCACTTCTTTTACGTGTACGGTGCTCACGACTGCTAGGGAGACCGCCAACATCAAACTATCTGGGCAATATATGATATTTTCCCTTAATTAAATCATACCTATAACCACATCAGGCCATGTGGCTACGTCCTCTGAGGTCACGACATACACCTTTCCCTACTACAATTCCTTCTTGGGTTATGGGCACGACTTTTCATAATGGCCCATTTGATTGCAGTTATAGCATTTAACATTACCAGCCTGACTGCCTTTTTGTTGTGTCACTATTGAAGCAGTCTTAGCTAACTTGGCCATTGTTTGTGATCTGAATGGTCGAAAAGGCTTTGAACTTCCCCCAGTTGATGTCTCGGTAGTAGGCCTTTTCAGTCCCCGATTCTGAGCGAAGAAACTTTCCTTCTGACTGGATTTCAGAACTTGGGCAATCTATACTACCTCATTGTAGATGTTCTTCTCCAAACCCAGCACATGTTTACTAATGGAATCTCTAAGCCCTATAGTGAATCGTCGAGTCTTCGTTGCCTCTTCCTACATACTTGCAATATCAAGAAGAACAATTCCTTGTACCTCTGTTGGTAGGTATTAACTATCTTCTGTGACTGGTGTAGGTTGAGGAACTCTCTCCATTTAATCTTGGAAGCAATCTTCGAAGAATTCTTCCTTGAATATTGCCGAAGTAACCTGAGCGTGTTTGGTCAGCAGTAAGTACGGGTGGAGTACCACCAGTTGGTCGCACCTTCTCTTAGCATGTGGGTGGTACATAGTACCTTCTCTTCTTCTGACACACCATCATATGGACGATCTTCTCTAACTTCTCTATCCACTATGCTAGCCATAGCAGATTTGATCCCTTCCCTGAAAATGTCTATGGCTTCATCTTCAAGAATCGGCCTACATTCTCGTGAAGTCATTCTACCATGGTGTAGCCGCTCCATACATCTGTGATTGATATTTATATCCCCCTTGATAACCTCCCTGATAGCCATCTTAATTCAACTCTGGTGTGTTTGCAATTGGGGTTTTTTGTTGCCCTACCGGAACTGTGTTACTACTGACCGGCATAGTATTACCTCGGCCTGACGGTATTGGTGTCTCATTAACCAGGATTACCCCAGTTGCTCTCAGTGCAGCCCGCAACTCTATTAGTTCTTGTTGTTGTGCTTCTAGTTGCTGGACCAGGTTGGTCTCAATCATGGCCATATCCCCTGGAGGGAGTAATGGGGTTTGTGTGTCTTGGACATGCACCCCTTGGTTTGTTTCCCCTTGGTTGTCTATGGGAGGCACATGGTTAGTCCAATTGTCAGTTCCAGCCTCCATTTCAATGGGGGGTATAATCAGGTTACAGACATTGTGACTGTGTAAGGTCCACATTCCATTAATCCAGTTTAACCATGTTGTGCCAGGTCTTCCCATCATAGCCGGATTGAGTGGACCAAGCGTATGAAGGAAAAACAAGGTAGTAAGTGAATCGACCCAAAAACAGTTAAATTCAGTCGTGTGGTCGACTACCTGAACTGGTATGGTCGATTAGTCAATGAACAAAGTAAGACCAGTCAAAATAGGTTGTGTGGTCGACACTTTTGACTTATGTGGTCGATGGATTTTGCGACCACACAGTCGACCGCACAAACCCAGATCAGACTCTGTGATTTGGAAACTTTCCAAATCAAAGGAGATCTCTTTTCTAATTGTAGGAGGGCTCTATATGGAGAGTTTCTCTCTATATAGAGGATGTTATTTTACCCTCTCTCACTCTTTTGGATCAATCTCAAACCGTACTCCTAAGAGAGAAAGAAAAAGGAAGAGAAGGAGAAGGAGATTTGGAGAAAAAGGCTGAGAGAAGGGTTTTGCAGAAAAGGTTCCAACTCTCTACAGCAAGTAAGGTATAGACCTTGTCTCTGTAGATGTAGATTGCATAAAATAGGGTTCTATTGGAGATGTTAAACCAACATGGGATTATTTATCATATGATTTTCTAGGTAAATCTCTAGGAATAACGATGAAAGTTGGATTAGTACTAGCTGTTGTAAGAAATCATAAATTAATGGCCATAGAATGACCATAGGATGAAATCCATTGTTGAGCCAAAGGAAGAACTCGGACTGAAAGTAGGAATCGACCAAACTTTTTGTGTGGTTGTACCACTGGTCGACCATAGTGCGACCAGTGAGTCGACCACAGCCATTCAGGAAGTTTCCTAGAATTTGTGTGGTGGCATAATACATGACCACAGGGTCGATAGCATAGTCCATGGTTGACATAAACAATAGACCACAGAGTCGACCAGTCAACTGTGGAAGGCCTTGTTTTGATTTTCGACTATTGTAACTTGGTACAATCGAACCCTAACTTAAATCCATAAATTTCTTAGGTTCCTAATCGATTCAATGTAACTTCCCAAGCTTGGAAGAAGGTCAAACATCGTTTACAGGTGAGAAAATAAGACCTAAACTAATAGAATAATAACAAGCTACCTTTATTTTTATTTGTCCAATGCCATGAATGATATCATGCTTGTATGTTTGTAATATGTATCTCACATGTCATCCAATATTACTACTACTCATGTTCATGCATATTTACTTCATTATTTTTATCTTATTATGGATGATGGTAGGAATAGGCATGTGTTTGTGAGTGTGGTTGGTGTGCTGTGTGGGGAGGGGTGTTTGATCCCTAAACCATGCTTCGCATTGACATCGTTGTATCGTCGTTACCTTAGTAGAACTATTAGGTCGTAGGGCATCAGGGGGTGGTCTCGGACCGTGTGGTCTTTGACTCTGCCGAGGGGCCCTAGCTCTATCTCTATGGATGTATTGAGGGATGCTAGGGTAAGGCCTTGGATACATATGGATGACATTAGGATTGGTTAGTAGTGAGTCCAATTTTGCAAGCCCTCGTTAGTAAGGACTTATGTATTGGTATAGGTAGGGCATCAGGAGAAGTGTTAGTAGTGTGTAATTTGGACACTTTATCTCTATCTCTATTCCATGGTGGGTACATGTGGGATGACAATGGTGTTTGATCCATTGGGTGGATTCACACACTCGTGTATAGAGGTGCAACGATCGTCAATCCTTTCTATAGCACAGTTGCAAACTTAAAAACCAAACCAAAGATAATGAATTGAATGCATACATATGTTTGAGCATTGTTTTGTTTACTCACTGAGACATGATGCATGCTCACCTCTTGACGTCAAATATTTTTAGATGATGATGCAGGTCTTACTATAGAATATTATATAGAGACGTCTTCGTATAGACTCATAGTGGCGATGGATACTCAGACTATGGAAGACGAACACAACTCTGCATGCGAGTGTTTCTAGTGTCTCTACTCTTAGTTTAATTCATATTTTGGATATGGAAGACTTGTAGTAGATTATTTAATTATGTTTTGAGTTTACTTGAAGATAATTGGTTTATTTAATTACTTTATCATGTTAGACACTCAGTTCATTATTAATAAAGACTTCTGTTATTTATTGTATTATCTTTGATTATGTTGTGGAAGGTGTATCTGGTTTGGATTGTTGGCACGGTCTTTATGAGATTCTATTTGAACCGTTGGTTCTAATGATGATTTATAACACTACTGGTTAGTCCAGAATTGAGGTGTGATAATTTGGTATCAGAGAGCTTGGGCTCTACCAATCAAACCCAAATACTTCCACTAGAGTCATGAACTGAGTTAGGATAAAAATTAAAAGCTATAATGTAAACACACCATAAGCACCTTGTTTTTTGAGACATAAATTAAGAAAAGAGTAATGCACATAAAGTAAATGAGTAATATATATATATATATATTCTCAAAATAAAAGTAAGAAGATATATATATTCAGAATCAGAGTACGGTCCACAATCAGGACAGTTACTTTATAATACAGGCAAGAAAAAGAAAAAAAATAAACTATCATGGAGCTGGAGGAGTAGGAGGAGGAGGTGCCTCTCGGTCTTGATTGTAGTCCTCTGCGTACACCCTTGTGAGCTAGGTTACCTATGTCTGGGTCGCTCAGAGACTGTCAGCTAGGTTTGCTACCCGATGATCTGCAACACGTTGAGCTTCTCAAATCTCATGAAGTAGGGTCATCATATCATCCTATGGCGGGCACGAGGGACTAGCCGAGTGGGTAGTCTGAGAAAGGCCAGCTCCAGTAGAGTGCTACGGAGAAGGAGGAGAGATATCATCCACATCCATGTACATGTGATCGTTGTTCTCATCACCCTCTACTGCCTCTACTGCTGCCGCCTTTGCATCTGCCATCGTCACCAGAGTAAGAGGACGCTCCATAGCATTCCTCTCATCGTTACTAACTTACACCTCTCACATTCCCATTTTGTAGATGGCGTCCCAGTCAAGGTCGGCTGAAAAAGTGTCCTCGTAGATCCTCTCATCCTCTAAGTCCACTTGCAGGCGAGAGAGTAAAGTGGTGATCAAGCACTCATAGGGCAAGTTATCCTTTAGGCCAGGTGTCGTGGTTCTGTGCATGGTCCTGATGATGATATATGGGAGGCAGACGGGCTATCTCGTGTAGATGCAGTAAAGAAGATACTGAGTCAGCTATTAAACCATTTCCTAGTGACCACTATGTGGAATCAGATTGTGCTGGATGATCTTGCAATAAACACGTGGTTCAGGGCAAAGATTGACTACCTTCATCTGCCAATGATCGTCCTTTACAATCTGACTGCACACCTCCATGTGCATTATCTCTAATAAATTTGGGTTTTTGTGGAGTACAGTAGACTATCAGACTAGCGCTAAAAATATCCAAAAGATCGACCAACTGTTGGGTATTGAAAGAGATAGGGACCCCTTTCACCCAACTAGTGATCCGGAGCTCTCACGCATTGTCTATATCCTCTGGATCACCTTCCAATTGAAGCTTGCAATAAAAATGCTTGACCAACTCTGGGTGCATACAACCTTCATACTGAATCACAGGAAGCCAACCGATATCACCAAATGCCCTTTCTACATCGAATAGGGCAAGGCTTGGCAGGTTGACAAGCCGACCCACCTCAACCTTTTTTTGTTGGTACCATGGGTACTGTGCCTCAGCTTTGGCAGAAAGGAAGCAAAATGCATCATAGGGTCTAGGCACCTTGATTTGGGCCATGTTAGTTGCAATAAAGAGAAACAAGGAAAACAAGTTAGAAAAGTTGAAAATTGGCCAGCATAATGACATAAAATGGGAAAAAGCTTCACTTTTCTCCCAAACACCTGGGCAGGAAGACTTACGTGGGTCACAAACCATCCTACAATGATTAACCAATAGGGAATTTTGACAAATTTCAAAGGATTTCAAGAATTTTGAAATTGGGAAAAATCCCTAATTCTTAGGTAAAAAAAATATAATTTTCAAGCTTTTTGCTAAACCAATCAATGAAACCCAAATTTTCTTAAGGGTTTTAGTCTGTTGGGTGCCCATTATGGAAACCAAACAATAAAAATTTGATTTTTTATGGTTAAATAAGTTTTAATTTGGAGAAAATAGTAAAAAATGACATAAACCTAGGTTGAACCGACAAAGAGGAGAATAGAATGGAAAACGAACCTCAAAGAGAAGGTGTGTAGTTGTCAACCAAGGAAAAGCCACCTAAATTGTGCTATTGGCACTATTGAAACTCAGTGGTGGTGAGTTGAGTTGAGACTTAGAAGAAGACAAAAGCAAATGGAAAGAATAGGCTCGAAACAGGTTTAAAAACCTGATTTTTAAATCGTGCGATCGCATAATTAGCCCAAAAGGATCTGTCACACCCCAATTCTGGACTAACTAGTGGTGTGATGAAACATCATGAGAACCAACTGTTCAAACCAGGATCTCATATAGGTTATGTCAACCATGTTAAACCAAAACATATTCCACAAAAATAATCAGAGTAAATAAATAAATAGCGGAAGTCTTATTAATAATGAACTGAGAGTCTATAGTGATAATTAAATATTTAATAAGTTATCTTCAAGTAACCAAAACATAATTAATACTGATTACAAGTATCATAATATGAAAGTTAACCACTAAGTGTAAACATATTTGTCCTCCATAGCTTGCACATCCATAGCCGCTACATGTCCATACATTGGCGTATCCATTTAGTCTTCAAAAGTAACACATGGAACATCAGAAACAAAAAAGAATTGTGTACGCGAGGGTCAGCTCTCCAACTTGAGCTCAGTGAGGAAACAAAACAATGCAACAAACATATGCATGCATTCAATTCATATCTTTGGTCTGGTTTTTAAGTTTGCAATGTGCTATAGAAAGGTCTGGTGGCCCCCGCACCTCTATACACGAGTGTGCATCCACCCAATGGATCAAACACCATTGACGTCCCACATGCACCCACCAATGAATAGAGAAAGAGCTAAAGTGTCCGGATCTAACACCGCCAACACTTCCCCTGATGCCCTACCCATACCAACCCGTAAGCCCCTATTGGCGAGGGCTTGCAAACTGGGCTCACAATTAACCAATCCAAATGCCAAACAGTATATCCAAGGCCTCCCCCCAGCATCCCTCAATACGTCGATAGAGATAGAGCTAAGGCCCCCCGACAGAGTCAGAGACCACACGGTCCGAGACCACCTCCCCTGATGCCCTACGACGTAATAGTTCTGCTAAGGTAATAGTGATATGATGATGTTAGTGGCCAACACTTGAGTAGAGATAGAGCTAGAGTCTGGTGAATAGGTCAAAGACCACAATGCCACGTCCTCCCCCTAATGCTCCACTCGCATCCAATACACCAACCACACACATACATTCACATGCCTATTCCTAGCATCATCATCATCATCATGTTATAAATAAATGGAATTAAATATGCATGAACAGTAATAGCAGGAATATTGGATGACATGTGAGATGCACATTACAAGCATACAAACATAGAATCAATCATGGCATTGGACTTAATAAAAATAAATAGTTTGTTATTAACTAATTCGTTTAGGTCTTGTTCCCTCACCTATGATCGATGTTTGTTCCTCTCCCAAGCTTTGGAATTCACTTTGAATCTATTAGGAACCTAAACAATTAATATATGTAAGTTAGGGTTCAAGTTTATCAAGTTACAGTAGTCAAAAACCTTGTTTGGCCCTAAAATATGCTTGCTGTTTTCCTACAGTTGATGCTATGGTCGATCTTATGGTCGCAATATATGCCACCGTAGGACATACGGTCGATACCCTATGGTCGCATTACATGCGACAGTACCTGCGGCCATATGTTTCCTGAATTCTTTCCGAATGGCTGTGGTCGACTCTTTTCACATCCTATGGTCGACGATAGCTGCGACCATACGTAGTCAAGTCAATTTTTACTTCTCATATGAGTTTTTCCTCATGGATCATCAATGGGATTCATTCTAAAATCATTCTATGGCCTTTGATCATAGTTTATCCTTATTAATTATCCCTAACCTATTCTCTCATGGTTTTGCTTAGAAATTCCATAACCAAAATCGTTACATTAGATTCAACACATCAATTTGATGGAAAGGAACCTATCCTATCTGATCTATCCTACAAAGTCAAGTCCATACCTTAAGCTTGTTGTAGAGAGATAGAACTCTTCTCTGCAAAACCTTCCTCTCAACCTTATTCTCCAAATCTTCTTCTCATTCTCTTCCTCTCTTTCTTTCTCTCTAAGGTTTAGAGTTTCAATATGGGTTCTAAAAAAGTGAGAGAGGCTAAGGAACGTCCCTTATATAGAGAAAAAAAAACCTCCATATAGAGTCCCACTTTAATTAAGAAAGAGTCCTCCTCAAATTAGGAAAGTTTCCTAAACACGGAGTCGGTACTAGGTTCGTACGGTCGATCATACGGTCGCATAAACCGTCGACCATACTACCAAAACATGGGACCATAGGTCATACAGTCTCACTACGGTCGACCATAGGTGCGACCGTAGCCCTCAAATCTGCCACCATAGGCCCAAAATTTATTATTTTTTTTAGTTTTTGACTGGTTGCTTCCACACAAACTTAAACGGTCAATCATACCAACTAAATTGGACTTATTGCTTACCTCATCTTATGGTTTCTTCATACAATTGGTTCACTTGAGTCAATTATGATGGGAAGATCGGTCACGACACGAAAACATAAGGTTAAACCGGATTCGTGACGTGCGGGTTAATAGAAATTTCATCCTTGAAATTTACACGCACGGATCTTACAACTCCCCCACCCTTAAAAGAAATTTCGTCCTCGAAATTTGAATATACTTCAGAGTTAAATAGGTGGGATTACTACTTCCGCATTGCATCTTCCTCTTCCCATGTAATCTTCTCTACGTCTTGTCTTCGCCAGGTTACCTTCATATAATAATTATCCCAGCTTTGGAGATGTTGTACCTTCCAATCAGTGAACTAGACTGGTACCACTTTAATAGTTAAATCTTCTATTTAATCCAGTGGATCCATGGTCAATACCTTTGATATGGATTTCCAACGTACTTCTTCAATAAAGACACGCAAAATTTGTCATTCACACTTGACATGGACAGCGGTAACGCTAGTTGATATGCAACTTTTCTATGTCTCTCCAAAATTTTTATGAGGTCTAAAACATATGTAGGATACAACTTTCCCCTCTTGTCAAATCGTTTCAAACCATACATAAGTGATATCCTCAAGAACACATTGTCACCTATGGCGAACTCAAGGTCTTGGTGTCTCTTCTGACAAACTTAAGTTATCTTGGCCCTTTTCTTTGATCTTGTCCGCCACTCGACTGGTTTCTTCAGCAAACTCAGGTCTTACAATTCCTTATTCTCCAACTTCATTCCAAAACAAAGGAGTTCAACATTTCTACTGTACCATGCTTCATAGGTGATATCTTCATGGTAGCTTGGTAGCAAATTCAATCCACGGTAACTTCTCAACTCATGCTCCTTGAAATCAATTTCACAAGCTCGGGGCATATCTCTTAGGATCTGTATAGTCTGCTCCGACTGTCCGTTGGTTTAAGGTACAATGTGGTACTAAACTTCAACTTCGTTCCCATTATTTTCTATAGATCCTCCTAAATCTTTGAGATAAAGCATGAGTCTCAGACCGACACTATGCTCTCAAGCATACCATTCAATCTGGCAATATTATCCACATATAGCTTAGTTAGCCGCTCTAAAACACACCAAGGTTGTATAGCAATGGAATGAGCTATCTTCATAAGGCAATCAATAATCACCCAAACTACGTCAATCGATCTTGGAGTCAGTGGTAAATTGATGACATAGTTCATTGTAATGCAGTTTCACTTCCAGACTGGCTCTAATAGTGGTTGTAGTAAGCCATGTTGGTCTTTGTCTTTCAGCCTTTACTTGTTGATAATTCAGTCACTGAAACATGCATCTAGGCACAAATACTTTCATTCCCTTCCATCAAAATAATCTCTTCATGTTTTGGTATATTTTGTACTTCTAGGATGTACCCAATACGGAATAGAATGGGCTTTTATCATTATCTTGTATCTATGGTCAGCGTTTTTCACTTTCAGGTATGCATAATCATCCTCTGTATCTCAGGACCTTTTTTGCATCTGAACTAAGTCAGGGTTAGGTTTTTCTTTCTCTAAATTTTCTTGCACCGCTCTTAGATATAGATCTAACAAAATTACTACCTTTATTTCGTCAATCAAATCAGAGACGATCTTTAACGCTACAAACGTAAGCGAGGAACTATTGCTCCATAAGTTCATCCATAAGTTCTCACTCAATTGGATCATCACGAGTTTTTATCATATGCGGCTCTTCCTCTAAATCTGAATCTATTGCTGCGGAACAGAAGGAGGCATTCGTAATAGATCCTCTTTCTAGCTTCATTATTCCCCTTTTTACTCAAAGCCTCAGCTACCACATTAGCCTTGCTCGAGCGACACTATGTATCATGGTCTTAATCCTTCAGGAGTTCCAACCATCTCCTTAGCTTCATGTTCAACTTTTTCTGGGTGAGGAGATAAATAAAACTCTTGCAATCCTATTTAATCTGAAATTCTTCTTCACATAGATAATGTCTCCAAGTCTTGATTGCATGAATCACCATCGCTAACTCCAAGTCATGAGTTGGGTAATTTTTTTCATGCTCCTTCAGTTGTCTTAAAGCATAGACAATCACTTGTTCTCCTTGTATCAACACTCATCCTGGACCCAATCCGGAAACATCGGTGTATAGGGTAAAAAATTTTCCTGGTGCAGGAACGATCAAGATGGGAGTTGATATCAACCTTATTTTTAGAGTCTGAAAATATTCTTCACACTTGTCAGTCCAAATAAACTCCTCTCCCTTCCTGGTTAGCTTGGTAAGAGGTATTACGATTCTAGAGTAGTCCTCCATGAACTGTCGATAATAACCAGCTAATCCCTTGCACTTCTGATCACTGCAATGTTTTTAAGCGCTTCTGACCTTATGATTGTTTCTATCTTACTAAGGTCCACTTTAATCCCTTTTGATGATGCTACGTGATCCAAGAAGATCACTTTGTTTACTCAAGTCTCATATTTCTTAAACTTGGCATAAAGCTTCTCCCTTCTCAGCTGTTGTAAAGCTGTTTTAAATTTTGTTATAGGACTTTCTTCGTCTTTGGAATAAACCAATATATAGTCTACGAAAACTATGACTGACGTGTCCAACTTGTCATGAAACACCCGGTTCATCAACTCCATAAAAGATGTAAGGGCATTGGTCAAACCAAAAGACATAACCAAAAACTCATAATGTCCGTACCTGGTTCCAAAAGCTGTCTTTGAAATATTGTTGTCCAAATTTTTCAGTTGATGATACTCCATCCAAGGTCGTGCGTGGAGAATACTCTTCACCTTGCAGTCGATCGAATAAGTCATTAATCTGTAGTAATGGATATCAATTATTTATGGTGAGCTTGCTCAATTTTTGATAGTCTATACATAGGCTAACACTACCGTCCTTTTTCTTTATGGGCCACACTAGTGCTTCCCAGGTGGTATACTGGACTGGATTAATCCTTAGTCTAATAACTCTTGTAGTTGAGTCTTCAGTTCCTTCTACTATGTAGGAGCTATCCTATAGGGTGCCTTAGACATAGGTGTCGTCCTTGGTAACAAGTTAATAATGAACTCGGTCATATGATCAGGTGACAACCCAAGTAAGTCTCCTAGAAACATATCAGGGAATTTATGCATCACATCAATATCTTCCTTCAATGGTGCTTCTTTGGTAACGTCCACCACAGATACCATATATCCAACTCCTTTCTTTTCAAAGCATCTCCTAGCCTTTAGCATAGAGAGGATCAGCTTTCACTTCTTAGGCAGTGCTTCCAATAAAACTAAATTATGTGTCATCTTTGCTCTTGAATGACAACCTCTTCTATGCACATCATAACTTTGTAGAGTCTTGAGACAACCAATCCATCCTTAAAATGGCATCGAAGTCTGTCATCTCAAGTCAATTAGGTTGCATCCAAATTCTCGTCTATCCATACGATACGAACATTGGTCATAACACTTATCCACTACAACATCTAGTCCAAAAGAGCTTGAACTAGCAAAATCTGGTATAAAGGTCTTAAGAGCTTGTCTAGTTCCTTTATCTCTTATGATTTTTCAAAGACTAACACCAATAATCTCATATCCCAAAAAGCTCATTAGCTTACACCTCTTTTATCATTGCTATTCTACCCTGATCTCTCTATCATATAACTCGAAAAGTATCTTGTGATTGTTACTCACTTCATATCCCAAGTTTACCTATAAGCATTAGGGTATATGCTTATAATTTCATTAATTCTGCCAAACTTTCTTGGTCTTTACTTATTCATTTCATTTAACATTGGGCATAACTCAGTATTACTTGTACTAATCCGAATACTATCAATGCCACCATTTTTTATTTCATACTTGCATCCACTCTTAAATATGCCTTCAGAAATCTTCTTCCTTGTCAAACTTCATACCGATATAGCCATCTTTCATTCTATTCGAGCGCTATCTACTATTTACTAGCTGCTCTTGGAAGTTTTCACTTCTTGCTCATGCACTCTTTTACAGACCATGACTCCTACCCATCCATTCAGTAATCTCAAAATAGATTCTCTATTACTTTATCTGAGATCTCTTGGCTATAGCATCTAATCCGAATTCAATCATTTTACCTTCAATGATTTCCTTATTAACTAAGTATCTTTATCAAAGAAGGTCGAAAAATGTATAAATCAGAATGTTTATCCAAAAGCAATTCATTTCCTTCTTTCAATTCAGTATGATGACGAACACTTGTTTTATCTAATGAACTTAGGTTTAAAGGATTAGGAGTAAATCTATGGTAATCCAACCATCATCCAAAGGTCGTTAAGTTGCACGGTGGTCCAAATATATGGAAATAGAGGTTTTACAGTTCTTAACCTCATGGTTATAGGTTTTATTGAGTATATAATGGCATTGGTCAAGGCACTACAAGATTAAATCTAGAAAAGTTTTGGTAGATCAATAAATCAGGTATAAATAAAAAATATGTATGTTCAAAATGATTAAACCTTTAATTTTTCATTCAGATAATATCTCTATTCATATTGTCGACTATGAGAGTAGCTTAGATTGGTATAATCAGGACTAATACTAAAGAAACAATATCTATAACTTCAATTGACAGTTTGAATTGATAAGGTATCTAGTCAAGGCACGAGAATTTAAAATCAGGTAAGTGCATCCTCTATAATCATAAGGATAAGTCAATGATGCACCGCATCCTATATAAACTTGTCTAGATATATGGCCATAATAGATTTGATCCTTTGTTGAAAACGTTTGAGGCTTCATCTTCAAAAAATATTCCTCAACCCTTGTCGGATCATTCTGCCATGATGCAGCTATCCCATACATCGGTGGCTGATAAGGGTAACCACCTTGATACATTGCTTGTTGTGCACCAAGCTTTTACACTGGGGTGTGTTTTACTAGGACCTATGGTATGGTAGGTACTGCGTTACGACTAACATGTGCTGGGAGTACAGTGTTACTACCAACCGGCTTCGTACTTGGTTTGACCTGGAGGTATTGGTGTAGCATTGGCAACTTGATAGTGATTTCCATGGCAACTTGCATAGTCGGTCTCATTTGTTGTTGCTCTTGCATTTTGTCAGGCCAAGTTTATTACAATCATAGCTAAGGCACTTGGTAGTCCAGGTAGATTGGCTGGAGTGGCCTGGTTGTTCACCCCTTTGACTCGCTCCAGTCTGATAATCATCATTTAACATATGCTCAGATGGGTTCTCATTACCCATTCTCGACCCTGATAGTAGTGGGGTTAGATTGCACCCTTATTTAATGCTCAATGATAACGGATCAATGTGTGGTGGATCTCACTCTGAGTCTCCACGTCACTCAGGAGTATAGCTTTATCTTCTTTTATAGTTACTCTCATTTTTGGGGTATGACCATTGTTTCCTATCTCTGTTGGATTTAGCCCAAGATCTTTCCCTTTACCTCTACATGGATTTAGGCGTTACTAGCCATTTTTCTTCTTCCTCCGTCATACATCGAATTTCACATATTGTGATTACCAACTCGGTGTTCTAATTTTTTGCTTTATAGATGCTCCCTTCTTTTTACTGTACTATATCCTTTGTATACTTAGACAACTGCCCGACTTATAGATCATACCCTATATTATTTGTTTATCAGGATACATTTATATTTTCTTTTTCTGTCTGTGTATACATATGGTTCCACCTTTTATATGTGCATTGTTTCCTTGTTTAAGTTTTATCTCAACCAACACAGGTGTTTATGGTGTGTTTGTATTAAAGCTTTTAATTAATTTATCCTAACTCAGTTCATGGACTCTAGTAGAAGTATTCAAGTTTAATGGGCAAAGCCTGAGAGCTCTAATATCAAGTTGCCACACCCCAATTCTGGACTAACCAGTGGTGTAATGAACTGTCATGAAAACTAATGGTTCAAACCAGGATCTCGTATAGGCTATGCCAACCATGTTAAATCAAAACACATTCCACAATAATAATCAGAGTAAATAAATAAATGGCGGAAGTCTTATTAATAATGAACTAAGAGTCTACAGTGATAATTAAATATTTAATAAGTTATCTTCAAGTAAACAAAACATAATTAATACTAATTACAAATATCACAATACGAAAGTTAACCACTAAGCGTAAACATAGTTGAAACACTAGCTTAACGAGCCATATTCATCTTCCACAGCTTGTACATCCATAGCCGCTACATTTCCATATGTTGGCATATCCATTTAGTCTTCAACAGTAACACCTGCAACATCAGAAACTAAAGAATTACACATGCGAGGGTCAGCTCTCCAACTTGAGTTTAGTGAGAAAACAAAACAATGCAACAAACATATGCATGCATTCAATTCATATCATTGGTCTGGTTTTTAAGTTTACAATGTGCTATAGAAAGGTTTGGTGGCCCCCACACCTCTATACACGAGTGGGTGAATCCATCCAATGGATCAAACACCATTACTGTCCCACATGCACCCACCACGGAATAGAGATAAAGCTAAAGTGTCTGGATCAAACACCGCCAACACTTCCCCTGATGCCCTACCCATACCAACATATAAGCCCTTATTGGCGAGGGCTTACAAACTGGGCTCGCAACTAACCAATCTTAATGTCAAATAGTGTATGCAAGGCTTCACCCAACCATCCCTCAATAAGTCCATAGAGATAGAGCTAAGGCCCCCCAACAGAGTCAGAGACCACACGGTCCAAGACCACCTCCCCTGATGCCCTACAACGTAATAGTTCTGCTAAGGTAATGGCGATACGATGATGTTAGTGGGCAAGACTTGAGTAGAGATAAAGCTAGAGTTTGGTAATGAGGTCAAAGACCACCATGCCACGTCCTCCCCCTGATGCTCCACTCGCATCCAACACACCAACCACACACATACATTCACATGCCTATTCCTAGCATCATCATCATCATCATGTTATAAATAAATGGAATTAAAGATGCATGAATAGTAATAGAAAAAATATTGGATGACATGTGAGATGCACATTACAAGCATACAAGTATAGAATCAATCATGACATTGGACTCAATAAAAATAAATAGTTTGTTATTAGCCAATTAGTTTAGGTCTTGTTCCCTCACCTTTGATCGATGTTTGTTCCTCTCATTGTTCCTCTCCCAAGCTTTGGAAGTCACTTTGAATCTATTAGGAACCTAAACAATTAATGTATGTAAGTTAGGGTTCAAGTTTACCAAGTTACAATAGTCAAAAACCTTGTTTGGTATTAAAATATGCTTGTTGTTTTCCTACAGTCGATGTTATGGTCGATCCTATGGTCGCAATATATGCCACCGTAGGACATACGGTCGATACTCTTTGGTCACATTACATGCGACTGTACCTGCGACCGTATGTGTCACACCCCAATTCCGTAATATTCATAATAGTGTGATGAACCGCTAATTAGCCAACTGTTCAACCAGGATCTCGAATAGGCTGTGTCTGTTTGCTTAAACCATACACATCCACAACAATAATCTGAGTAAATACACAATAGCGGAAGTCTTTATACTAATGAACTGAGAGTCTAACAATTATAAAATAATAAATTATCCAATTATTCTCCATTGACTAAGACATAAAATGATTTAAAATATATAATTATATTTCTAAATTAAATCCAAAAGAATGAATCTAATCGAAGACGTATGAGTTGCACTCGCATGACAAATCATGCGACTCCACCATAACTTCAGCGTCCATCGCCGTCGCATGTCCATACATAGGACCATTCATGTATTCTTCAACCGTGGTACCTGCATCATCAACTAAAAGCATTCGACGTCGAAAGGGTGAGCACACATCACGGCTCAGTAAGAAAATAAAATAGTGCAACAAACATATGCATGCATACAATTCATATCTTTGGTCTGGTTCTTAAGTTTGCAATGTGCTATAGAAAGGATAGGTGGCCGCCGCACCTCTATACAAGAATGTGTGGAACCGCCCAACGGATCAAACACCATTGCCGCCCCCACATGCACCCACCATGGAATAGAGATAGAGCTAAAGTGCTTAAGACCGCACCGCATCACACTTCGCCTGATGCTCTACCCATACCAATACGTAAGCCCCTGTTGGCGAGGGCTTGCAAACTGGGTTTGCAACTAACCAATCCTAATGTCAAACAGTATATCCAAGGCCTCACCCCAGCATCCATCAATACGTTCATAGAGATAGAGCTAAGGCCCCCCGACAGAGTCAGAGACTATACGATCCGAGACCACCTCCCCTGATGCCCTACGACGTAATAGTTCTGCTAAGGTAATGGCGATACGACGATGCTAGTGGACAAGACTTGAGTAGAGATAGAGCTAGAGTCTGGTGACCATGATGAACCACAGTGTCACGTCCTCCCCCTGATGCTCCACTCGCATCAAGCACACTAACCACACACATACATTCACATCCCTATTCCTAGCATCATAATCATCATCATCATGTTATAAATAAACTGAACTAAATATGCATGAACAGTAATAACAGAAATAACAGATGACATGTTACAATCATACAATCAAAGAATCATACATGGTATTGGACTCAATAAACGAAAACAGTTTATTATTAGCCAATTAGTTTAGGTCTCGTTCCCTCACCTTTGATTGAGTGTAGATCATCGTTCAAGCTTTATGAATCACCCGTAAATCACTAGAAAGGCCTAACAAGTCAATAGATTTTAATTAGGATTAATTCCAACAAATTTAGACTAGCTAAAATCATAGGGTCACAGATAGGGTAGCACCTAGGGTCGGTTACTAATCAACCCTAGGGGTAGGGTCGGATGTGGGGTCGGTTATCAATCGACCCTATGTGCGACCACACCCTCCCTGGGACTTCCCGAGGGCATGTGATCGATCTTGTGGTCTTGTAGGTCCATTCTAAGATTGTTCTATGACTCATAACTATGATTTTTACACACTTTCCATTGCCTATGATGATTACTTCCATGGATTCCTTTGAAACTCATCCATGGATAAATGATTTGGGTTTCTCCTAATCCTAACTTCTTCATGTTCCATTCTAGGCTCTTAATTTATGATGGGAATTAGACTCATACCTGAAGTTGGCTGAGATTCAGAGATTCCTCTGAAATTCCTCCTTTTCCTTAGTCTTTTCTTCAATTTTCCTTCTCTTCCTCTTTTCCTTTTCCTTCTCTTTCTCTCACTTTCAATTAGGGTTCTAAAAGGAGTGAAAGAGGCTAAGGGATGTCCTATTTATAAAGGAAAACCCTCCAAAATAAGCCCCATCGAGTTTAGGAAAGAACCCCTTGAAATTAGGAAAGTTTCCAAATTTACGGTTTCTGTCTGTCACCGTAGGGTCGCACGTAGGGTCGCAGGATCCGTCGACCCTACGTTTTTCTAGTCATGCGACCCTATGACTAGAAAATCATAGGTTGGACTTCTGTTGAGGTGGGGTCGACCCTACCTGTTTAGGCATGCGACCCTAGCCTCACATTTACTGTTTTTGGGTTATACTCATACCTGGTCTTGTGATTTTCTTCACGCACTTGGTCTACTTGGCTCGACCATGATAGGTAGACCTGGTACAAGGTGGTAAGACCGGTCAATTTGATACGGGTCTTACAGTATGTTTCCTGAATTCTTTTCGAATGGCTGTAGTCAACTATTTTCTCATCCTATGGTCGACCATAGCTGCGACCATACGTAGTCAAGTCAATTTTTACTTCTCATGTGAGTTTCTCCTAGTGGATCATCAATGGGATTCATCCTAAAATCATTCTATGGTCTTTAATCACAGTTTATCCTTATCAATTATCCCTAACCTATTCTGTAAGACCCGTATCGAACTAACCCGGTCTTACCACCTTGAACCAGGTCTACCCATCAAGGTCGAGCCAAATGGATCAAGTGTGTGAGGGAGATCACGATCCCAGGTATTAAACTGACCCAAAAACACCAAAATAAGGGGGAGGGTCACATACCCAGTAAGGCAGGGTCGGACCCCCCAGTATAAAAGTCAGACCCTGAGTTTTTAATTGGGGGTCGGATATTTTAGAACCAGGGGTCGACGGGATCTCCGACCCCTTCATCGACCCCAGTCTACCGACAGAAACTTTGATTTGGAAACTTTCTAAATTTCAATGGGATTTTTTCCTAGTCTCAATGGGACTTATTTTAGGAGTTTCTACTCTATAAATAGGACGTCCCTAAGCCTCTATCACTCCTTTTAGAACCCTAATTGGATTGAGAGAAAGAGAAGAGATGAAAAAGAGAAAGAGAAGAGAAGGAAAGTAGAAAAGAAGATCGAAAAGAAGAGTTCAGAGAAACAAGCTTAATTCTCAGGTATGGATACTATCTCCATGTAATTCTACAGACCTTAGAATAGATAGAGAAGAGGGAATGATCTAGGAGAAACCCAAATCATCCACCCATGGTTAAGTTTCATGGAAAACCATGGGAGAGATCATAAAAACCATATGGGTGAATGAACTATGGTTCTAAGCCATAGAACATGTATGTAATGGATTGTAGAAGCAAGCCATAGGACCCCAGACACGAAGGAATGGACTGTAGGATGAAAATTCGACTAAACCCACAGGGGGTCGCACAGGGGGTCGATGGCCAATCGACCCTACCAGACCCTGACAATCGACCCCCAGTGTTCGAGAAGTCCAGAATTTGGGTGGTAGCACCCAGGGTCGATGGAACCTCTGACCCTAGCATCGATCCCCAGTTAACAGCATGTTTTTTAAAATTAGAATTAATTTTAATTAAATTCTATCGACTTGATTAGTTCTTCTAGTGATATAATAGTGATCTTAAGTTGATTCTTAAAGCTTAAAAGAGGATCTATGATCAAGCAAATGTGAGGGAACAAGACCTAAACTAATTGGTTAATAATAAACTGTTTTATTCTTGAGTCCAATGCCATGATTGATTCTATGTGTGTATGCTTGCATGTGCATTCAACATGTCATCCAATATTTCTATTATTACTGTTCATGCATATTTAAATTATTATTTATAACATGATGATGATGATGATAGGAATAGGCATGTGAATGTATGTGTGTGGTTGGTGTGCTTAATGCGAGCGAGTATTAGGGGGGTGTCATAGACCGGGCCTCAGCACTCTAGCTCTATCTCTAACTCAAGTCTTGTCCATTGACATCGTCGTATCGCCATTACCATAGCATAACTATTACGTCATAGTATATGAGGGGAGGTGGTCTCGGACCGTGTAGTCTCTAACTCTACCGGGGGGCCTTAGCCCTATCTCTATGGACGTATTGAGGGATGTTGGGATAAGGCCTTGGATACACTGTTTGGCATTAGGATTGGTTAGTTGCGAGCCTAGTTTGCAAGCCCTCGCCAGCAGGGGCTTACGTGTTGGTATGGGTAGAGTATCAGGGGAAGTGTCATAGGTCGGGCCTCAACACTTTAGCTCTATCTCTATTCCATGGTGGGTGCATGTGGGACGACAATAAACGTTACCTTTGGGTGGCTTCACACACTCGTGTATAGAGGTGCGGCGGCCACCTATCCTTTTTATAGCACATTGCAAACTTATTTATCAGACCAAAGATATGAATTGAATGCATGCATATGATTGTTGTATTGTTTTGTTTGCTCACTGAGCCATGATGTGTGCTCACCCTCTCGACGTCGAATATTTTTAGTTGATGATGCAGGTACCACTGTCAAAGATTATATGAGTGCTCCAGTGTACGGGCGTGTTGCTGTAATGGAAGCTGAAGACTTAGAGGATACGCATGACTCCTCATGCGAGTGCAACTCATGCGTATTCTATTAGATTTTCATTTGAATTTATTAAGGGAATGTAATTGATATTTTATTTACTTATGTCTCAGTTGATACAACATAAATGGATACTTTATCTATGATTATCACAGTTAGATTTCTCAGTTCATTTACTATAAAACTTCTGCTATTGTGTATTTATTCTGATTATGGTTGTGGATGTGTATGGTTTTATTTTTAATGGACACAGCCTATTAGAGATCCTGGTTGAACCGTTGGTTTGTTAGCGGTTCATCACATCGTTCTGAATGGTGCAGAATTGGGGTGTGACATATTCTCTCATGATTTTGCTTAAAAATTCCATAACCGAAATCATTACATTAGATTCAACACATCAATTTGATGGAAGGAAACCTATCCTATCTGATCTATCCTACAGAGTCAAGGTCATACCTTAAGCTTGTTGTAGAGAGATAAAACTCTTCTCTGCAAAACCTTCCTCTCAGTCTCCTTCTCCTTCTCTTCCTCTCTCTCTTTCTCTCTTACGTTTAGAGTTTCAATATGGGTTCTAAAAGAGTGAGAGAGGCTAAGGAACGTCCCTTATATAGAGAAAAAACCTCCATATAGAGTCCCACTTTAATTAGGAAAGAGTCCTCCTCAAATTAGGAAAGTTTCCTAAACATGGAGTCGGTTCTGGGTTCGTATGGTCGATCATACGGTCTCATAAACCATCGACCATACCACCAAAACATGCGACCATAGGTCATACGGTCTCCCTACGGTCGACCATAGGTGCGACCGTAGCCATCAAATCTGTCACCATAGGCCCAAAATTTACTGATTTTTAATTTTTGACTGGTTACTTCCACCTAAAATTAAACAGTTAACCATGTAAGACCCGTATCAAACTAACCCGGTCTTACCACCTTGAACCAGGTCTACCCATCATGGTCGAGCCAAATGGATCAAGTGCGTGAGGGAGATCACGATCCCAGGTATTAAACTGACCCAAAAATACTAAAAATAGGGGGAGGGTCGCATACCAGCAAGGTAGGGTTGGACCCCCCCAGTATAAAAGTCAGACCCTGAGTTTTATACCGGGGGTCAGACATTTTAAGAACCAGGGGTCGACGGGATCTCCGACCCCCTCATCGACCCCCAGTCTGCAGACAGAAACCGTGATTTGAAAACTTTCCAAATTTCAATGGGATTCTTTCTTAGTCTCAATGGGACTTATTTTGGGAGTTTCAACTTTATAAATAGGACGTCCCTAAGCCTCTTTCACTCCTTTTAGAACCCTAATTGGATTGAGAGAAAGAGAAGAGAAGGAAAAGAGAAAGAGAAGAAAAGGAAAGTGGAGAAGAAGATCAAAGAGAAGGTTTTAGAGAAACAAGCCTAATTCTCAGGTATGGATATTATCTCCATGTAATTCTACAGACCTTAGAATAGATAGAGAAGAGGGAATGATCTAGAAGAAACCCAAATCATCCACCCATGGTTAATTTTTCATGGAAAACCATGGGGGAAATCATGAAAGCCATATAAGTAAATGAACTACGGTTCTAGGCCATAGAACATGTGTGGAATGGATTGTAGAAGCAACCCATAGGACCCTAAACATGAAGAATGGACTGTAGGATGAAAAACTGACTAAACCTACAGGGGGTCGCACGGGGGTCGATGGCCAATCGACCCTACCAGACCCTGATAATCGACCCCCAGTGTTCAGGAAGTCCAGACTGTGGGTGGTCGCACCCAGGGTGGATGGAACCTCCGACCCTGGCATCGACCCCCAGTTAACAGCATGCTTATTAATGTTTGAATTAATTTTAATTAAATTCTATTGACTTGGTTAGGTTTTCTAGTGATATAACATCGATATATAGTTGATTATTAAAGCTTGAAAGAGGACCTACGATCAAGTAAAGGTGAGGGAACAAGACCTAAACTAATTGGTTAATAATAAGCTGTTTAACTTTTGAGCCCAATGCCATGATTGATTTTATGCGTGTATGATTGTTATGTGCATTCAACATGTCATCTAATATTTCTATTATTACTATTCATGCATATTTAATTCTTATTTATTTCTTGTTTATACATGATGATGATGATGATGATGATAGGAATAGGTATGTGGATGTATGTGTGTGGTTGGTGTGCTTGATGCGAGCAAGTATTAGGGGGAGGTGTCATAGGCGGGGCCTCAGCACTCTATCTCTATCTCTAACTCAAGTCTTGTCCACTGACATCGTCGTATCGTCATTACCTTAGCAGAACTATTACGTCATAGGGTATGAGGGGAGGTGGTCTCAGACCGTATAGTCTCTGACTCTGCCGGGGGGCCTTAGCCCTATCTCTATGGACGTATTGAGGGATGCTAGAGTGAGGCCTTGGATACACTGATTGGCATTAGGATTGGTTAGTTGCGAGCCCTCGCCAGCAGGGGCTTACGTATTGGTATGGGCAACGGGTACAGCAATAAACGTGACCTTTGTGTGTACATTGTCCATGATTGGGTGCATGTGAGTCGGCAATAAATGTTACCTTTGGGCGGCTTCACACTACTCGTGTATAGAGGTGCGGCGTCAATAAATGTGATCTTTGGCCACCTATCCTTTCTATAGCACATTGCAAACTTATTTACAAAACCAAAGATATGAATTGAATGCATGCATATGTTTGTTGCATTGTTTTGTTTGCTCACTGAGCCGTGATGTGTGCTCACCCTCTCAACGTCGAATATTTTTAGTTGATGATGCAGGTACCACATTTGCATATTATATAAATGCTCCGGTGTATGTGCATGTTGCTGCAATGGAAGCTGAAGACTTTGAGGATGCGCATGACCCCTCATGCGAGTGCAACTCATGCGTATTCAATTAGGCTTTTATTTGGATTTATGAAAAGATGTAATTGATATTTTATTTATTTATGTCTCGGTTGATACAATAATAATTTGATATTTTAATTATGATTATTACAGTTAGAATGCTCAGTTCATTTACTATAAGACTTCCGCTATTGTGTATTTATTCTGGTTATGGTTGTGGATGTGCATGGTTTTCTTTTTAATGGATACCGCCTATTAGAGATCTTGTTTGAACCGTTGGTTCATAGCGATTCATCACACTGTTCTGAATGGTGCAGAATTGGGGTATGACAACGTGGTATCAGAGCATCTCAGGCTTTATCTATGAAACCATATACTTCCACAAAAGGTTGTGAACTGTGATAGGATAAAAATATTAAAGATGTAATAATAACACACCATAAGCATCTGTGTTGTTTGAGACTAAACTGAAACAGAATAATGCATCTATTAAATGAGAAACAAATTTATATACAACCAAAAGGACGAACAAACGTTTATATATATATATATATATATATATATATATATATATATATATATATATATATATATATATATATAATATATAATAAATAAAAAGATTATAGCAGAGTACAGTCCACAGTCCGGACAGTTACTCTGAAGTACAAAAAGAAAAATAAAAATTACATCAAGAAGCTGGAGGTAATGGGGGAAGTGGTGCCTCACGGTCTCTATCATAGTCCTCAGCGTAGACCCTGATCAACCAAGCTATCTGAGTCTGGCTTGTCTGGAGACTAGCTGTGAGATCAGCCACCCGCTGGTCAGTCGAACGTTGAGCCTCTAGAAGCTCTCCCATCCTCAGGTCAGACATACGCTGAGCTTCTTATATCTCATGCAATATCCTCATCATGTCATCAGATGGAGTATACGAAGGACCAGCTGCATGCGAAGGACCAACTGCATGCGAAGGACCAGCTGAAGAAGACGGACCAGCTCCAGTAGCATGAGTAGGTGATGGAGGGGGTATGGCATCTACATCCATGTACAGCCGATCGTCATCATCATCCCCATGAACCCCTGCTCCAGCGGCTGCTGCTGCAGCCTCAGCATCAACCATCTTCACTTGAGTGTAAGGGCGCACCATTGCGTTCCTCTCCTCATCACTAACCTGGGCATCCCGCATGCCCATCTTGCAGATTGCCTCCCAATCCAGAGGCGATGAGAAGGATTTCTTCTAAATCTTCTCATCCAATAAATCAACCCCCAGGCGGGTAAGCAAGGTGGTGATCTGCGTCCATAAGGAAGGTTGCCAGTATGACTAGGCAACGTGGCACTGATCATCGTCCGATGATAAAAGGAAGGCAGACAAGCTGCCTAGTGCATATGCAGTACAGTAGGTACTGGGTCAACTGGGAGACCCTCTCGTAATGACCACTCTGTGGTATCAGGTTATGTTGAATGATCTTGTAGTATACTTGTGGATCTGAACGCAAATAACTCACTTTCATCTCCCAGCAATTAGGTCTGATGAGCTGACGATCGATCTTAGCCCTCATCTGTAAAGAAAAGAACTGGGGCTCTCCAGGAGCACAGAACACTAAGGGGCCAGCATAGGAAATGCCCAACAAGTCGGCCAGTTGCCGATAATCGAATGAAACATCAACCCCCTTGACGTAGCTGGTGATGCGAAGCTCACCACCCCTCTCCACATCATTTTAATCTCCCACCACCTGGAGATTACAGTAGAACTGGAGTACCAAGTCAGGACGGGTACACGTGTCATAAGTGATGACAGGGAGCCATCCCATATCACCAAAGGCTCTCTCCACATTGAACAAGGCTAAGCTAGCCAAGTCCACTTTGCGGCCTCCCTCTACCTTCTTGCGAGCGTAGTGGGCATAATGTGTCTCGGCTTCGTTGAAACGGAAGTGAAGACGGTCGCAAACTCTGAGTACCTTGGTACGAGCCATAGTATCTGCAAATAGAAAGAAAAACAAACAATGGGTTAGTAGAGAGGAAAAACTTGAGATTTTGACATAATAACGATGTAAATTGGTCAAAAGCCTCACTTTTCACCCATACGCGTGGGCAGGAGGACTTACATAGATCATAAATTATCTTGTGACACTCATACAGTCGGCAATTTCAACTAATTGGAATGAATTGCAAGAAATTTCAAGAAATTTAAAATTTCGACAAAATTAGGGTAAAAAGTGAAAATTTCAAGTTTTTCGATAACCAACCGATGAAACTCAAACATTTTTTAGGGCTTTTGTTCCTCGAGTCACCAACAACAAAAGCCCCCAATAAAAATCAAATTTTTACAGTTGCAAAAAATTTAATTTGAAAAATACAAGACAAACGAGCAAAAACCTGGGTTAAGAAACCTAAAAACATGAAAAGGTAGAAGAAATACCTGTAGCGGAGGTGTAGACGACGAAACAAGGAGTGCAAACCACCAATGGATCGAAGTGGGCACTATAGCAACTCAGAGGGACGAGCTGAGTCGAAGCGGAGAAGAAAGAATGAGAAATGGACTTGAATCGGAGCTTAAAAATCAGATTTTTAATCCGGGGGTCGGACAATTCGATTAAAACAATCGACCCCCGCATCAACCCTCGGCTCTCGGGAACCTGACAGAGAACCAGGGGTCGCACCCTGGGTCGGACATCCTCCGACCCCCCCATCGACCCTCGGCTCTCAGGAAGAATGGGTGATTTCTCAGGGTCGCACCCTGGGTCGGACATACTCCGACCCCCCCATCAACCCCCGGCTCTCGGGAAGAATGAGTGATTTCCCAGGGTCGAATACTGAGGGTCAGACACCCATCGACCCCCACCATCGACCCTATAGTGAAAACACAGCATTTTCGATAGAATGATCTGAAAATTTTGAAATTTGAAATATTTAGTGGTTTTAAAATATGAGAATGAAGTAATTAATGATTGTCTCTCGTGTTCAATGATTTCAGGCAATCCTACTAGCGGATTAATTAATGGCGGGACGCAGAGCAACCAGACAGAGCCATAACTCTATCCCACCACCACCACCTGTGGGGGAAGATAACCAGACACACCTGAAAACATAGGGGAACATGAACACGGCAGCATTCGTCATAAATGGGAAGGCAAATCCTACCAATCTGCCAGCTCCACCTACAGACTTGGCCACAGTCGTAATGAACTTGGCCCAACAGCTGCAACAGATGCAATAGGCACAAGCTATTATCCAAGCTGCCATAGGCATAACTCTTCTAGCTGCACAAAAACCTCCAATGCTAGCTGGACAGGCAAGCACAGCACCAGGGGGAAGTAACACAGTACCCCACGCACCTCAGACTCCTATCATGCAGGCTCAAGTACCAAATCCTGAAATAGCTCAAGGTGGATACCAATACCAACCACCTATGTATGGAGTGTATATCCCGCAGCCACTAGATCACTCTAGACTGGTGGAGCATTTTCTGAAACTGAAGCCCAGAGAATTTAATGGCAAGCCAGCAGATCCTTTATGGCTGGCACACTGGGTTGACGAAATGGAAAGAAATTTTATGATGATGACATTAAATGAAGAAGAGAAAGTGTTGTGTGCCACCTTTATGCTGAAAGGAGATGCACACCATTGGTAGAGGTCTACCAAGACGTATTTACTTACAAAGCACGCCCAACTGACTTGGGATATTTATAAAGAGGCATTCTTTGAGAAGTATTTTCCAAGAAGTTTCAGAGATTCTATGAAAAGAGAGTTCCTGAGTTTATATCAGGGACAGATGACCGTGGATGCGTATCAACAGCGTTATGAAGAGCTGTTCTTCTTTTCACCCACCAGTATGCAAGAGGAAAACACAAAGACCCGAAGGTTCGTCATGGGACTTAGGGGAAGCATCCGCGAGCACGTTCTGGGACATGAAAAGAAAATCTATAATAAAGTGGCACAAATTGCTCGAGTTATAGAATCGAGCCAGAAGGAGAGTTATTCCATGCAAAACAGAGGTATAAAAAGGCCAATTGGAAATTCTTATAACGGAGGGAATAACAAGACATTCAAACCCTTCCGTGCTCAAGGCTTTACCGCGGCAACCAAGACTACTCCCGTAGCTCAACAGCAACAAAAGCCAATTACTGAAGGGATAAAATGTTTTAACTACAACCAAGTGGGACATATAGCAAGGGAATGTCCTATGCCCAAGAAACAGTTACATCAAGGACGAGTTTACGCGGTTACATCGGAGGATGCTGCCGCATCGCCTGATGTGGTCACAGGTATGACTTACATTTTTGGTTAGTTGCATTACATTGTATGAGTATGTAGACTAAATCAAAACAAATCACAGGTATCGTACCTATTAATGGCATTCCCGCCAGGGTACTCTTTGATTCAGAAGCTACTCATTCCTTTATATCTGTGACATTTGGAAAGAAATTAAATCTACCCCTTAAATCCTTAGACTACAAACTACTTGTACGATCACCTATGGGATTAGAAGTGGAGTTAGAAAAAGGTTATGGACCATGTCCAGTTCTTATTGGTGAAAAGAACTTAGATGCGATATTTATCCAACTTGAGATGGTAGATTTTGACGTCATCTTGGGAATGGACTGGTTAATTCGGATCAAGGTTGCATCCAAGTTGGATTGACAAATGCACCAGCAACCTTTAGGGAACTTATGAACCGGGTTTTCCACGACATGTTGGATACGTCGATTATTGTATTCATTGATGATATATTAGTTTACTCCAAAGACGAGGAAACTCATGTCAAGAATCTAAACGCCACTCTGCAGCGACTATGAAGGGAAAAGCTCTACGCCAAATTTACAAAGTGTGAGTTTTGGCTAAAGGAAGTCGCATTTCTAGGCCATGTAGTATCCGCTGAAGGAATTAAAGTGGATCCCAGCAAGATCGAGGCTATTGTAAAGTGGAAAGCACCGAAGAGCGTTGCAGAAATTAGAAGTTTTCTCGGTTGAGCTGGGTAATATCGACAATTTTTGGAAGACTATTCCCGAATTGCCGTACCTCTTACCAGTTTGACTAAGAAGGGCGAGAAGTTTGTCTAGACGGATAAATGCTAGAAGAGTTTCCAAGCCTTGAAGGCTAGATTGATATCAGCTCCAATCTTGACCATCCCGATTCCAGGACAACCATTTATCTTGTACACCGATGCGTCAGGACTGGGATTAGGATGTGTACTTATGCAAGGAGAACAAGTAATTGCTTATGCCTCAAGACAACTGAAGACACATGAAAAGAACTACCCCACTCATGATTTGGAACTGGCGGTAGTAGTACATGCTGTCAAAATATGGAGACATTATCTGTACGGGGAGAAGTTTCAGATTAAATCAGACCATAAAAGTCTTACTTACCTATTTAATCAGAAAGAGCTAAATATGAGACAAAGAAGATGGCTAGAACTATTGAAAGACTACGATTGTGATATCCAGTATCATCCAGGGAAAGCTAATGTAGTAGCCGATGCGTTGAGTAGAAAGGCAATGATAAAATCTCAGGGAGAGGTTAGCACAACTACCGCAATGTGTACTACCAGAAAGGTATTCAAGCATGGTAACGAGCAGTTTGTGATAGATGAACCAGATGGATCAGCCAACCAAGGGTTTATTCATCGGTTTTCAAATATGTTAATTGCATTGAAAATTATACCAGATATAGTTGATGAAGTGAAGACAACTATTAAATCAGACCCTTACCTAAGAATGGTACAAGAAGACATCGAAAAAGGTAGAACTAACCCTGAGTTCACCTTGGGCGAAGAAAAGGTACTGAAGTACAAGGGAAGAATATGTGTACCCAAAATAGAAAGTTTGGACATTAGACACCGATTGATGAAAGAAGCCCATACCACCATCTATTCGATACATCCTGGAAGTACGAAGATGTATCATGATCTAAATAAATTATATTGGTGGAGAGGAATGAAAGCAGATGTACTAAGTTCGTGTCTCAATGCCTAAATTGTCAGAAGGTAAAGGCTGAACGACAAAGACCGGCAGGATTGTTACAGCCGTTACTAGAACCAGCATGGAAATGGGACTGCATCACTATGGACTTCGTCACGGGATTACCATTGACTCCTCAACTAGTTGACGCAGTTTGGGTGATTGTAGACCGCCTGACTAAAACAGCTCGCTTTATACCTATACAACCTCAGTATACACTAGAGAGGTTAGCTAAGCTGTATGTGGATAACATTATGCGATTACACGGTGTACCTGAAAGTATTGTGTCCGATAGAGATCCACGATTTACTTTAAAGTTTTGGGAAGGATTGCAAAAGGCTATGGGTACAACATTAAAGTTTAGTACTGCATTCCATCCACAGACAGATGGATAGTCAGAGCGTACAATTCAGATTCTAGAAGATATGCTTCGAGCATGTGTAATTGACTTTAAAGGATCGTGGGATGAAAAGTTACCACTGATTAAGTTCGTTTATAATAATAGCGATTAGGCTACTATACAGATGTCACCCTATGAAGCACTGTATGGCAGAAAGTGTCGAACTCCTTTGTTTTGGAATGAAGTTGGGGAACGTAGTATTGTTGGACCAAAATTTGTTGAAGAGACTTGTCGAGTGGTCGACATTAACAAAGAAAGGGTGAGAACAGCTCAGAATCGTCAGAAGCAATATGTCGATACCCGATGCCGAGACCTTGAGTTCGTCGTGGGTGATAAAGTATTCTTAAAAGTATCGCCTATGCGAAGATTGAAACGGTTCACACAGAAAAGGAAACTAAGTCCAAGATATGTCGGGCCATATGAGATTCTAGCTAAATGTGGGAAAGTGGATTACGAGTTAGCACTACTACCATCTATGTCAAGTGTGCATGATGTATTTCATATTTCCTTATTGAAGAAGTATGTTAAAGATCCAACGCACGTTCTGACAGTAGATCTACTTGATTTGACTGATGATTTGACATTTGAAGTAACACCAATTGAAATCACCAGCCGAAAAGTTCAACGACTACGCAACCGAGATATCTATTATGTTAAGGTCACCTGGAGAAGTAGAGATATGGAAGAAATCACATGGGAAGAAGAGAATGCTATGCAAAAGCAATACCCTCATTTATTCGACTTAGAAGGTATGTACAATTTTGAGGACGAAATTTTTATAAGTAGGGGGGAGTTGTAAGACCCATATCGAACTAACCCGGTCTTACCACCTTGAACCAGGTCTACCCATCATGGTCGAGCCAAATGGATCAAGTGCGTGAGGGAGATCACGATCCCAAGTATTAAACTGACCCAAAAACACTAAAAATAGGGGGAGGGTCGTATACCCAGCAAGGTAGGGTCGGACCCCCCAATATAAAAGTCAGACCCTGAGTTTTATACCGGGGGTCGAACATTTTAAGAACCAAGGGTCGACGGGATCTCCGACCCCCTCATCGACCCCCAGTCTGCCGACAGAAACCGTGATTTGAAAACTTTCTAAATTTCAATGGGATTCTTTCCTAGTCTCAATGGGACTTATTTTAGGAGTTTCTACTCTATAAATAGGACGTCCCTAAGCCTCTTTCACTCCTTTTAGAACCCTAATTGGATTGAGAGAAAGAGAAGAGATGGAAAAGAGAAAGAGAAGAGAAGGAAAGTAGAGAAGAAGATCAAAAAGAAGAGTTCAGAGAAACAAGATTAATTCTCAGGTATGGATACTATCTCCATGTAATTCTACAGACCTTAGAATAGATAGAGAAGAGGGAATGATCTAGGAGAAACCCAAATCATCCACACATGGTTAAGTTTTCATGAAAAACCATGGGGGAAATCATGAAAGCCATATAGGTGAATGAACTACGGTTCTAGGCCATAGAACATGTGTAGAATGGATTGTAGAAGTAACCCATAGGACCCCAAACACGAAGAATGAATTGTAGGATGAAAAACTGACTAAACCCACAGGGGGTCGCACGGGGGGTCGATGGCCAATCGACCCTACCAGACCCTGATAATCGACCCCCAGTGTTCGGGAAGTCCAGACTGTGGGTGGTCACACCCAGGGTGGATGGAACCTCCAACCCTGGCATCGACCCCCAGTTAACAGCATGCTTATTAAAGTTTGAATTAATTTTAATTAAATTCTATCGACTTGGTTAGGTCTTCTAATGATGTAACATCGATATATAGTTGATTCTTAAAGCTTGAAAGAGGACCTACGATTAAGTAAAGGTGAGAGAACAAGACCTAAACTAATTGGTTAATAATAAGCTGTTTTACTTTTGAGTCCAATGCCATGATTGATTTTATGCGTGTATGATTGTTATGTGCATTCAACATGTCATCCAATATTTCTATTATTACTGTTCATGCATATTTAATTCTTGTTTATTTCTTGTTTATACATGATGATGATGATGATGATAGGAATAGGCATGTGGATGTATGTGTGTGGTTGGTGTGCTTGATGCGAGCGAGTATCAGGGGGAGGTGTCATAGGCGGGGCCTCAGCACTCTAGCTCTATCTCTAACTCAAGTCTTGTCCACTGACATCGTCGTATCGCCATTACCTTAGCAGAACTATTACGTCATAGGGTATGAGGGGAGGTGGTCTCAGACCGTGTAGTCTCTGACTCTACCGGGGGCCTTAGCCCTATCTCTATGGACATATTGAGGGATGCTGGGGTGAGGCCTTGGATACACTGATTGGCATTAGGATTGGTTAGTTGCGAGTCCAATTTACGAGCCCTCGCCAGCAGGGGCTTACGTGTTGGTATGGGCAATGAGTACAGTAATAAACGTAACATTTGTGTGTATATTGTCCATGATTGGGTGCATGTGAGTCGACAATAAACATTACCTTTGGGCGGCTTCACACACTCGTGTATAGAGGTACGGCGTCAATAAACGTGATCTTTGGCCACCTATCATTTCTATAGCACATTGCAAACTTATTTATCAAACCAAAGATATGAATTGAATGCATGCATATGTTTGTTGCATTGTTTTGTTTGCTCACTGAGCCATAATGTGTGCTCACCCTCTCGATGTTGAATAATTTTAGTTGATGATGCAGGTACCACAGTTGCAGATTATATAAATGCTCCGGTGTATGTGCATGTTGCTGCAATGGAAGCTGAAGACTTAGAGGATGCGCATGACCCCTCATGCGAGTGCAACTCATGCGTATTCTATTAGGATTTTATTTGGATTTATGAAAAAATGTAATTGATATTTTATTTATTTATGTCTCGGTTGATACAACAATAATTTGATATTTTAATTATGATTATTACAGTTAGAATGCTCAGTTCATTTACTATAAGACTTCTGCTATTGTGTATTTATTCTGATTATGATTGTGGATGTGCATGGTTTTATTTTTAATGGATATTGCCTATTAGTGATCCTGGTTGAACCGTTGGTTCACAGCGGTTCATCACACCGTTCTGAATGATGCAGAATTGGGGTGTGACAAAGCATACCAACTAAATTGGACTTATTGCTTACCTCATCTTGTGGTTTCTTCATACAATTGGTTCACTTGAGTCAATTATGATGGGAAGACCGGTCACGACATGAAAACGTAAGGTTAAACTGGATTCGTGGCATGCGGGTCTTACAAGATCGTCCACCCAGTCAACCAAAGAGCCCTGGGAAGTTGCCAGGGTTTGTGTGGTCTCATATAGTGCGACCGGTCAATGTCAACCACACAAGATATGTTTTGACCAGTTATGCTTGTTTGGACTCTATGCTTCGAAATTGCTTCGTTTATTATGGGACTAACATGACACTACTACATATTGTACTTGTCTCACGTATTTTTGACCTTTCAGAAACCACCACAGTTGAAAGTTGAAAATGGCTGGGCGTTGAGCAACCCGAAGGGGATGCAACCCAAGCCCGCCCCCACCACCATCTGCATAGGTAAATGCCAATGTAAACCCAGAAGAACAGGCAGGAAATCTTGAGATCGAAAATGTTGCACCTCAAGGAGTCAACAATCAAGCCAACCGAACTAATTTGCCAGCACCACCAATTGATTTGGCCACGGTTGTGATGAATTTGACATAACAAGTACAGGAGCTACATCAAAAGCAAGCGAACATGCAAGTTGCCATGGAAATTGTTCCCCCAGCTGCAAACACAACACCTGTACCTATGGGTCAAGCAAGTGCCGTACCGAGGGGTAGCAATACTATGCCCCAAGCCTTTGTTATTAACAATGCTGCACCTCAGGTACCGCAAACCCCAATGGTGCACACTCAAGTGTAGAATCCCAAAACACAGCAAGGAGGATACAATGAAGGAAATTATCAGTACCAGCCACCCATGTATGGAGTTTATGCACAAAATCAGCTGGACCACTCCCAACTGATATAGTGTTTTCTGAAATGAAACCAAAGGAGTTCACGGGCAAGCCATCAAATCCTTTGTGGTGAGTGTACTGGATTGATGAGATGGAGAGGAATTTTATGGTGATGACAATTACAGAAGAAGAGAAAATACTATGTACAACCTTTATGTTGAAAGGTGATGCACATCATTGGTGGAAGTCCACTCGGAGTTATTTTCTAACCAAGCACACCCATCTAACATGGGCTATCTTCAAATAAGCTTTCTTCGAGAAATATTTTCCTAGAAGTTTCAGAGGTCAGATGACTGTTGACGCTTACTAGTAGTGTTATGAAGAGTTGTTCTTCTTTGCTCCCACTAGTATTCAAAAAGGGGATACCAAAACCCGAAGGTTTGTCATGGGACTTAAGGGGAGTTTAGAGAGCATGTGTTGGGACTGGAAAAGAAGATATATAATGAAGCTGTACATATTGTATGAGTTCTGGAGTCAAGTTAAAGGGAAAGCTACTTTGCTCAAAACAGGGGTATTAAGAGGCCTAATGGAAATTTATTTAGTGGGGGAAACTCAAAGACCTTCAAACTATTTCGCACTCAAGGCTTCAATGTTGCAGCCAAGACTACACAGTTGGCTCAACCCCAATAGAAGCAAGGGAATGCTAGAGTTAAATGCTTCAACTGTGATCAAGCAGATCATTATTCAAGGGACTGCCCTAAACCAAGGGTGATTCGCTACGCTTGCTTGCGCCTATCGACTGAAGTAACTGCAGCAAGGAAAGGTTTATGTCATAACTTCTGAAGACGCTGCCGCATCACTTGATGTGGCAACAGGTATGACCCAACTTTTTATTTTGTAATATCTTGTTTGAGCATATAGACTAAATTAAGTAAAAATAACAGGTATTGTACCTATACCTGGCATACCTGCCAAAGTGCTCTTCGATTGGAGCCACCCATTCTTTTGTGTCTATGTCTTTTGGATAGAAATTAAATGTGCCCCTCAGACCTTTATACTCCAAACTACTAGTACGATCGCCTGTGGGATTAGAAGTGGAGCTAGACAAAGGTTATAGACCATGTCCAATCTTTATTGTGGATAAGCTATGGATGCAACCTTAATCCAACTTGAGATGACAGACTTTAACGTCATCTTAGGAATGGATTGGTTAGCTCGACATTCTGCAAATCTATTATGTGCAGAAAAGAAATTAACCTTTAAAGGCCAGGATGATGCAAAATTCAATTTTTCAGGAATTAAACTTCCTCGTAAATGAAAACTCATCCTTTCTGCATTAAAGGCTAAGAGATGCCTTGAAAAGGATGGAGTTGGATACCTTGTATCTATAGTTGATCTTACCAGAGAAGCGCCACGAATGGAAGATATCGAGATTGGGTGGGAATTTTTGGACGTATTTCCTGAGGATTTACTCTGGTTGCCACTTGATTGAGCGACAGAGTTCCTTATAGACCTATTGTCGGGGTCCGCACCTGTGTCCAAAGCATCATACCGAATGGCTCCAACTGAACTAAAGGAATTAAAGGTTCAACTACAAGAGTTATTAGACAAGGGATTTATCCGACCTAGTATACCATCTTGGGGAGCGCCAGTGTTATTCGTCAAGAAGGACGGTAGTGTTGGACTATGTATAGATTATCGAGAATTGAATCAAGAATCGATACTCATTACCTCGTATCGATAATTTATTTGATCAGTTGCAAGGAGCAAAGGTGTTTTCCAATATCGATCTTTAGTTAGGGTATCACCAATTGAAGATCAAGGATGGTGACATTCCAAAGACAGCATTTAGAACTAGATATGGACACTATGAGTTTAAAACCAGATATCCTAGTATGATATGATCACAAAGGGGATGTTTTCAGATCTACTAAACATGGAAGTAATTAATCCACCATAAATGCAGAGCATGCATCATAAATGCAAGCCATGCACAATAAATGCAAGCCATGTTGAAAAGAGTGACTCATTTCAATCAATCAACATACATTCTCCATCAGAGTGACATGGTTGATTGGTTTGCTGATCAGCTCAAGTCATTAGCATTAAACAGGCAAGGCGGTGGGCCCATTTGAGAGGACCTGAGATTGTACGTTCGAGTGCCACCCCATAACACCGTACAACAGACTGACTGCCTACTCGTACGACTACACAGTGAAGCATCATCTACCACGTAGGATCGGATGTGCTGGTAGTGACATTTGACCATCTCAAGGCTCGAATCCCTAGGAAAGGGGCCTCTAGTTGATCTTTCCCCCTTGGCTATAAATGGGAAGGGAGAAAAGAAGAGAATGTATTGCTAAACTCATTGAATACTCACAACTTAGACCATTTTGATCATCTCACACTCACTCTGTAACTCCGTTTGGAAGGTGATCTCCTTCAATACCAAGCATCGTAGTCCCTTCTCTACAAGGAATTTAGGTCTTATTCGGTTTGATTCCATCTGCTTGTCCTGGTTATATACTGACTTAAGTAACGGAGTGGCCCCGGGGTTAAAACCCGAACACCTCATTACGTGCTGTTGATCTACTATCACAGGTGGCATCATCTAAGGCGTCGGGTGAAATCCAGCGATAACATTATTAAAGTTTGCTGGATTTGCCTATAAATATCACATACAAAATTTTGTTGTTTTTAAGTTGTGGAATCGGGAAATCTAAGGGAGCTAAACAAACAGATCCCAGGCAGAACTAGTGTGGTTTATCCCCACTTTGAGCTATCAAATTTTGGGTCTGATTTTATTCCTATGCCTCAAAATTGCTTCGATATGTGAGCCTACCTAGTGTGTTTTCATTCTGCATTTTTTAGAGCAAACGAAATTGTTGGTATCAAGCTCAGCTATCTAAAGGTGAATGAAGGCAAAATTGTATTATTTGTTTCCTTATTATCTAGAAATAAGGAATTGCAAGGGACATATAGCATTATATCCAAATGGCACATAATATCCGAACAATTAAAACAGAATCAAATCTGTGTTCTTTAAAATGTGAATTGTATATGTAAAAGAATGGTTTTAGGAATCCCTATTAGATGGATCGATTCGTATGATTTTGAGAGTGGTCGAGGACTAGGATTGTCTGCTGCACAGAAGTAGTGCAGCGGACTCGATCTTAAGCATTGGGAGGACATCCGGACACAGTCTTTCGATGGCCTTTAAATGCTCAGGATTAGCTCTGTTCACATGAATGCAGCAAAGAATCTTTTTCTGAAGGGTGATCCTGATCTGATACTTTCTTTTTTTTAATATTTCTTCATTAAATATTGGTCACATGTCAACATATCATCGGATTCATACATGGATCCTAATTCCGATAGCTGGAACTAAAACTTACTCCCTCCACTCACTGAGGTTTGCAGTTTAAAAAGGCAAAGGAGGAAAGGCTGTCGCACAGAGCAGGGCTTCGGTTCTTCCATCCTTTAGCTCCTCACAGGTTACTGTTTTGTGCAGTGGTGGTTGAGAAGCCACCAAAGCCTTGGTATTAAAAATAGGTGTGAAGGTTAAAAGGGGAAAATGGAAAGTGAAAACCGTAGATGTAGAAACGAAAACCCGGCCAACCCTCTCCTTTTTTAAAGGGTCCATAGGAAAGGGCGGGCAGACGTGCAGCTGTGATAAGAGGTCGTTAAGAGAGGAGGTTATTGGTCAGAGACAGAGAGAGGAAGACAGATATAGAGAGGAAGAAAGGGTTGAAACAAGAGGGAGAGGGTTGGGAGGAGAGAGAGAGAGGGTTCTTAGAGACTCAACGAACGCACGATCTAGGGTTACATTAAGGTATCAACGCATACACATTTCGATCTTTGTCGATGCTAACGTAGTAGCAGAATGTTGGGTAGATTGATCTGTAGAAGAAACGCTCATCGTATCGATCTCTATTGTTCATTTGTTGAAGTGAATGAAATGACGGAAATGACAGTTTCTATGCTTACACTTTCTAATTTGTGGTTGTTTTAGTTTCTTAGATTGATTCATGTCGATTGAATTTATAGATCTGCATTTTGGGGATAGGAAAAAACATTGTTGGTTTTGTTTTTTCTCTCCATTTTTTTAAAACCTGTATATCGTCTTTGTGGGGCTTTTCCTTTAAAAGTTCTTTCATGCCATGATTTTGATGGATCTGTTTTGGGTTGGTCCTTGTTCTAGATCTGCATTTGCTAAACTCTAGGTTATTGGGTTGTATAAAGTGCTTGCATTTTTGTCTGGAGCTAGTGTTAAATGTTTTTTTTTTTTTTTTCCTTTTTCTAATTCAACTGTTTATGCTTTGCCATTTTTTTTTTTTTGGGTAAAGAACTGCAAATGGTTCACCTATAGTATTGGACTAGTTGTGGTAAATTTGTAATTGATATTTGTCTCTTTTCCTTAATATATTTCTGCTAGAATAATAAAGAATTTGAGTTTATGAACAATAAGTTTGGTTTTGGTAGCTCTCTATTGCAAAAGTTTCATATAAATCTCTTCCTTCCTCGTCCCCCCCCCCTCCCAAAAAAAATGTTTTGTCGTCGAAGTAGTTGTTCTTGATCTGCATTTCTTGCGCATCTGTATGATTGTTTTTTTTTTCTTCAAAGACAGCTATTTTATACTGGTTTTTGTTAGCATCTTTTTCTTATAGTTTCTTAAGGGTAATTATATAATTAACTTAATTGAATTTGATTACCGGCCAAGCAAAGAAAGAAAAAAGAATGAGAGAAAAAGACTTAATCAACCTTTATATGATATGGTTTACTTTTATTTCCTTGTTGCTACAATCGTAGCTGTTGATGGACAAAAATAATAATAATAATAATAATGATAATCTGAGACTCAAAATGTGTAGCAATTTGGTTGTTGGGCAACTCTCTCTGTTGCATTCTTGTTCAGGTTAAGGATATTGGGTTTCTTAGGCCTCAACTAATATCTTGGATGAACTGATTCTCGTACCAAGGGCTAGAGATCTTTTGAATTTTTGGTAAAATGTTTATGTAAGTTGGCACGATGGGACAAAATCTTATGGCATTTATTATATAATTGCTTGTCTCCTTTTTCCATCCTAAATCTATATTGATTGGTTACCTTAAGAAATGTTATTGCTTAGGATTGGAGAAAAAAGTCATCGTTTTCCATTTGTGATGTTGACTTAGCTATCTTGCATTTATCTTAGTACTTGCCAAATTTCAGTGGTTTGGTTTATCATTGTTCCTTATATGTTCACTCCATTTTGGTTGTCATGGGTTCAAATCTAGAAACAGCTTCTCCGTGAAGTGGGGGTAAGATTGCATACATAAACCCTTCCCTAGACCCGCAGTGGCGGGAGCCTCGTGCACTGGATACGCCTTTGGTTGACCTTTGATCTTGTGATATTTTCTGATGATTTTCAATGTTTGCATGGAAATTATACAGAAATTTACTTAAAAGAGTCAAGCATCATCATTTAGCAATTTAAATCCTTGTATTGCAATTCTGTGTAATGAATTGTAAATTTTCTTTATTTTTATAGTGCAGTTGGTGTCGTACCCTTACTGTGTTGCTTGAACATATTCTCATTGTTCTTGAACCTTTGCATGGTGTTGGTTCCTCATATGCAAATGAATTTGTTTTTGTGGAACAAAAATGCATCTTTTTTTTGGATATATGAAATGCATATTTTGATTTTGATGTATGCTAGAGACTAGGCCTTTGTAAATTTAAATTACATTTCTTGCCCTTGAAAAGCAAAATTCTCTTGCCACTTCAACCAATAATAAGCTAATTGGATAGACTTCATTAAATGGTCGAAATCGTCACTCACTTTCCAGATTCTCACTCATAATTTCATGCTACTGTAATTCCTTTGCTGTTGCTCTTTAAACTTCTTTATTGCATTTTAACATCTAAAATATACAATGGTTGGCAAGAGCAACATAATTACATCTATGTGGTCCCCTGTTTATAGGTATTGCCATACAATTCAAACGTAGGTCTGTAATACAATGTAGTAGATATCCCATCTTTTAGCATCACATACTTTCTTCCTAGAGGCATGATTCCTTTGTTTTTCAGCTCAATGTAGAGCACTTATTAGATTCCAATGGTTTTGTTGCTACCCATACAGCACTGACTGCTTAGTAAATGACAAGGCCAGTTTATCCAATGGTTCTTTTGTGCTTACTTACCCCAAAAAAAATGGTTCTTTTGTGCTTTTTAAATATGTGAACAGTCTGTAAGGACAAACAGTTGCATAATGTGCCCTTAACCTTTAATTGTGCTTATATAATAAATTTGGGTCCTTTTCCAGTGGGCAATAGAAGATGGCAGATAACGAGGACATTCAGCCTCTTGTCTGTGACAATGGGACTGGAATGGTTAAGGTACCAAATCAGAATATTCTTTGTATATTTTGGTATTCATTTTCTGTTAATTTTTAGTTTTCCCTATTCATATGTGTTTAGTAACAGTGAGAAGCTGTTTGACTTCGATTTTGGAGCTTACGTTTTACCTCATCTGGATGAACTTTGATAAATAGGCTGGATTTGCTGGAGATGATGCTCCAAGGGCTGTGTTCCCAAGCATTGTGGGTCGCCCACGGCACACTGGTGTTATGGTTGGTATGGGCCAGAAAGATGCATATGTTGGGGATGAGGCTCAGTCAAAGCGTGGTATTTTAACCCTGAAATATCCGATTGAACATGGAATTGTAAGTAACTGGGATGACATGGAGAAGATCTGGCATCACACTTTCTACAATGAGCTCCGTGTGGCCCCTGAAGAGCACCCGGTTCTCCTCACTGAAGCACCTCTCAACCCCAAGGCTAACCGTGAGAAGATGACCCAAATAATGTTTGAGACCTTCAATGCTCCAGCCATGTATGTTGCAATCCAGGCTGTTCTTTCCCTTTATGCCAGTGGCCGTACAACTGGTAAGCAAATCTTTACAGGCTAAATCTCTCTCTCTCCGGTGTTTTATTATGTTGAAATCATTAATATATTTGTCTGGGGATGACATGAATCCCACTATCAAATGCTTGTGAACAGAAGATTATTGTTGGGGTCTAAGTTGTTGATTCCAAGTGGTTGGATTAGTTGAAGCTGTGTTGAGTTGAATCTGTTCAGCACTAATAAATACTTGATTCTCCAGACTCTATAATGAGGATGAGTATGTGTGTATGCTCTTGTGTTTAGACATTTTAACAATGTAATGGTAATGCTAATAGTCTGTCAAATGTGTCGTTTTTGTCCATTATGTAGGTATTGTTCTGGATTCTGGGGATGGTGTCAGCCACACGGTTCCAATCTATGAAGGTTATGCTCTCCCGCATGCCATCTTGCGTCTAGACCTGGCGGGTCGTGATCTCACAGATGCCCTTATGAAAATCTTGACCGAGCGTGGCTACTCTTTCACCACCACTGCAGAGCGTGAAATTGTGAGGGACATGAAAGAGAAGCTGGCTTACATTGCCTTGGATTATGAACAAGAGCTAGAGACATCCAAGACCAGCTCGTCTGTGGAGAAGAGCTACGAGTTGCCTGATGGGCAGGTCATCACCATCGGAGCTGAACGTTTCCGATGTCCAGAGGTCCTCTTCCAGCCTTCAATGATTGGTATGGAAGCTGCTGGCATACATGAGACCACCTACAATTCCATCATGAAATGTGATGTCGATATCAGGAAGGATCTTTATGGCAACATTGTCCTCAGTGGTGGCTCCACAATGTTCCCTGGCATTGCTGACAGAATGAGCAAGGAGATCACAGCACTAGCGCCCAGCAGCATGAAAATCAAGGTGGTGGCCCCACCAGAAAGGAAGTACAGTGTTTGGATTGGAGGATCCATCTTGGCATCCCTCAGCACTTTCCAACAGGTAAATTCTATTATCATGCAAGCATTCTCATTTGCACAGGCAGCTGATATACTTGCCAATTATGGGACCCTTGAACTTGAAAATTTGTTGATGGATAACCCTAGTTTATTGATTGTAACCCTTTGCTTTTTACTGCAGATGTGGATTGCAAAGGCTGAATATGATGAATCTGGGCCATCAATTGTGCACAGGAAATGCTTCTGATCACCCAATAGCATGGCATATGTTGACAAAAAGGAGGAAGCCGTATCATAGAAATGCTTCTGACTGAGCACATCTGGAGAAATGCTGCTTTCTTACTTTCTTTATTTCCCGTTTATTCTCTCTTTGTTCCTCTCAATTTAATGACTTGAAAGGGGTGAGAATTTTCACGCCCGGGAATCCCCCTTTTTTTTTTTTTTTTTTTTTAATTTATTGTTTCATCCTAGAAGTTGTGTTTTAATTGATTAATACTGCTTCAGGTTGGATTTGTATCAAGGGGTCTGCCATTACTTAATTAGAGGTCCTTTTGATTAATTAAAATCAATAAATATCTCTTCCATGTTAAATCATGTATGTGACACTTTACTGACTGGATTTCTACCCATCGTATGTCAAATTTTCTTTCATATTTTTTTTTTTTTTTGAAACCCAAACAATATCAATTTTTTTTTTCTTTTCCCTTTATTTTGTTATTTATTTTCTGCTTGATTTCAATATTCGAGAACCCTATATATTGATCTCATGATGTTTCCTCTGAGGCCAATAATCAGCCAGTGTCGTCGCTTAGGTTTGGTACTGGAATGATTGTCTTCATGGTAGATGCAGAAAATGTGCCTTTTTATGCTCTGTCGACGAGCTGCATCGGCCAAATTTACACCACTTGAATCCCACAAACGCCACTTCTGACTCGTGAAACTTTGAGCTCTACCTACTTGTTTTAAGATGTGTTGTGCATTCAATGCGCTTGCTTGCTTGGCTTGGTCAGATGGACATAATTCTTTACTCAAAAAAATTTTGATGAGACAGAGCTAGGTCGGAACTGCTCAAAAGTCTCATTATCAATGTTTGCTTTCAAATTTGGCTAAAGCATGAGCATCTTCCCCCATCACCCCCCTCCCTCCCTCCCTCCCTCCCTCCCTCCCTCCCTCCCTCTGCCCCCGACCAAAACCCAAAAAAGAAAAGAAAAAAATAAAATAAAATAAAAGGTTTTCTGGTCGGCTGTGGGTGGACATGTGTAATATAATCAATCCTCTGGTGGCTTATCTTTTCAAATGTTCAGTTTGTTTTGATGTTAAATTTTACGATTAAATTATTTGTGTAACATTTTGTATGTTGATATATTTTTTTTTTCAATGTTTATTTTCAATAGGCAAAAAAAGATGAAATTCCTTATAGTAAGTGATGGGGCTGTTCTCTCTCTCTCTCTCTCTCTCTCTCTCTCTCTCTCTCTCTCCCCCCCCCCCCCCACCCCCGCCCCCCTTGGTGCCTAGTTCCTAGCAGGATAACCATGCTTGTGAACCTAGAGAAGCTCCTCCATCCATTGGCCAAGCTCCTTCCATTCTAGATGAATTGAATCCTCTGCTCCCAGCATACTTGGAGAGCTTTCCTCCCCTGGTCAATCATCCCTCCACTCCCACCTCTAGCTCCCCTCTCCCCTCTACGGATATACATCCTCCACCCAATTCAGCATGCATTGCAAATAGGGGTCAATCTGCTTGGGATAACGGAACTCTTAGGTATGTCACTCTCCTTTATTCTCAATTGGTGATATCCCGATAGGAGATCAATCTTGGAAAACACCACAGCGCCTTTTAGTTGATCAAACAAGTCATCTATGCGTGGGAATGGATATTGATTTTTGATGGTGAGCTTGTTCAGTTCTCTGTAATCAATGCAGAGACGTACGCTCCCATCTTTCTTCTTCACGAATAATACTTGAGCACCCCAAGGAGAAATGCTAGGCCTTATGAAACCTTTATCTAGCAGTTCTTATAGTTATACATTCAACTCTTTGAGTTCAGTAGACGCCATCCTATATGGAGCTTTTGACACTGGTGCTGTGCCAGGTAGCAAGTCTATTACAAACTCTATTGCACGTTCCGGTGGTAGTCCCGGTAGATCCTCTGGAAACACATCTAGAAATTCCTTCACTACTTCCGAATCTTCCAAACGGGATCGCTAAGCTGTAAAATCTAGGACTAACACCAAAAATCCTAAATCTTCATTCTGAAGACATTTGATTGCCTTGAGCACTGAAAGGAACAACTTCCTTTTCTTTGTCCTCTTTTCTCCCTTGAACTCGAATGTTTCCCCATTTTCACCTTCAAATTTCAGCTTCTTCTCTGCACACTGGAGACTAGCCTTATGTTGTGACAACCAATCCATTCCCAATATCACGTCGAAGTCTGACATCTCTAGATGGATCAAATTTGTTTTTAGGCTTCTACCTTCAACTATGATTGGACAAGGTCCATGGTATTCATTAAGTACTACTTCAATACTAAGAGGCGATCTCAAGATCAATAATGTCTCTAGAGTCTTGGTATCACCTCCTACCTTTTCCCCAAAAGACGAAGCTACAAAGGAAGGGGTGGCTCTTAAATCAAAAAGTACCCTAGCCAGTATTCCCACTACACTAACAATACCTAATAATAATACCATGTTTTAGATGCATGCTCACACATTCAAATATAATTAATCTCAAAAGAATACCTGTCACCACATCTATAGCATAGATCTTTCCAGGTTGTGTTGCTTTAGGCGGGAGTGGACAGGTCCTAGCATAATGTCCCATCTGTCCACAAATGTAGCATTTTAGAATTGCAGGTGCTGTGACTACTGTGCGATTATTTGCAGGGGCTGCTTTGATTGCTACTGGTTTGGCTGTGGTCTGGTTGGTTTTGAAAGCCTTGTTCGTCGCTCTACCACCAGAAAAATTTGCTGTCCTCTTGTTACCTCCCTTCTGAGCGAAGTAACTATCTCTCAAACTAGCTTCAATGACCTTGACTGTCTGGACGGCCTCTGAGTAAATCTCTTTTCCAAGGGCATCCTATTACACCCCAATTTTGGACTAACCAGTGGTGTGATGAACCTTTAATAAACCAACGGTTCAATCAGGATCTCGTATAGGCCGTGCCCATCCGATTAAACCAGACACATTCCACAAGCATAATCAGAGTAAATCAATAATAGAGGAAGTCTTTATTACTAATGAACTGAGTATCTAAAAATGATAATAAATAATTAAATCCAAGTATCCTCCATGACTCAAGACATAAAATAAAATAATCAATTACATGTCCCGATAATTAAAAAATAACTAAACTAATAAAAAAACACATTGATTGCATTCGCATAACAAATCATGCATCTCCTCCACAGTTTCTACGTCCATCGCCGCTACATATCCATATGACGGCGCGTTCACATAATCTTCAACAGTAGGACCTGCATCAACAACTAAAAATAGTCAACGTCGAAAGGGTGAGCACACATCACGGCTCAGTGAGCAAACAAAACAATGCACAAAAATATGCATGCAATCAATTCATATCTTTGGTCTGGTTTTTAAGTTTGCAATGTGCTCTAGAAATGTTTGGCGGCACCGCACCTCTATACACGAGTATGTGAATCTGTCCAATGGATCAAACACCATTATCGTCCCATAAGCACCTACCATGGAATAAAGATAGAGCTAAAGTGTCCGGATCACACACCACCAATACTTTCCCTGATGCCCTACCCATACCAACACGTAAGCCCCTATTGGCGAGGGCTTGCAAAGTGGGCTTGCAACTAACCAATCCTAATGTCATTCAATGTATCCAAAGATTCACCCTAGCACCCCTCAATACGTCCATAGAGATAGAGTTAAGGCCCCTCGACAGAGTCAAAGACCACACGGTCCAAGACCACCTCCCCTGATGCCCTACGACATAATGGTTCTGCGAAGGTAATGGCGATACGACGATGTCAGTGGGTAGGAATTGAGCAGAGATAGAGTAAGAGTCTGGTGACCAGGCTGAACCACAATGTCACGTCCTCCCCCTGATGCTCTACTCGCATCCAACACATTAACCACACACATACAGTCACATGCCTATTCATAGCATCATCATCATCATCATGTTATAAATAGACAGAAATAAATATGCATGAGTAGTAATAGAAAGAATATTGGATGATATGTGAGATGTACATTACAAGCAAGCAAGCATTGCATTGGATACGAAAAATAAACAGTTTGTTATTAATCAATTAGTTTAGGTCATGTTCTCTCACTTTTAACAATGTTTGATCTTCTCCAAGCTTTGTAAATCACTTTTGAACCACTTGAAAACCTAAGAAATTTATGGATTGTAAGTTAGGGTTCAAGTTCATTAAGCTACAGTAGTCAGAAGTCCAATCTAGAATCAAACAGCCTTCCGAAGATCGAGTGGTCGCAGGTGTGGCTGCACCTGTGGTCTCAGTTTTTACGACCACAGGGTGTGTGGTCGATACGTGTGGTCGCATATCATGTGACCACACATGTGACCATACCCTCTCTAGGACCTTATCGAGAGCGTGTGGTCGATCATGTGTGCCTCGTGTGGTCGACCATAGCTGCGACCACAGAAGTTTTGGTCTACTTTCACTCTTAGTCCAACCCCTTCATGATTTGATTCCTTGGCTTATCATTAGGGTCATTCCTATGATTGATCTATGACCTTAATTTTTATAATTTACCATAACCTACTCTTCATAGATATCTCTTGAGTTTTTGTCTATGGTCTCATGGTTGAGATCCTGCTTTGATTCAACATCTCAATTACGATGGAGGATCATATTCTAGATGTTCTACTTCTACAAAGAAAGGTTCCATATCTTAAACTTGTTAGAGAACCAGGGCTTTCTCTGCAACTCTTCCTCCTAGCCTTCCTCTTCAATCTCCTTTTCTTTCTCCTTCTCTCTCTCTCTCTCTCTCTCTCTCTCTCTCTCTCTCTCTCTCTCTCTCTCTTAATTTGGGTTCTAAAAGAGTAGGAGAGACTATGGGATGTCCTTAATATAGAGAGAAACTCTCCATATAGGGTCCCAATCTAACTAGGAAAGAGATCCTACAGTTTTGGAAAGTTTTCAAAACTAAGAGTCGGTCCTGACATCGTGTGGTCGCACGTATGGTAGCAGAATCCGTTGACCACACGTCCCAAATATGCGACCACACATCCCAGAATTGAGTGGTCTCATTTTTCTTAGGTGTGGTTGACTATACCTGCTTAGGTATTCGACCACACACTCCTAATTAGCTGATTTTGGTTCGAATTACATACCTAGCCTTGTGGTTCCTTCACACACTCCTAATTAGCTGATTTTGGTTCGAATTACATACCTAGCCTTGTGGTTCCTTCACACACTTGGTCCGCTTGGTCCGACCATGATAGGAAGACCTGACACAACATCGTAAGACTAGGTTAGTAGAGTGCGGGTCTTACAACTCCCCCCTTCTTATATAAATTTCATCCTCGAAATTTGTACATACCTTCCGAGTAAAAAAGGTGAGGATATTGCTTCCGCATAGCGTTTTCTTCTTCCCATGTGATTTCTTCCACATCTTGGCTTCTCCAAGTAACGTTAACATAATAGATGTCACGGTTGTGTAGACATTGAACCTTTCGACTAGTAATTTCAAAAGGTACTACTTCGAACGTCAAATCTTCAGTCAGACCCAATGGATCCGCTGTTAGGATGTGCGTTGGATCTCGGATGTACTTCTTCAGCAACAAGATATGAAATACATCGTGCACGTTCGACATAGATGGAGGTAGTGCTAACAATATGCCACATTTTCACGTTTAGCTAGAATCTCATATGGCCCAACGTACCTCGGACTTAGCTTTCCTTTCTGTCCGAACCGTTTTAAGCCTCGCATAGGTAATATTTTCAGGAATATTTTGTCACCCACGATGAACTCAAGGTCTCGATGTCTATTAACCGCATACTGTTTCTGACGATTATGAGCTGTGCTAACTCTTTCCTTGATTATGTCGACTACTTTGCACGTTTCTTCAACAAACTCGGGGCCTACAAATCTTCGCTCCCGACTTCATTCTAAAACAAAAGAGTTCGACATTTTCTACCATACAATGCTTTATAGGGTGACATCCGTATAGTAGCCTAATAGCTGTTGTTATATGCAAACTCGATCAATGGTAACTTCTCATCCCATGATCCTTTGAAATCAATAACACAAGCTCGGAGCATGTCTTTTAGAATCTGAATGGTACACTCTGACTGTCCATCGGTCTGAGGGTGAAAGGTTGTACTAAACTTCAACGTGGTTCCCACAGCCTTCTGCAATCCTTCTCAAAATTTTGAGGTAAAGCGTAGGTCTCTGTCAGACACGATGCTTTCAGGTACTCCATGCAATTTGACAATATTATCCACGTTCAACTTTGCTAACCTTTTCAAAGTATATTGAAGTCGCATGGCGATGAAACGAGTACCCAGATTGCATCTACTGATTTGGGAGTCAACGGTAACCCAGTGACGAAGTCCATAGTAATGCAGTCCCATTTCCAGGCTGGTTCAGGTAGCGGTTGTAATAAGTCTGCTGGTCTTTGTCTTTTCACTTTTACTTATTGGCAATTTAGGCATTGAGACACATATCGGGCTACATCCGGGCTACATCCATTTTCATTCCTCTCCACTAATAAAGTTTCTTTAAATCATGGTACATCTTCATACTTCCAAGATGTATTGAATAGGATGTGGAGTGGGCTTCTCTCATTAATCTATTTCTGATATCTATATTTTCACTTTTAGGTAAGCACACCCTTCCCTTGTACCTTAACGTTCTTTCAGAATCCAAAGTAAAATCAGGAATGGTTCTTCCTTTCTCCGAATCTTCCTGTACTGTTCTCAGATAGGGATCGGATTTGATTGCCATTTTCACTTCTTCCAACAAATCGGGTACAATCTTCAGTGCAGCAAACATATTTGAAAACTTGTAAAATCAACCCTAGGTTTGTCGAACCTCCTAGTTTATCGACAATGAATTGCTTATCGCCATAATTAAATACTCTTGTTGTGACACACATGGCACTACTCAAGTTGGCTTCTTCTTCTGACCTTGTCATTACCTTTCGGCTTAGTGCATCAATGACTACGTTAGCCTTCCTGGATGATACTGAATATCATAATCGTAATCCTTTAGTAACTCCAGCCATCTTCTCTATCTCATGTTCAACTCTTTCTGGTTAAAGAGATACGTGAGACTCTTGTGATCTGACTTGATTTAAAACTTTTCTCCATAGAGGTAGTGTCTCCATAACTTGACGGCATGTACCACTACCGCTAACTCCAAGTCATGTGTAGGGTAATTTTTTTCATGTGCCTTCAATTGTCTTAAAGCATACGTAATTACTTGCTCTCCTTGGATGAGAGCACATCCCAATCCTAACCCAGAAGCGTCAGTATACAAGGTAAATGGTTCTCCTAGTACCGGAATGGTCAATATGGGAGCTGATATCAGTCTTGCCTTCAGTGTTTGGAAACTCTCTTCACATTTATCGATCCAAATAAATTTTTCTCCTTTCTTCGTCAACCTGGTGAGAGATACGACGATTCCGATGCAGTCCTCCACAAACCGTCTATAATACCCAACTAAATCCAAGAAACTTTTGATTTCTACAACACTCTTAGGTGCTTCCCATTTTACAATAGCTTCAATCTTACTGGGATTCACTTTAATTCCTTCTGCGGATACTACATTGTCTAAGAAAGCGATTTCATTTAGTTAGAACTCACACTTCTTGAATTTGGCATAAAACTTTTCTTTCCTTAGTCGCTGTAGGGCTGCTCTAAGATCTGTCACATGAGTCGCCTCATCCTTGGATATATCAATATATCATCTATGAAAACAATAACCGAAGTGTCTAACATATCATGAAACACTCGATTCATGAGTTCTATAAAAGATGTAGGTGCGTTTGTTAATCCAAAGGACATCACCAGAAACTCATGATGTCCATATCGGGTTCAAAATGTTGTCTTTGGAATGTCACCATCCTTGATTTTCAACTGATGATACCCAGACCTAAGATCTATCTTTGAAAACACCTTCGCTCCTTGCAGCTGATCAAATAGATCATCGATCTGATGTAGGGGATATCAATTCTTGATCGTGAGCTTGTTTAATTCCTATTAGTCTATACATAATCTGACACTACCGTCCTTCTGCTTAACGAATAGCACTAGCGCTCCCCAAGGTGATATGCTTGGTCGGATAAAACCCTTGTCCAATAGTTCTTGCAATTGAACCTTCAATTCCTTCAATTCAATTGGAGCCATTCAGTATGGTGCTTTAGATATAGGTGTCGACCCTGAAAATAGGTCGATGACAAACTCTGTCGCTCTATCAGGTGGCAAACCAGGTAAATCTTCAGGGAACACGTCTGAAAATTCCTGTACAACTTCTATATCTTCCATTCATGGTGCTTCTTTGGTAAGGTCCACGACAGACACAAGATATCCAACTCCACCCTTCTCAAGGCATCTTTTAGCCTTTAGTGTAGAGAGAATGAGTTTACGTTTACGAGGGAGTTTAGTCCCTGAAAAACTGAGTTCTTTACTGTTCTGGCCTTTAAATGTCAATTTCTTTTTACACATAATAGGTTCGCGGAGTGTCGGGCTAACCAATCCATTCCTAAGATGACGTCAAAGTCTGCCATCTCAAGTTGGATTAAGGTTGCATCCATAGTCTTCTCACCAATAGAATTGGACATGGTTCATAACCCTTGTTTAGTTCTACTTTTAATCCCATAGGTGATCATACAAGCAGTTTGCAATCTTAAGGTCTGAGGGATAGACTTAGCTTCTTTCCAAACGACATAGATATAAAAGAATGAGTGGCTTCAGAGTCAAAGAGTACTCTGGCGGGTATGCCATTTATAGGTAAGATACGTTTGATTTTTCTTCTTAAATTAATCTACATGCTCACACAAGGTATTACAAAACAAAAGGTCAGGTCATACCTGTGACTACATCAGGTGATGCAGCAGCATCTTCAGCAATCACCTCATAAACCTTGCCTTGCTACGCTTGCTTCTTTGGTTTAGGGCAGTCCCTTGAATAGTACCCCATTTGATCACAATTGAAGCACTTAACTCCCGCATTTTCTTGCTTTAGTTGAGGTGGAGCCGCATGGTTAGTCTTGGTAGCAGCATTGAAGCCTTGGGTGCAGAAGGGTTTGAATGTCTTTGAGTTCCCTCCATTAAATGTATTCCCATTTGGCCTCTTAATGTCTCTGTTCTGAGCAAAATAGCTCTCCCTCTGGCTCGATTCTAGTACTCGAACAATCTATACCATCGCATTGTATATCTTCTTTTTCAGTCCTAATACATGTTCTCAAATGCTTCCACTAAGTTCCATGACGAACCTTTGGGTTTTGATATCTTCTATCTGCATGCTAAAGGGAGCAAAGAAGAATAGCTCTTCATAATGATGCTGATAAGCGTCTGCAGTCATCTGTCCTTGATACAAACTTAAGAACTCCTTTTCCATCACATCTCTGAAACTCTTGGGGAAATACTTCTCAAAGAATGCTTCCTTAAAGATAGCCCAAGTCAACTGGGTGTACTTGATCAACAGAGAACCTCGAGTGGATTTCCACCAATGATGTGCATTACCTTTCAGCATAAAAGTGGCACATAATACTTTCTCTTCTTCATTGATAGTCATCATAATAAAGTTCCTTTGCATCTCATCGATCTAGTGAGTTGGCCACAGAGGATCCGATGGCTTGCCAGTGAACTCTTTTGGTTTCATTTTCAGGAAACTTTCGATCAGCCTAGAGTGGTCCAGTTGATTCTGTGCATATGCTTCATACATGGGCGTTGGTACTGATGGTTACCTTGGTTATATTTGCCTTGCGGTGCTTCAAGATTCTACGGTGCTTCAAGATTCTACACTTGAGTTTGTACAACTGGCATTTGAGGTGCTTGGGGTACCATGTTGTTCATAGTAGAAGCTTGGGGCACAGTATTGCTACCCCTGGGTATGGTACTAGCTTGCCCCGCAGGTATAGGTGTTGTATTCTCAGCTGGGGGAGCAATTCCAATAGCAGCTTGCATGTTCACTTGCATTTGCTGTAATTGCTGCACCTGTTGTGCGAAGTTCATAACAACCGTAGCCAAATCCGTAAGTGGGCTGACAAATTTTTTAGGTTGGCCTGATTGTTGACTCCTGATGGTGTTACATTCTGGTGCTCCAGGTTTCCCTCATGTTCCTCTAGGTTTTCATTGGCATTTACCTCCACAGGTGGTGGTGGAGGTGGGCTTGGGTTATGTCTTCTCCTGTTTATTCTACGCCCAGCCATTTCCTACTTCCAATTGTGGTAGTGTCTGAACAGTCAAGGAAACAGGTGAGACAAGTACAATATACAATAATCGCATGTTAGTTTCATAATAAACGAGGCAAACTTTAAATTTTTAGGGTCATTCAAACAAGACAATGCATTTTCATCTTGTGGTCAATAGGTCTGGTCGCATTATATGCGACCACAAGGTTGAGACCACACAAACCCTGGCAGCTTACCGAGAGCCTGTGGTCGATCGTGTGGTCACATTTTTGGTTGAATTCTACGACCGCACGACCCTAAATCAGGTTATAAACCCGATTTCGAGCCATTTGTCTTCATTCTTCTTTTGTCTCCTATTGTTCACAACTCAACTCGTCTCCACTGAGTTGCTATAGTACAGACCACTCACTTTGAGCCAAAATTTCTTGATCAACCACTGGATTCTACATCTCTACGGTACGCTTTAAATTCCCATTGTTCTCTTTGTCGGTTCATCTTAGGTTTTCATCGCCTATTTCAATCTTTTCCCAATTAAATTTTATTTAACCGTAAAATTTGATTTTTATTGGTAAACCTTGCTATTGGGCACCCAACGGAAAAAAATCCTTTAGAAAATTTGGGTTCATCGGTCGGTTTGGTCAAATAATGGAAAAATCTATCTTTTTACCTAGAAATTGAGGATTTTTCCCATTCCTCAAAATTTCTCCAATTTTGTTTTAATTGATGGAAATTCTCATTTGATTGATCATTGTATGATGGCATTGTGACGTATATAAGTCCTCTAGTCCAAGAATTTGGATGAAAATGAGGCTTTTGGCCAAATCACTCCGTTATAATGCTGAAATTTAAAATTCTCTATATCTAACGAGTTGCCTGTTGGTTTATGCTTCTCGCAGGAAACATGGTTTGTACCAAAGTCCCTAGAGTTCATGATCATCATCGCTTCAGGTCCATCGAAGCAGAGGTACAGTATCTCTGGTACCATTGCAAGAAGGTAGAAGGGGGTCGATGTGTCAACCTAGCCAGCCTAGCCCTGTTTGATGTGGAGAGGGCGTTTGGTGATATGGGCTGGCTCCCCATGATTTTATATGAGGGTTGCATCCGTCCTGAGTTGGTGAAGCAGTTCTACTGTGATCCAGAAGACATAGATAGGGGTAGAGAGCTTCAGATCACTAGCTTAGTAAAAGGTGTACCTATCTCGTTCAACTATCAAGAGTTGGTTGATCTCCTGGGCATTTCAAATGACGGGCCACTGGTCTACTGTGTACCAAAGGAGCCCCAATTCTTATCAGTGGGAATGCGTACAGAGGTATGTAATCAGCTTCTTAGGGATACCCACTGGCAGATGAAGGCAGTTAACCTCCGTCCAGAGTGTGAGATCTACATGTAAATTTTGGGACGAAATTTCTTTTAAGGGTGGGGGAGTTATAAGACCCGCACTCCGTAAACTCGATCTAAACCTTGGTTTTATGTCGTAGCAAGTCTTCCGATCATCACCAGGCCAGACGGGACGAGCGGATGACAAACAGGTACAAAATTGGATCAAAGACGGTCAAATAGATGTTATTTTATGTTGACCGGTCGATGGTACCGGTCTTGGTACCGGTCGACCGGTCAGCTCTGCGCAGCTGAGTGTGGAGATCCAGAAATTGACTTCTACGGGTCCCACTTTCTTGATTTTGAATCCTAAGACTTTCCTAATCCTAATAGGGTTACTAAACCCTAATTCTAGCCTATATAAACACCCTTAAACCTCCTCAAATCCTTTCCATTGTCTCTCACAAACCCTAGAGAGGAGAAGGAGGTTGGAAAGGAGAGGAAGCTAGGAAGAAGAAGGAGGTGCCGCCATTGCCGTTTGACGACGGTCACTTTACGCCAGTCGACGGTAAGTGTTTTAACCACTCTTCTTACCCTATGACTCTAGGATAGTTATAGGGGTGGATCAATACCATGCAAAGTAGGTATTGATCTAAAACCCTAACTGGACCTTAAAACCCTAAATTTTGTCGTCAAACCCTAGATTCAAGTTCCGAGATGATATTCATCGAAACTAGACTTGAATGAGTTGGGGATAACTCTAACTCAAAGCTCAGACTTAGAATGGATAGGAGAAACCCTAGAAACCCATAGAGATTGATCGATGGTAGTCGAAAAACCCAAAGTATGGTCTTCCAGAGACATACCGGTCGATTATACCGGTTACACCCTGTGTGACCGGTATGTTGCCACCGGTACCTTCCGGGGGGCTAGTCTGTGGGGACTGGCTGACCATACCGGTCGTCAGTCTTCCCCACAGAGCTGCGATCGGTACATGCCGCCGGTCAGCTCTGTGAGGGTATTTTGTAACCTTGTTGGTTTTCGACCAATGAGAAACCTAAGAAACTATTCAAATGAAACCCTAATATTATGTAGGACCTTGTGATAGCACGTTTGGATCTTGCGACGTGGAGCAAGCTAACAAACGAGCATCAGGTAAGGGAATCTGACCTAAACCCTAATAATTAATGGATAGTAAATCATTGTTAATAACCTGAATATATATGATGTGATGTTTGTGCATATTCACACGCCATCTTTACTTTCAGTTATTATTATTGTTCATGCATTTATAGGATGTGATTGTTAGGCATGTGATTGTTTTCGTTGGTGTGTGGAGTGGGGCGTGGGCCTGGGATCATTCCTCACACTGGCACTTTTGTAGTATTCTATCTTAACATGCTTGGTACGGGTGGGGCATCAGGGGAAGATCATGGTACGGTGGTCTCCGATGTTGATGCTGGCCTGGCAATGGTGATGTGGCACTGTGGTCTTCGAGGTCGACGCTGGCTTGTCCATGATGCTTTAGCTCTATCTCTATGCCGTAGGGAGTTATGTTGGGATAGGGTCTACCTGCGTATTGTTCTATCCTAGTGGGTTAGTTACGGATAGGGTATTAGGGGAGGTACGAGGATGCCTTAGCTCTATCTCTATGCCGTAGACGGCTGTGCTAGGATAGAGCATACATTGATGACATATAGGATTGATTAGTTGTGAGCCCAGTTTGCAAGCCCTGGCCAGTAGGGGTTAGGTACTGGTATGGATAGAGCATCAGGGGAGGTACGGGGATATCTTAGCTCTATCTCTACTCCATGATGGGTGCATGTGGGCCAATGGTGGTGTGATCCATGAGGTGCCACACACTCGTGTATAGTGGTGCGGGGGGCCACCAAACCTTTCTATAGCACATTGTAAACTTAAACCAGACCACAACATAAAATGATTGTTACTCATGCATAATATTGTGAAACTATCTGATTGTCTTACTGAGCTAAGTTGTGAGCTCACCCTTTGTATATACATTGTTTTTAGATGTTGATGCAGGTTACATGGTGGATGATTATGTGAACGCTCCGGCGTATGGTGATGTTGCTGCTTTGGGTGTACAAGCAGGAGAGGATGAGCATGACGCTTCATGCGAGTGCCCTTTCTGCATGTATCTTTGATTTGATTTTATTTATTTATTTCAATTATTTTCAGTTGGATTAAGTTGATGTAAAGATATTATATTTTATGTTTGGATTTGAATAATTGGATACTTATTTAATTTATCAGTAGATACTCAGTTCATTCTATTTAAAGACTTCTGCTGTATTATTAATATTCTGATTGTGGTTACGTGCAATGGGTATGTATGAGTGGACACGATCTATTCGAGATCTTGGTGTGAACCATTGGTTCAATGACGGTTCACTCACACCATTTTGGTTGGTTCTGAATTGGGGTGTGACAACTTGGTATCAGAGAGCTCGGGCTCTGTCCACAGACCATATTGTACTTAACTAAGTCGATGAACTGAGTTAGGAAAAATTTAAAAATCTTAATACCAACACACCCTAAGCATTGTTTGATACCTGAGATGGATTAAGAAAGAACATAATATACTATATTAAATATGGAATTTAACAATTACACATACACTAGCTAGGGTGAACCATAAAAACTTTCATTAATCAGAAAAAGTGAGTATCAAATGAAATAGTGCTATAGGGTACAGTCCACAAACCGGACAGTTACGTTGTTATTTAAACAGTCAAAAGAGAAGAAAATAAAAGGGACAATCATGGGGTAAGGGGCCTAGGAGGAATAGGGTCCGCTATGTCATAATCTCGCTCGTAAGCGACCATAAGCCAGTGTACCTGGTCCTGTGTCACCCGTAGGGTATGAGCCAAACGTCCCAACTCCTGACCCATCTCTCGCTGAGACTCTAGGATGACCCTCTAGGTGTTCCTGATCTCTGTGAACATGCTCAACACCGGGTCTGGGGGGAATGACACGGTCCAACTGTAGATGTAGACGGTGGTGCTGCAGGTGTAGGCTGTAGAGCTGGCACTGGTACATCCTCTACCCTATCATCGTCATCATCACTCTCAGCCTCTACTGCATATGCCGCATTGGCTGCTGCTGCTGCGGCTGCTACCCTCCTGAGTGGGCGAGGGCGAGCCTCCAACTCGTCATCGCTAACAGGCAGATTATCCATCTGCATCCTCAGAATGGCATCCCAGTCGATGTCGGAGGTCATGGTGTCCTCAACAGCCACCTCGCCTCTCATGCTCACTCCTAGGTGGTGCAGAAGGGATGTGATGAGACGACCGTATGGAAGGTTACTGGCCTGATCGGCCAGAGTCGCCTGATGCATGGTTCGGATGATGAGGTAAGGGAGGGAGACCCGCTCCCCTGTGCAGACGCAGTAAGTGATTACTGAGTGAGCTGAGGTAACTCACTGTAGTGGCCGCTCTGAGGCACAATGTTGTGCTGGATGATGCGACTGTAAACCCGAGCCAAGGGCTTCAGACTAGCAGCCTTCATAGGAACCCCAGGGTTCAGTATCTGCTCCGCTATCTCTCAGCGTAAATCCTCGCTAAGATAGCCCTTCACTTTTGGAGGGCAATACACTAGATCTCCATCATTTGGAACCCCTAGCAGGTCAGCCAACTGATGAGTGTTGAAGGAAACATGGACGCCCTTGACAAAACTGGAGATGCGCAAGTCCCTACTTTGATTGGGATCGTCGATATTCCCATGCAGCTCCAGGTTAGCATAGAAATGCTTAACCAGGTTGGGACGAGTGGTCTCTGTGTAGGAGATGACAGGCACCCACCCAAGCCTGTCAAAAGATGCTTGCACATCAAATCTGTGCAACTGTTATAAGTTAACTCGCCGCCCAGACTCTATGTTTTTGCTATCAAACCATGGGAAACGGGCTTGTGCCGCCTCAGAACGAAACCACAGTTCATCGAGCTGTGGAGCTGGTGGTTGAGGAGCGCACACGCTCGAACCAAGAGGACGCTTGCCAAGAGCACGTCGTGGGGCCATTTAAACTGCAAAACAAAAGAAAACGAGAAGGAAAAGGTTAGAAATTGTCGAAATTTTGGCAGCATAACGACAGTAAATTGGGAAAAAGCCTCGAACTCACCCAAAAACTTGGGGAGGAGGACTTACGTAACCCCCGCACTCTTCAACAAACCAATCCCATGCAATTTCAACAAGAAATTTCAGAAAATTAAGAAAAATCAAGAAAATTTTGAAAATTTTGAAAACCTAGGTAAAAATTAAAAAATTCGATTTTTCCAAAAACCGTTCGGTGGAACCTCAAATTAGTTGAGGGCTTTTGCTCTTAGGGTTCCCTAAACCCTTTCTAAACCGAAGGAAAAGAGTTCCTACTTTTAGAATCTCTCAACCAAAGAAAAATAAAAAATTCTAGGTATAGACGATATGAAAAATTTGTGAAAACTTGATAGAGAGAAGAGACTTACCTGGAGACGATATGCCGAGTCCGGATCGCAAGAAAACCACTCCTAGGGTGACCGGTCGGACTGTAGAAGCTCAGAAACCAGAGGAGAATCACCACCGGAGAAGAGAAGGAAAGGAAAAGTGAGAAATTTCTCACTTTTCACGATTTTTAAAGCCTTTCTGGGCATACCGGTCGATATACCGGTCGACCGGTACCCCAGACTGGCTGCGACCGCTATGTCTCGGTCAGAATGGAATTCTGACCGGTCGACTATACCGGTCGCATCACTTTCTACAGAGTGTCGACCGGTATGTTGCGACCGGTCAGCACCCAAAAAACCAGAAAATTTTGGAAAAATAAAAAAAAATTTTTGTAACATTTAAATGTTTATTTTTGTGGCTGTCTCACCTTATATTGTTCAAGACTAACACCACTACTACTGTTCTCATGTGTTATGTCTTTTTCTCAAATCCAAACAGAATAGGCTGAGATGGTAGGCAGAAACGGTCGTAGGGGCCAAAAACGTCACCAGGCTAGGATGCGCCTCGAGGAAGAAGAACATGTTGAACCAGGCTATGTTAGAGAGCCAAGCCTGGAAGTTGAAGAAGAACAGGTTCCAAGGGTACCGACAAATTTGTCTGGCCCACCTCATAGGAATTCTGAGACCATTGTTACAAATCTGGTCTATCAGATGCAAGCTCAGCAGAAAGAATTCCTGAGCGAGATGTTGAAGATGTTCAAGCCACCGGGTCCTGTTCCCACTGAAGGTACACCTGAGTCTGGAGGGAATAATACTACACAGCCAATGCATGGTAGTCTAGGGCCGATGGGCCAAGCCCAGAATGTACCACCACCGCACCAGTTTCCATCATCTTCTGCTTATCAGGGAGCCTATCCATATCCACCACCATGGTACGGAATGAATACACAGGGACAACACGATCTGAGTCGGGCGGTGGACAGATTCCTAAAGTTGAAGCCTTCTTCATTCACAGGTAAGACAGAGAAACCATTGTGGCCAGCACAGTGGGTTGTAGAAATGGAGAGGAATTTCCGACTGATGACTTGTACAGAGGATGAAAAGGTCCTGTTTGCCACTCATATGCTGAAGGAAGATGCGAATGCTTGGTGGAATTCTACACGGGCATATCTGGAGATGAAGCATACACAGGTGGATTGGGAACCGTTCAAGGTTGCCTTCTTCGATAAATATTTTCCGAAGAGTTTCAGAGATCAGATGGAGAAGGAGTTCCTTAATCTACAACAGTCTCAGTCGACTGTGGATGCTTACCAACAGAGGTACGAGGAGTTATTTTTCTTCGCACGGGCAAGTATGCAAGAGGAAGAGACCAAGACACGTAGGTTCACCATGGGACTGCGTGGAGGCATCAGAGAGCATATATTGGTTCTGGACAAGAAAATTTATAACGAGGCTGTACAGGTTGCGAGAGTGATAGAATCCAGCCAGAGGGACAACTTCTTTGCACAGAACAGGGGAGTGAAGAGACCCGCTATTGAGAGTTCGGGTGGCGGTAACAATAGACCTTTCTGCCCATACAGGGCTCAGACCGCTACAGTTCCTGTAAGGAACAATATGGCACCACCTGTGCCCCAGTTCGCTGGATTCAACCCAAACATTAAATGTTTCAACAGTCAGCTAGTGGGTCATATTGCAAGGACCTGCACTCTACCTAGGAAGCAACCTCCCCAACAAGGAAAAGTATTTGCGGTCACTACCGAAGAGGCAGCCGCATCACCTGATGTGGTCACTGGTACGATTCTATCCCGTACTATTTAGCTTACTATTTCATTGTGTGTGTGAGCATGTAGAACTAAGGGACAATAAAAATTTCAGGAATTATAAATGTAGCTGGTATACCTGCCAGAGTACTATTTGACTCTGGGGCCACACACTCCTTTGTTTCTATTTACTTTGGGAAGCGAATGGAGTTACCAATCAAGCACTTGAACCTAAGCTTGATAGTTCGCTCTCCGCTAGGAGTCGAAATGGCTTTGACTGAATATCATGGGCCATGTACAGTACGTATTGAGGGCCGAGACTTAGAAGCAAGTTTGATACTACTCGAGATGGTAGACTTTGATGTCATTTTGGTATTGGATTGGCTAGGCCATCATTCAACTATCCTATTATGTGGTGAAAGGAAGCTTGTGCTTATAGACAAAAAGGGAAAGGAGTATAGCTTCACTGGGACCAATTTACTTAGGAAGCGGAAGCTGATTCTCTCTACCCTAAAAGCTAAGAGATGCTTAGAGAAGGGGGGGAGTGGGGTATCTAGTATATGTAGTCGACATCACTGCTGAGGTGCTAAAGATGGAAGATCTAGATGTGGTACGAGAGTTTCCAGATGTATTTTCAGAGGATTTCCTAGGTTTACCACCAGACAGGGCTACAGAATTTGTGATAGACCTTATGCCAAGTTCGGCGCCGGTGTCTAAAGCACCATACAGGATGGCCCCTACCGAGTTAAAGGAATTGAAGACCCAGTTACAAGAATTGTTGGATAAGGGATTCATACGACCTAGCATATCACCTTGGGGAGCACCTGTACTATTTGTCAAGAAGAAGGACGGAAGTGTAAGGCTATGCATTGACTACCGTGAACTGAACAAGTTGACTATCAAGAACCGGTATCCTTTGCCTAGGATCGATGATTTGTTCGATCAGTTACAGGGTGCAAACATCTTCTCGAAGATTGATCTCCGATCGGGGTATCACCAACTGAAGATCAAAGCCGAAGATATTCCGAAGACTGCTTTCAGGACAAGGTATGGGCATTACGAGTTTCTAGTTATGTCGTTCGGGTTGACCAATGCCCCAGTGTCATTCATGGAACTAATGAACCGAGTGTTTCATGATATGTTGGACACTTCGGTCATCGTATTCATCGATGACATATTGGTCTACTCAAAGGACATGGAGGCTCATACAACACATTTGAGGGCAGCCCTACAATGGCTGAGACAGGAGAAGCTTTATGCTAAGTTCAAGAAATGCGAGTTTTGGCTGAAGGAAGTGGCTTTCTTGGGCCATGTAGTAGCTGAAGACGGTATCAAGGTTGATCTAAGTAAGATAGCTACTATAGTAGGATGGGAAGCACCAAAATCTGTTGCGAAGATTTGTAGTTTCCTTGGGTTGGCTGGTTATTATAGAAGATTCATGGAAGACTACTCCAGGATCGCTGTTCCACTCACCAGATTGACCAAGAAAGGAGAGAAATTCATATGGACAGATGAGTGTGAGAAGTGCTTTCAGACTTTGAAGTCAAGACTAGTCTCTGCACCTATCTTGACCATCCCAGAATCAAGCGTACCGTTTACCTTATATACGGATGCTTCAGGGTTGGGTATCGGGTGTGTATTGATGCAAGGAGAACAGGTGATTGCTTACGCATCAAGATAGTTAAAGGAGCATGAGAAGAACTATCCTACGCATGATTTGGAGCTAGCAGCAGTTATACATGCCATGAAAACTTGGAGACACTACTTGTACGGTGAGAAGTTTTAGATTAAGTCAGACCACAAGAGCTTAACTTATCTTTTCACTCAGAAGGATCTGAATATGAGACAGAGGAGATGGCTGTAATTGTTAAAAGATTATGATTGTGACATCCAGTACCATCCGGGCAAAGCAAATGTTGTGGCTGACGCCTTAAGCAGAAAGTGGGCATTGAAACCTAAGGCCGGG